>JAODJU010000007.1:13838954-13863219 GCA_026776725.1 Gnathonemus echidnorhynchus | reverse complement strand
TTACTCTACTTTTTCAGTGGAAAAGTAATTTAATTACAGTAACGCGTTACTTAGTAACGCGTTACACCCAACACTGGATATTCGCAGCAGTACCAAACATTGATGCCATCAGCTGTACTTTGCTGCTTATTTTCATACATCTTGCTATTCTTTCTACAGTTAAATTCGGCTGTTTTCCAAGCACTGGTATGACAACATGCCATTTAATGAAGAAGAAGATATGAATTGGCTTGTAGTTATGAACGATCTGCCTGCTTGGTCACTGTGTCTACAATGAGGCATGAAAATCTAACATAATCATTGAGTTAGTGGGTTTGCTGATATACAGAGACCTGGTACAAAAGTTTCTTCCTGATCCTGTCGACCCAGCTAAGCATAAGGTGAAAATCCACACTAGAGCCAGAAAATAATTAGCTCTGTATCAAACAAGGCTTTCAGTTACTCATGCCTGATGTCTGTTGAACCTTCGTTATTTAATGCGTTCGTGGTGTTGTCCTTGGGGGTCTCATTATGCCTTACAGTTTTGTTTATGTAAGCCTCAAAAGACTTAATCATGTTCAACCTGGAAATGGAAATTATTTATTTATATCCTTGGGGTTGCCAACTTAAATCAGCTGGCTGACATGAAATTTTGAATTCCAGACAAGTCTGCACATGCATTTACATTTATGTAACAGTTTTATTACCTTGTAAATAGTCTGTAAACTGCCCCAACGCTTTTGATGCAGAAAATTTTAGGTTTATAATGGAATAATATAGATTTGCAGTAAGATTTCTTGCGTCTGAAAGCATGAGTGTCACGATCCTGGGAGTTTCTGGCACGGGGGGTTCGGCGTGGTGCAGGCAGGAAAAGGTGGACAATCCACTGGCAGCTCACAGGAACACAGGGGTTTATTAACAGAAACTGAAAACACTGGGAACACTACACAAAAACAAACAGACCACTAGGGGTCAAAAAGCAAAATAGGGAAAACAAAGACTAACTACAAAAAGGTCAAGGGAACAAGGTCTAGGAACTGGGCAACACAAGGAGCAAGCAGGCAGAGAACAAAGCACAAAAATTAAATAACACACGGTAACTTCTAACACTCTGAAACATCTTCAGAAATACAATGACCCACCAAGGAACTGAACCGAGACAGGAATCTAAATACACAACCTAACCGGGTAACAACACAGGAGGAGTGAGACATGAAACAATTAACCAATCAGGGAGGGGGCAGGGCAACGAGCAATCAGGCAACACACAAGGACTGGCACAAGAAAACAGGCAACAGGTGAAAGTAATAATTAAATCAAGGAACTGGGAGATCAAACAGGGAACCTAAGAAACTGACAGAGAAACAGAATCTAACACTGGGGAATAACAAAGACAGGTAAAAAACAACCATGGGCACAAAGCAGAAAACCAAAACTGAATACAAGTTACAAGACACAGTAACTAAAAAACTGATACAAATGAAACACTAGGGAACAAAATCTTTAAAAAATACAAAAACAGAGGAGGCAGGATTTTAACACATTACAGAGAGGTTTACAGGTAGCCGCATGCTCAGCTCATGGGGAGCAGGGGAAGCATACTAAAGACTGACAACGGGGGGGACAAAATGGCCAGTGACAACTGGGTGCTCACCCTGACAAAACTGGCAACCCAGCATTCTCATTACGATTGGTTTAAATATATGTTTGATATACTGCACATATAAATGTTTTTTAATATATCTGAGCATAAATCAAGTCCAAGAAAGTGTAAAACAAAAAAAAAAATCACACGATTGGCAACGATGTTTGTCCAGTTTACACAGACCGCAGATGGCAATTCAGTAATATAATGTAGGGATCAAACGACACAACACAGGACTTGAGACGGGAAATGTACACTGTATGACTGAAAAAATGGCACTAATATAAAATGTGATTTATATTTTCAAAATGACTTCCTACATTGGCACAGTTGCCTGGCATCTCCAGGATGTCTTTGTGTGAGAGTAGAGTTTTGTTATTTTATCTCCTTGTCACAAGCGTTTCCATAGAAAACATCCCAAAGACGTGGGGTTTGGCAAATCGATGTCTCTGAATACACCACATTGTGTGTATGACTTGAGTTATGCAATGACATGGCTTCCCCTCCTGGATGTTTCCTCCACTCCCTGTATTGGGTATAAGACCATAAACTGGATCCTTTCCCTGTAGCCCCCTCCATAGGAAGCTACGGGTGCAAGGCAAGAAATAACCAAGGAAGGAGTGCCAACCCATCCCAGGGCACCCACAACCACACCTACAGGCAATTTGGTAAGATATTAAATGAAATATACATATTATTTTAAGCAATATGATTTCAATTTTGCATAATTATATCATGCCTGAGAATTTGTTTTAGTTTTACTCTAGTTCACTTAACTGAACTTATAGTTCATGCAGTTATTTTAGTTTAGAACAAATAAATTTTGCAGAACCGATTTAGAACCTGACAGGAAATCGTAATTTAACAGCTAACCATATCTCCATTATCGGTCGTTTAATAAAAAAAAAAATTAAAAAAAATCGGTCGTTTTATTTTCGCCCAAATATAGCCTACTCCAATCTCATAGCACCACCTAGTGGACGAATGGGCTTATGCATAGTATTATTATTGTCGGCGTTAGAGTCAAATGTTATCTAACGAATCACAGCTTCTGAATTTGTCTCAATATTTCGACAAAAGATGTTTTTTTTATTATGTACACTGTACTTGAAAATATAAGTGAAATTATGTGATGTTATTAGTTGTTTTACTGACTTGTAATTCAAATCTATACACCATAAACGTGTTTTTGTCGTTATTTAGTGCGATTTATACGAAAGAGGATTAGGGCCTCCATGAAAATATTACTTGAATTCTGACTTTAATGTCAGAATTCTGACTTTAATCTCAGAATTCTGAGTTTAGAAAAAAAGTCAGAATTCTGAGAATTGTATGATTACACTGAAGTTTATAAATCATACTTTTTATCGCAATAATACCAGCTGTACCTTATGTGTTTATAGAATGTTTGAATAATGGTATTTAGTTGGAGAAAATACCTAAGTTCGGAGAATAGCTTCGGATATATTTTGGAGGCGGAACTCTGTCGCTATTCGCCAAACGCTGGTCCGGAACAATAACAGCCGGACACCGTCTTCCGGTGTTTAGGTAACTTGCTTGTGAAGTACAAATACAAATATTACGAGATATAACTCGGTGTCGGTTAGATATACAGTTTATGTAAGCGTTCTACACTAGATACACCATTTAAATAATTCAGTTGTGACTGTAAAGTTGTTTTTGTGACTGTAAATAACACATCAGTGATGACACCTGAATCTCTTCTGTACTTTGTATAACTGTCTTGTAGACTGTTCATTGTCGTGTATACAGCACAGTGTCTATTCTGGTGACTGGTTCAGTAATTTGATGTTTTATGAAATTGTGCCTTTAGCGACATGGAAGTTGAAAGTTTTGTCTCCAAATCGCTGGAGCTGCTACGGGAAGAAAGAGAGGCTGAATTGGCAGAGACTCGGTACTGTGCAGTTCTCCCGTGTCGTATAAATGAAATGTATTCGAATAAATCAATTTAATGCATGTGAAAATTTACGTATTCTGGCGCGAATTAGTGCTGTTACCACTCGTATAGCCAAATTCAATGCTTGTATATGCTAACTGGTATTAAATATAACCCAGCACAGACGTTATATCAGTGTAAGTATAGTGCTCGTATGTTTTACCCGTAAGACTCACGTTTTTTTCTTTGCTGCTATCACGACTGTGGGATGTACATCTCACGGATAGTGATGCGGTTAAACCACGCAAAAAATATTTTAGTTCAGAAATGATCTGCTATGGAGGCTTATCTCAATACAGATTAAAATTTATATACCACCATCTTTTAGATTTGAGCATGAAGAGTCTTTTTTATGGCTCACCAGTTTTCACCTAAATGTACAAGCTTTCTATCACCTGATTCCCTGTTTTCACTGCAGTTAAGTTGACGTGTATATGCTAGTATTAACAACAATGACAGCTCTTGCAGTAATTGGCTTTAATTTGTGTAATTATTTCTGAAGGTCATTGCAGGAGAATGCCTCTCTTAAAGATTTACAACGCAAAGGCATTTGTCTACTGAAGCTGCATGTAGCCAGTGAAAGGACCAGCTTGTACGGGCGCCTCCTTGTAGTGTTTGAACCGCGAAAGCACGTGGCCAGTTCCACCTTGCCGAGCAACAGCTTCAGCCCTGGTAAGACCAGATTACATGAAAGCACATGATGCATATAAATGCTAGAACTATATGATATAAAGTTCTGGGAACAAGCTGGCTATCTTGCTATTACTTTTTGATCCAGCTCATTCCAAACTACACTACCAGACAAAAGTTTTTGCTGACAGTAAGGTTTTCTATATTTGCATGTTACTCGCTTAACATTTACTAAAAATACACTCAGTATTCATTGCTAACAAATAAATTTGCCATATGTTCACCATCGGAGTACCTTTATTACATATCTCTGATTCATCCAAGTAATCTCTGCTGGCAGTTATAACAGCAGAGAAAATTTATGGCGTTGTTAATACAAGGGACATTAAATACTGCTCTGTTGATGAAGATGTGGATGAAGCAGTGAACTAGTGCATTTAAAGTTAAAGGACAGCCTAGAATTTGACTCTGCCATCACCACACAACCAGTTAACAGGATGTCAGACATGCACTGTTACATACTCCTGACATATTATGAAGGAAACTTGTTATATTTGACTTATATTTTCATTTATAGTTGTTTGCTCAACTTTCCAATGCTTAACAAGAATAAAAAGTCTGCAGTTTATGAAATAAATCTGTGGTGTGCAAGGACTTTTGACCAGTAGTTTAACTTTATTCGATTAGGTTGTGGGATTGTAGGGACCACGTCACTGTCACAGGACTCCATCTCTTTCCTTGTTCACAAGATAATCGTACTCCATGACCTCAAAGTGTGTTTTGGGTTATTATCTTATTTTCAGTATGTGTCCAGACTTTTGACTGGTGCTGTATTTTCATCTGCATTTGCCTTATTAATGTTACCATTAGCCAGACAAACTTTGTTTAAGGATTGTATTTTTAATTGTTGCATTTTTAATTTACACTATTATTTTTTGTCAGTATGTTTCTATGAAATACCCAGTATAACTGAAATAATTTCAGTGTCTTCATAGTGTCTCTTTCAATCTTTTCATTAGGAGACATCGTGGGGGTGTACGACACGGCCGGAATCAGTGCGGCCTCGCAGCTGGGCACGGGGGTGGTGACGCGCGTGACCCAGTCGGCCGTATCTGTGGCGTTTGATGAGTCTCATGATGGCCTTGGTTTGGATGGAGAAGCCCTTTACAATCTCCTGAAACTAGCCAATGATGTTACCTACAAGCGCCTGAAAAAGTGTGTTGCTTCTTTGTGCACAGATTTTACTCAGGGAGTCATGTGCTTATTGAAAACTGAAAACACTGAAAATGAGGCTCTTGATCTGTCATCTACTTTAATAGTATTTAGGCAGTTTTTTCCCTTTGTGGAAAGTCTATGAGTAGCACTGTCTTACCAATCATTAGCCTTGCATATCCTGCATTGATGATTGCTAATACAATTTCTTGCTCTGCCTATAGTGCCCTGACCGCCCTCAACAACTATCGTGGTGGTGTAGCTTCCAGTCTCATAAATTTATTTTTTGGCTCTTCTCAACCAGGCACCCCTCTACAGTCAAGTAAGATTTCCTTTCTTGATTTATGTTTTTCATTGCTTATTTTATTATTATTGAAATATCTCTGTAGCATTGGCGCTGTACCCATGATCAACTTGAATTTTTTTTTCTGAATATTGTGCTAAATAAATAGATGAATGTTAATTGCTTTGGGGAAAATGGTGTCTTGTAAAAGCATGATTATATTCTATGTATATTATATATAGGTCATTCCATTTTAATTCAACAGATGGCCTTTGAATCACCATTTTTGATTTTGATGAAATTTGGCATGTAAATTACACCTACTTTCCAGAGCCTAAGCCTTCCGAGTAGCTGTAATACTAAAAATATTATAGCTAATAAGAAAACATTCAGAATTATTCTTTTTTACCCACCGTGAAGAAAAGGCAATATATCCCAAAGGGATTTTTTAATAAACAAAGTCAGTCTTCAACCATTAGGCATTCTGGGAGTGGGATTATTTTGCATGTGCTTATGGGTTCTGTTTTCTGATTGGTTTCCTTTTGTTTTCTGATTGGCTTCCGTTTTTATTTTCAGGTGATGTGGAGTTCTTCAACCCTGATTTGGACGAGTCCCAGAGGGAAGCTGTGTCCTTCGCTCTGTCCCAGCGGGAAGTCGCCATCATCCACGGGCCCCCTGGAACAGGGAAGACCACCACCGTGGTGGAGATTATCCTGCAAGCTGTTCGACGTGGGCTGAAGGTGAACAGGAAATTTGTCTCCATGGGAATGTGACTCCTTTTTGCTGTTGCTTTATTTAAATGAAAAAAAGAAAGAAAAAAACAATTGTTTTTATTGGTGGATTAGCCAACTTACAGCAGCGACCGTGGTTTTAAGGAAGTAACTGGACTGCAGATCCCAGGAGATAATTGTCATTTTTCTAATATCAAGCCAAAATTGCGTAGTTGACTGTTAATGCATAACGCTTCGCCAATTCTCTAGCATTTGTTCAAAGCTAACAATGCTAATTAACTACTGCAGTGTTTCTGGCTAACATAGGTTTAGCTGTCCTTTACTACATTTGCTCAGCGCTAATCCTGGGCTTTCCCACAGGTCCTCTGCTGTGCTCCATCTAACGTGGCTGTTGACAACCTGCTGGAGAGGCTGCTAAGGGGCAAGGCCCGGGTGCTGCGCCTGGGTCACCCCGCGCGCCTGCTGGAGGCGGCGCATAAGCACTCCCTGGAGGCTGCGCTGGCCCACGGCGACGGCGCCTCCATCGTCGCCGACATCCGCAGCGACATCGACAAGGCCTTGGTATGTGCGCCGCCCCGTCGGGCTCCTTGGAAGCTGTAGACAACAAGCCATATGTTAGTGTTCTTCATGTTCATTGGCTGCCGTTACATGAATCACTGGTAAATAACCTGAGGTTAGTTTTTGGGGACTGTCCATTTTTCTCTGATAAAAATCGTAATCGCAGCAATGACACCCATAGCCCCTACCCAGCCCTAACCTTAACTATAAATAACCAAACAAAATACAAGAGTTAGTTTTTTGATTGCAGTCACAGATTAACAGGTTTTTATCTTCTTGTGGAGACATTTGGTCCCCACAATGTAATATATACATAACCCACACACACACACACACACCATGTCATAAAAGTCAAAGGCCTCATGTTCTCATGTCTTCCCGGAGTTTGAATGAAGCCAGTCGGCCCATTTTCCTAAAGTACTTGGACGTGCTGGTCCTGCAGACCCTCTCAGTGGAACCTGGCCGTCAGCGTTCCTGCCTGAGGTCTGTCAGCAGGTTGTCACACCCTGTCAGCCCAGTCAGTGGCCTGCAGGGAAACGCCCTGTGGATTCAGCATCAAATTCGGACCATAACGTTTCTGCCTGCGGAGCAGAGGACACAATGTGCCTGTCTCATCTGTGTGCTTTTTGAACTGAAAAAGGCAACAGGCACATTATAAAAAAGCGTTAAATAAACTCCCTGAGGCGGGTGTTATGATTCCATGTTCATGACCATTCTTAACTGTTATACACAAAGTTACAAACATAGCCTCTACAAAGAGTGGAGATCTTTGCTACTGACAGAAAACTCATTATAGTTACATTTTTTGTTTGGCTTAGTTTGGCCTGCGTTTGTTGCCTTTATTTGGGTGTTTTTATTGAGTTTAATCGTATAGGGTCCCAGTTTACTCACTTCTGTCTGAAACCTGATGGGAAGTGACAGGAGTCGTCGCGGGAGAGCTGTACAGTGTTAAACTCCGAGTAAACAAACTCTCTTTCCCACCACTATGACTCACTACATGTGTTGCTTGAGGCAAAATGGACCCTGGGAGATTTTATTTTGGGAAAATTATATCCTTTTATTGCCTGAACATTTATCCAGTGAGAACATAGAATTATGACATTGCATCATTGAGCACAAACAGAGTTTTGCAGTCCAGACGTCAAGGAATTATGGGGCGTTCTGGCAAGTTTAAAATATCCCAGCCGCACAGGAAGTGGTTTTAGCCATTAGAATGGCTGATAAACATAGAACAGACACAGTACGTTAGCCCAGGATTGTGGCTTTGTTAACCTACATCTGTCTGCTTGACGGGGAAGGTATGGTTTATTAGGTTACCTTTGATTGGAAATGTATATAAAAAAAAATTGGGGGAGGGGGGAGCTTGGAGGGCTCAATGGGCACATCTCCCTTCTGCTAAGGGTGGGATTTGAACTGTTGAGCCACACAGCCCCCACCTATAGCTCCCTTGGCTTCTGGTAATCATCCCACAGGCATGTGAAATGTGGCAGCGCCAAACACTCTGAACCTCCGGAATCGTCGGCCCAGTCTGAGAATTTGTTTAACTTTTGGACACGTTTGGTCCTCTGGTCCTAGACAAATTTAGGACTTAAATTCGTGGCCTGACACTGTTTCTGTAATACGGGGGTGTGAGATGCCATCCTGGGTGTTATGCCAAGAAGGCTGCGATTAGTCGCATAATTCAGCACGCTATAATTTGCATCTTGTAGCGGGTGCAGGCAGAGAGCAGCGCAGACGTCGCTTTCGCACCGTTGCTCCTCCATGTCGAGTTTTTTGCACTTTCACCATGCAGATGTGGCTGATGGGACAGCACTGTCCCAACCCTGTCACAAACCCCAAAGCTGTCATTTTTTCATTATCTGTCTATTCTGGTCTGTTTCTTCTTCTATCTCGATGAAGGTGAAGATGAAGAGGGTGCGTGACAAAGGCGAGCGGAGCCAGCTTCGGGCAGAGGTGCGGGAGCTACGGAGGGAACTGGCGGTCAGGGAGGGGGCAGCCATGAAGCAAGCGCTCAATGGCGCTGACGTGATGCTGGCCACCAACACAGGTGAGCTGCAGATGCACTAGAGACCCCATCTCACATTCACGCTCTCCTACATGGCAGGTCATGCACTTGGATATTAGAAGAAACCACCTTCTTTAGACTTTTGGTATAGATCCTTAATGACTGCGCCCCCTACTGACCTGTCCCTGTAAAATCACTTTCTCGCAGCATCTGGTTTATGATACGTGTGTCAGCATTTCTAAACTGACAGAATGAGCACTGTAGTTGCGGGCGGCAGTTCTGTGTGACGGTCAGGCCCAAGGTCACGTGTCCGGCTTTGTCACACGGGCGATGATGACACGATGACATAAATGCTGCTCCACCCTCGCCAGGGGCCAGTGACGACGGGCCACTGAAGGTCCTGCCCGCTGAACACTTTGACCTGCTGGTGATCGACGAATGCGGCCAGGCGCTGGAGAGCAGCTGCTGGATCCCCCTGCTCAGGGCTCGTCGCTGCGTCTTGGCCGGAGACCACCAGCAACTCCCACCAGTGGTCAAGTCCCCCGCGTGAGACCTCCCCACCAGCCCCTAAGCTGTCCTTGCATCAACTTGATGCGTTGATTCTATCTAACCAACAATCATATCTGTGACCCCTTGACCCATGGGGATCTGTGGATAGATTTGTAAGGAGGCTGAATAGTAAATATAGTACTTGGGTGGTCGGAGTTGACGTAGGCGTGGTGTGTAGCTCCGCAGGCTTGGCCTTTGTGCCTGTGATCAGAAGATCAATGGTTCAAATTCCAAGGTCAGCAGAGTGGTTTCACCCTTGGGCCCTTAAGGAAGGTCCTTAACCCCAGTTGCTCTGGGGACTGGCTGACCCCGTTTTCATAATTGTACATTGCTTTGGATAGAAGCTAAATATGTAAATGTACTGTATGTGTAAGTAGGTTGACCCATGCGTGCTCCCATGCCTTGTCTCCCTCAGGGCGGCCTCCAAGGGCCTGGGCCTGAGCCTGATGGAGAGGCTCGTCCAGGCGCTGGGCGACCGTGTGGTGCGGATGCTGACCATGCAGTACCGCATGAACGCCGGCATCATGCGCTGGGCCTCCGAGCAGATGTACCAGGGCAGGCTGTCTGCACACGGCTCCGTGGAGGGGCACCTGCTCAGGTGGGCGTGGCCCGGGTGCTGCGGAGGACACGCTCCCGGCACTACGGGTCATCTTGGAGGCCCTGACCTGGACCTTGTTACTATGGAGGCAAATGTTCATCTGGAATGAGCAGTATTTCATGAATTATTAATAATGTATTACTGATTCGTGCCATAGATTAATGCAGCTTGATGGAAACTCAATCAATGAACGCCTTGTGCTAATATCCAGAGCACAATCATTCACTTCCTAGTTAAAATAATGCCAGAGCAGATCAGTCTGGTCTGTTTTAATAGCAGGCTGGACTGCACTGTGCTCACTGCGGCGTGGCGGCTGCGTTTGGGTCAGAAATGGGTTTGGTCTGACCAGCGCTGGGCTGCTTTAGACCCGTTTGGTCCTCATGCTGTGTCACGTGCATCTCCTCTCGCTTCCCAGGGATCTGGCAGGAGTGTCCAGCGCGGAGGAGACGGACACTCCCCTCTTTCTGATCGACACGGCAGGCTGTGGCCTCTGTGAGATGGAGGCCGCAGATGAACAGTCCAGAGGCAATGAAGGTGACCGGCCATGTCCAGGCCCCCTGGTGGTTGAAAAGTGAAACTGTCAGGTCGACGTCACTCTGATGTACAGGCTATCGTCATTGTAATATCAAATGACTTGTACTTCCATACACAGGAAGACTCTCTAGCGCCTTCTTTGGCAGTGACCACATACTGCACATTTTGAGCTGTACTGTGTGAATGATGAAGCCCTGCTTATGGAGCTCAGTTGCTGTTGCGTCATGAGAGAGTTATGTCATTGGCGACAGGTGAAGCAGACGTGGTGGCGATGCACGTGGAAGCACTGATCAAGGCAGGAGTGAAGGCCCGGGACATAGCCGTCATTGCACCTTATAACCTGCAGGTGGAGCACTCAAGCAGCCATGCAGTTTACATTTTGCTGTCTCGTGTTTTTCTGCACTGAGACACGCTTTTTTTTCTCCAAAGGTGGAACTCCTTAGGCAGAGACTCTCACAGAAACATCCTGAGCTGGAGATCAAGTCTGTGGATGGCTTCCAGGGAAGGGAGAAGGAGGCTGTGGTACTTTCATTGGTCAGATCTAACAGGAAAGGTAGGATAGAATTGTTTCTGGGTTTAGTAGACCTGGGGACTGCCTTCAACAGTCCAATCGAAGAAGTATAAATCCAGGCTGTTACCCTGGATAAAATGAACAGGACTGTTGTCGGCTTTGATCGTCAGATGCATTCTATGGTCTCTGCATTCTATGGTCTCTGCATTCTATGGTCTCTGCATTCTGTGGTCCTCTGCATTCTGTGGTCCTCTGCATTCCATGATCCTCTGCATTCTGTGGTCCTCTGCGTTCCGTGGTCCTCTGCATTCTATGGTCTCTGCATTCTATGATCCTCTGCATTCTGTGGTCCTCTGCATTTTGCGGTCTCTGCATTCTGTGTTCCTCTGCAACTTGTCAATTCAACATAATGGACAGATGTGCGATTCTAACCAATTATTATCTTGTTTTCTTATCATAGATATTCTATCGACCTTAATACAGTCATTAAGCTAGTGAGCTCTCTCCAGCAATTGTTCATTCTATTTCTGTTTTTTTGGTATCTTCAGGAGAAGTGGGTTTCCTCGCTGAGGACAGGAGGATCAACGTGGCGGTGACCCGTGCTCGGCGCCACCTGGCGGTGGTCTGCGACTCGCAGACGGTGCGGCACCATGCCTTCCTGCGCTCGCTCGTGGACTACTTAACGGAGCACGGGGAGGTCCGGACGGCGTTCGAGTACCTGGAGCATGCCGTGCCGCAGAACTACAGCCGGGACCAGGAGGCCGCTCGGAATAAGGAGGCCCGGACGCAGGGAAAGAAGAGGGAGACGGAGAGGAGGAAAGTGTCTGAGAAGAGGAGCCCGGCAGTGGATAGACCACCGGCCTCCTGCACTGGAAGCGACAGGGTCTCCCATCCCACCGTGGAGGGGCAGACAAAGATCCGTGAAGAAGAACTCAAAGAGCAGCTCCTGGGGTTCATGGAGGACCCAGAGAGGAGCCGCCTGGACTTCCCCGCATCACTAAGTGCCCGTGATCGCCTGCTGGTGCACCAGATTGCGGAGGAGCTGGGCCTGAACCACAAGAGTGCAGGTGTGGGCAGGGAGAGGCGTATCACTGTCACCCGGGCGACCCACAAGGAGAAGGAGGAGGAGGAAGCTCCAGCAGAGGTCACACCCCCAGAACCACCGCAGGCTGACCCCGAGGAGCATCTTCAGGAGGAGACCCGGGCAGCCAACCAGGTAGACCTGAAGACCCTGCACCTGGAGCGCATGAAGCGAGAGCAGGCCAAGAGGGAGGAGAAGGCCAAGCAGCGGAAGGATCCAGAAGTAGCAACTCAGAGTAAATCCTGTAAGAAGGCCAAGCATGCAAACAAAGGTAACTTGTTCATTGGGTCAGAGCAGCTCTGGACAGGAACGGGATGTAAACTGTGCAGTTTCATGGACTTAGAGGTCATGTGGTGTAATGAGCTTGAGGCTAACGATGTTTCTCCCCCCCAAGGAAAGAGCAGCATCAAAACAGTGGTGCCCCCCGACGAGGACGACTTTGACGCGCTCATCGACGCTGTGGTGAAGGCCGAGAGCGTCTGTGGCTTCGGGAAGTGTAAAGTCGGCGTGCAGACCCTGGGCCAGCTCTGCCCCTTCTGCAACAGGCGCTACTGCCTGAGTCATCACATCCCAGAGGTAGGGGCCGCGCCCAGGAGCTCGGGGGTCCGTGCTTGTTATGACCCCTGGGCTTTGTCAGCAGCGGTCCTTCCGTAAGCCACAGCACACCGGGATTGGTCCAAGCAGCAGAGGGCTATTTCGTTTTTCTGGAAACCCTGGTTTGGTACTAATGGAAAAAGGAAAAAAAAGGGGGAAAAAGAGCAAGGACCAATACATGTCATTCAGGCCCCCCCCCGTGACCAAGCAAATGCTAGTTTGCAGACAGACAGAACTCCAAACATCAAACTCCTGATAGAGCATAAGCAACCACATTATCAGAACGTGATAATGTAGAAATATGCTAAATACCTCATGCTCAGTCATCTGTTGGTGCAGGTAGCCGTGTATGCCAGTTGTCTGGTAGCATTTGTTTTCAGTAGGGAATGGGCAGACTAGTAGATGATGCCCAGTGTGGTAGTGGGTGGTAGAGGTGGGCGATAAATTGGTTTTATCGATTAAATTCGAATTTACAGTTCAAATAGTGTTTTTATGAAAATCGATTTTATTAATTATTTTACACGCGAGCGCCAAAAGCGGAACTAATGCGACGCACCGTTCTTCACTGGTAAATTAGTGTGGCACCCAAACACTGTAGCCGATTCACAAACAACACAGCAATGGTTCGGTTTTGCGGCGTCGGACACAGACCAAACAAGCCCAAGTTGCGAAGTCTGTTTAAAAACTGTTGCAACCAAAGGAAGCAGCTCGACAAATTTATTCCAGCACCTAAAGCAGAGGCACACAGTGGAGTGGGAGAAGTGCGGCTCCCAGCGAAATGAAAATACCCGCAGCACCAGCACAACATCCAAAGTTAAGCGAGCAACCGGCCCTGACACGTTTTCAAACTGTGTGCCATATGATAAGGATGGGACTCGGGACTCGGTGGAAGGCAATAACATGGTGCCCATACATAATATAGAAAAGCCGGGATTCATTAACATGCTAAAAGTTTTTACAAGTTTCTAAAAGTGTTTACAATGGCGTGGTCTGTCATCTCTCTCACAAGCATTTTTTTTGGCTTGTCAGATTGCACTTTAACTCTAAGTTAACTCATAAGTTAAAACGTGTTTTGAACCATTTATTTGTCCTCTTGATTTTGAGTAGGGGAGGGGAAAATCGATTAAAATCGAAAATCGGATTTATTGTGAAAAAAATCAGAGATTTTATTTTTAGGTTATATCGCCCAGCTCCAGTGGGTGGTGGTGGTTTGAGTGATTCCCCCTGTCACACAGGTGCATGGCTGCGGGGGCCAGGCCAAGGCTGAGACCCGGAGGAGAATAAGCAGAGAAGGGGTTCTGTATGCGGGCAGCGGCCCGAAGGACAAATCCATGGAGCCCAGCAAAAAGGCCTACCTCCAGAGGAAACTGGACTCCAAGCTGAAAGACCTCGCAAATCAGCGGAAAACCAAGCCAAGAGAAAAGGAGCAATGAATTATTTATTCTAAATGATGTGAAATTGTGAAAACAATGATAATGATGATCAAGTAAGAAAAATTATCTGAAATAAATATATCTACTATACAGAATTATGTAGTATGATGCTGTCTCCCCCCTACCTGGATCTGGCTGATGGTCAGTACTGCATTGCATATTGGACACTGTTTATATACAAATTCTATTCGCTATACATTTACAGTTGTGAGTCCTTGAATAATTATATACTAATTGATTTTCAGATTTCAGGCGATACTTTTCCATTTTTGCCAGTATTGGCTCTTTGGCTTTTTTCTGTATTTTTTCTCCGTTGAAGCTGCAGAGGCCCCCTGGATGAAGCTTTGAGTGGCTGTTGCTTCTCTGAGCTGATGGTGTTTGTGTTTCTCCTTCCAAAAGAAGCAGTGTTGCTCCCCAGCATCAGAAAAAAAATTAGCTGAAATATTCTGCAATTATCACAGAATTTGTGCTATGCCAATGACAAAGCGCAGCATAATTTTTGAAGGAGATATTAAGATAAAAATGCATCGTTAAAATGAAGTGAAATGTGGTTGGTATATAAAGATGAATATTGATGAAGATTCTTAAGTCATGCACTGTCCTCTTCGATCAATGTGCTCCAGTCTCCAGTAAAAGATCTTAACTTATGATTTTTCCATGTTCCCGTCCAAATTAGTAATAATTGCTAGTACTTTAAAATATCTGATAGTATTTTTGAGAATCTTTGATCTGGACCTTAGAAGTGATCACCGTATCTCATTAACATTTCAATTTGGCCTTTGAATTTGCATCCATTCGTTTTCCATGGCGACTTATCCAGTGTTCATGAGGCAAGGTTCTGTCTCAGGAAGTTTAGGCCATGAACTGCACAGGATGCCAGCAGTGCCCAACCAGGAGAAGCTCTTAGCACAGTGTTTCCCAAACTGGTTCTTGGGATCCCCCAGAGAGCCCACATTTGTGCTTTCTCCCAGTTCCCAATAGTTGGGTGGGAGCAGAAATGAGGAGTGCAGACAGCTCTTCCATCGTGTTAAAGAAGTGCATTTAGACGTCTTAACCTGGATCCATCGCCACCTTCGTCTTCTCAGGATAATCAGCAGCCCAAATGCATCTCGGCAGGGCCCAGTGCTGCACAGATAGCACTGTGAGCTACAGCTGATCAATACCTGCAACTGAGGAAAGATTAATGACAGGGGGGCTGTCTGTGTTTGCCAGGATTCAACCATAGCTTCTGATGTTCCTGTGTGAAGGAGCAATAGCACAGATTGTGGGTGGAATTAGGAGTTATCCCTGAGATAAACAAACAAAATAGATCTAATAATATCCATAGGCCATGACTAAAGACGGTCTTTTCCTTCTGTATTCCAGGGGATATAAATATATTTTCCATGCAATTGCTAAATTCTTCATAAAAGCAATTGCCTCCACCAGCCACCTATAGGTGCCCCTCTGTATCCAAACATACTATTTTAATTCTCCAGAACTATTTATTGATTTCCTTTTCCATTCCTTATTGTAGCTCTAGTTACTGTCACTAATAATGAGTGAATCCTTCTTTCTTCAGATATGTTGATGCATTTATGTAATTAGGAGTATTGCTGTATGAATTCCCACTATGCAGGCAGACAGATGTGTTTCCTTGTATCAATACCATCTGAATCACATGCCTAGGTATCCACAGACACACGGTATTACTAATCTAATAGTATGTCGTGCTGTTATTAAAGCAGTGATTCCCATCAGTTCTGACTGGCAGGTAGTGAAAGCAGTGAAAAATGTCTAGTACCATGTTGAAGATATTATGAACCAAACCAGAGATGTACTTGATGGGCCATCAAGTTGACTTCAACTCCCAGTGACTGCACAGTTGTCTTTCCCCCAGAATGCCATGTTCCCTCAGGGGCCTCCAGCTTCCCCTAGGCATGCGCATTGCTGTGTTGACTGTTTCCATCCATCTTGCTGTCAGTTATTTCTCCATCTTTCACTTTCATTTTTCCCAAGCATTTGTGCTTCAAGTGAAAAACTCACGCTTGATTTAATCTGGAAAGTAATTGTGTCCTGATGGTCCAGGCATTTCTTTACAAGTCCATTAATAAACTTCTGGTCCTGCTTCTTCATTGTCTAACTTTCTCCGAGTATAGTTACAGTGTGTAGCTATATTGACCTCCCTTACCAATATGGATCTACTCAGTCTCTCAATATTTTTTTATGTAAACACTGTAGAAATTCTTTATAAGTATAATGAGATGCTATAATTCCAACAAAGGCTTTGATTCAACCAAACCATATGTGTCTCCTACATATAAATATGTACATGCTCTCTAATGATTAAAGCTTTCATAGATTAACAGGCATGTCATTACACTGCATCCCATGCAGCCAGGGGCAGATTAAGGTGTACAGAGGCCCCTAGGCTACAGTAGTCTGTGGGCCCCCCAACCCTGCCCCCCTCCGCGCCCCCTTGCAGGCTGGCACACGTGGGGCCCCTAGGCTTAAGCCATATCTAGCCTGTGTGTTAATCCGCCCCTCCATGCAGCTCTGTCCCCCCACTCCTGTCTTCCCTGTTACTGGAAGCTCAGCTTATTGCTCCAGGGGACTATGTCTTATTTTCTTGGGTTTTGCTCGACACATGATATAGTCCAAGGCAACCATACTATTGATTGTATGTCACAGTGATGCAACCATTAATCCTTCTGCAAGCATCGTGTCCTTTGGTAAAAAGGCACCAGCTGCTTGAAAATGGAATACAAAAAAATAAATATAAATGAACATAGTAACTTATTCATATAGCCTGATTTATCTTGTTTTTACGGGTCACTATTATAACAATGTACAACCTGTACTGCTGCATACCGCAAAAGCCCCACGTCCCAACAGCCCATTTAACACATGAATCATTAGGAAGTGCTTTTTCTGTCCTATTTCCTTGAAACAGTGCTTGGTAAACCAGGACGGCGAACTCTTGGTTTACTCATAATGGATTCATCATTCATGTTTATTCATAAGATTACATGGGTGGCGCCTTCTTATAGGGATGTATTTCTTAATGTTTTGCAGATGTCGAAAAAAAAAAACGTGCAGATGTGATTAAAATGGCATGCATTAACAGGTCCCGTGTGTGTGTGTGTGTGTGTATATATATATATATATATATATATATATATATATATATATATACACACACAGAGAAAAAAAAACAGTTACGCCGGATCTGCAACCTAACTTGCTTTCTGTGTGAGATGCATTATGAAAAAGGGGACATTTACATGACAGTGTAACGTCCTGTAGAAAGTGACCCGACCCTGAAGTGGAGCCTCCCCGACTGGTCGCACAAAACGCAGCGCCTCACCACCCACCCAGCCAAGGCGCACTTCTGCCGGGCGTCTCTACGGCACTATTCCCTGCGAGCCGCCTCCCTGCCACGGAGGGTCCTCTCCTCCGTAGTACAGCGACAAATACGCCTTCCCTTTACGACGGGATTGAGTCCTAAGTGCTGCGCCGGCGCTCAGCCCCCCGCCGCACACGCCCGAGCCGCAGAAACGCCGCCTATGCCCAGGTGCCGTCATTCTCCTCCCACCGCTCAGCGACGCGATACTAGGTGACCCGCTTCGAGCGCGGCAGAAGGCTGCAGTGTCCCTTCCGCTACTCCTCCTCTTTCTCCTTTCCCTTCCTCAGCCCCGTTATATACATCTGAATCCCCGCCGGCCCCTGATCTCCCGACCGAAGCCTGGGAACCATGCCCTGTCCGGCGATGCTTCTGGTCGTCTTCTCCACCGTCTCGGTGCTGCATTCCGCCCGGGCGCAGAACGGTAAGACTCTCCACCGCACCGCAGTCGAACCCTGGGGCTCGGTGGATCGACACCGGGGACGATCCTGTCCTGAGTACCGTATCCGAGGGGGGACGGAGGACGGATTGCGGCTGTATAAGATGAACGAATAAAACGTTTCATTAACACCGTTACGGCCGGGAAAACGGCTGCAATGCAAATGCCGTCGCTCGGTGTGTAATTGGGATTATGTTAACCGGCTGCATACATCGGATGTCTTTTTTACCCTTTATTTCAATAGATACTGTTATTTTTTCTTTTTTGCACTCATGAAATACATGCATTTTCGTTCTTGGGGAAGGGAAGAGAAATTAAAAAAAAAAAACCTAGCGATGATAAATGCTTGTGGGATAAAGGTAAACTTATTAATGTCTTATTCGCTGGCTAATGCCGCAGGCGCCGCTTCGTTATAAATTAGCCCGCGTTCGGTTTTAACTACGCTTTGGCGTTTTTATATTAATATTTAATCCTAAATACATAGTTGTGAGAAACATTAGCCCACAGTTTGGAGCCTGTCGGTGATGCGGCTGCGTGGGTGTCGCGCGAGGCTGCGGGTCGAGGTGTGCTTTTGAGGGACGGAGTGCGTGTGTGTGCGCGTGCGTGTGTGTATGTGTGTGTGTGCGCGCGCGCGTGTGTGTGTGTTTGCCGGCTGTCAAACTCGAGCGGAACCCCGAGGGCGCCCTGGATGCGGGGCATTTGGTGGCCCGGTTGTCTTCAGTTCACGGCAGAGGCGGGACCATGTTGCACCGTTGCAGCCTCCACAGGAAATTGTGTAACTCGTGTGGCTGATTGCAACTAATACATTAATCATCATATGATAACGCATAATAATTCGAGTAATTATATCTGGGTAAACAGTTTCAAACCTCTTTTTTATTAAATGGCTTTTAAGATTTCTGTCCAATATGTTATATGTATTGTTTCATACGGTTGGTATTATCTTGTGTTCAGAAATGATGAGGTTGCTGTCTCGGCTTTTCTGTCAGGGTAATTTTTTAAGTTGCTCAGAAATGGTTAGTTTGGGCAGGTTTTATGGGCTTGTCATCGAAAGGCAGTGATACAGAGGTGAATAATGAAAGCATTATTTGGACTACTGTAATGTAAACTCGAGGGTCATTTTTACATAATGTTTAGCGTGCAGCCTTTCACAAGGTCGTGTAAATGCACAAGGAATCGCTGTAAGTTTCGGCAGCCCCGACTAAGGCTGTTTGCTGCCGGTAATTCTGGAGTCTGTGCTGAGCCGCTAATGAAATCCCGTTACTATGCGTGTTCTTGCTGACTGGGCTTTTAAACTGGTTCCTGGAAAATATTTCCAAAAACTGTACGAGTACCTTCATTCAGTCTGCCGTTCAGCAAGAAAAGGGCAGATCCCTGTCTGGGAGTGAAGACGCTCGATGCGTGTTGACAGTAGAGATGGTGTGCTGCGGTGGGCCCAGCGACACGCTTACAGGAGCCGCACGCCTTACATGCGAAGAGCTGCTCCACTGCAGGGAACCGCACGCACATGGTGGAAATGTCACAGAGACAGATAGCGCTGCGGAAAACATGTTACAGAAACGCACTCCGGCAGTACGTATCCGAGGGAACACTGTTAGGACATTTATGGCGCTATTAGTGGACAGAGAGTTGGAACAAACAAGTAAACAAGATATTTTCAAAAGGATTTTATGAAGATAAAAAAATCTAAAATTGCTTTTGTTCTACAATGCACATCCTTAACAGGGTATGGTTAACACCATGCTTTAGTGAACCAGTAAACTTGAAGAGTCTCTGGCATAATAGTGTACATATATCTTCTGTCTGTTGATCTGTCTGTCTGTCTGTCTGTATGTGATGCATATGGGGGTGGGGGTGTTCTGTAAGATGATTCTCTGGTAGCTTGTCATTCCAACCCAGATTGTAGGGGGGGGTGTTGTGTGGGATATTACATTGATTTCTGAACAAGGGTAAAACCATGACTAAGCGTACATTAATGAAAATCTAATGAAAGGCATTAAAAAGCAAGGCCTGTGTATTTGCCAGCTCCGCACAGCTGCCAAGTGTCTCCTTGATGTTCAGCGAGAGGACGTGTATTTTAATCTGATTTCTGTTCCCTCACTACAGTCCAGAAACAAGAAAGTGGTCATTTTAATCAGCCGTTCAGCAAGGTCCAGGGCCGTGGAGTTCCGTTTGCCTGTAGCCAGCATGAATGCTTGCGTGACTTATGCTAGTAATTTCACAAGCAGCTCGGTAACGTGGAGAGGAATTTGGAGGGCTTTGCTAAGAGACTTTATTATTATATTACAGGGAAAAAAAACAAGCCGGATTGGAGGAAGGTCTGGGGGGTTAAGCTTGTTATACCACCAAATCTATTTCATTCTTCCTCCAATCCTGTGTTTCATAAAAAAATGTTAACCATGGTACATTATATATTGGTTGGTTAATTGTAAGACAGTTTTGTAGTAACACTCATGTCATACTGTTCTTAACGCTAGGTTGTAGATCTCTGTTGGGTGGGGTTTCCTTTCTCTGTCACTTGAATACATTTTGATCTGATCTTTGTTCTACCTTTTTACCTTGTAGTGGAATCTGAGCCCTGCTTTCCAAAGCCTGTAGATATGCAGTACTGAGCTTAACGAAAGCCTTTAATTATTTCTTTTCCATTCCAAATCACATGGTTAAGTCATTAGTGACCCTAAGGAAGGAATAATGCACTTTTGAAATGTGGTATCAGGTTTTGGACCCCTGCCTGGTAATCAATATCCCGTTGTATGGAAATACATTATTGTCCATGGCACTGAAGAGTTGTGCCCCGAATTGTGACAGTAACGTGACCACAGAGAAACCCGGGAGAGCCATGATTTCAAATTGAAATCTGCAGTCTGTAATTACTTTGTGCGGTGGCATGAATTGATGTTGCATATCTTGTAATTAATAACATGTGGTGTTTGTTTCCTTTTTTTTAAATTTAACACCACACATTACATTGCATGGTGCCGTCTAACTCTGATTTTAATCTCTTCATTTTACTTGGTGCATTACTGGTGTTATGTGTTCTAACCTAGTGCATGCCCTGTTTTTACACGTAATTAGAGTAGGGGCCATGTTCTAAGACTCAACAATATACTGAATAAGATGTCTTTTGACATTTAAAAGGCATTTTTTTGTTGCAGTGCAATTCAGAATTTCAAAATAAAAACCTTGCATGGTTACTTCCGCGTTATTTTGATAGTGAGAAAACAGGAAGTGAGAAGCTTAGCTTCAACCACACCGTCCTGTTAAAGCCTTCTTGGCATGCAAGCTAATACCTACTATGTACGGCATCCATTCCACTGTTCTCAAGTTCCAGGACTGTGCACCTGCCCTTACCTGTGCCTGGACACTGTGCCTGTGCTGCAGCTCTGAGTGCTGATGATGTGAATTGGATGGGGGCGGGGGGGTCATTTGTCTTAATTGATTTCTTGTGCGGCTCATTATTTGAATGACCTCTGGAATTAAAGGTTGCCTCACGATGCCTCTTGTTTGGCATTTCCCTTGGCTTGTGGTAAAATAACGACGTGGCTTGTCTGCATCTTGTCTGGGGCTGAATTGCTTTACAGGCGTTTCCTACAGGACGGCGGCTGCATGTATCTTTTCTTTACATAAGGATGCAGAGATCGTATTGGATTTGGGATAGCATCAACCCCAACCCCCTCCCTCCAATTTTGCCTGTGCTGGTAGAGATGGGCAGCATCCAGTCTATGCAACAGACATCTTCTGCAATGCACTTTCTCATTCTGTTGGCCAGTTCTATATTTAGAGCTGAGATGCAGTGCAGGGACTAAGGCCTTCGCCGTCCTTTTCCTGTATGGGGTATTAGAATCGCTGTTCTGTGGAGTTCTTTGCGGGTGGGCAGGGAAGGTATGCGTGTGTGTCCAGGAAGAGATGGGACTTTACTCATCAAGAAGGAGCAGGGCTTTTGGACTGCATCCCTTTCCAGCATAAATAACATTTTAACCTCAGTTAAAAAGTCACGCAGTCAACAGATTCCTCTCTTTTGGCTCAAAAAAATAATTGTTCTGAAGCAGCATGACAGGGATTTCTGGGAGGTTCTGGCAGCTTTCAGATGGGGGCCGAGGGCTGAGGATCGTCAGCTTTTGTCAGAGGCTTGATCGCAGGATCGTCATACTTGACCCGGAGTCTCAGAGCCATGCAATGCTCCATTCTCCAAGTTACAAAGCCCTCTGAAAAGTTATAATCTGCCATTGATGGAAAAATCTCATTTAAATTAACAAAAAAGATCACAAGTTTTCTATTTGTTTGTCTAAGGGTGTTTTTGCACCGCACCAGGTACCGTATGTTTGGTACTTCAAGAAAGTACCAAAAGTACGGTACCTCAAGGTGTTGGTTTTCCACTGGTGTAACAACTGGTACCAGTGCCAAATGATATCACAGCACGAGGCGGGATATTTTGTACTGAAATCGAAAAATGGCTGTAGTATATTATACAACTTGGCGATGTGCAATATTAGTACCAACATGTTATGCACGTAAAATTCTTACATCGCTAGTCAGCTATATTAAAATAAGGCTTTTTCTTACTTTCAGTTCTGTACAGACATTACAGTGTGCGAAAAATATTTTTACTGTTACTCTGTCATAGGAAAAAAAAAAACGTAGCAAGCTCTGCGATTATAATTATTATTCCTTTTATAGATTCTTGTATGTTTTAAAATCAGTTTAAAGTTTACTTCCGCTGCTCTTGCACGAGCGCAACATACGTTCCCTGAGACAATCATAATCATTCTCATCCTTGCTGTTTAATTCACTCGAAGACTCGAATTTATGAACTCCTTTTTCTTTCATAAATACTCCAATATTTATGACAACAAAATCACATCACTATATTTACGACAAAATCACTTGTATGGACACAGACATTTGGATGCATTCTTAGGCTGAGAAAGACTCACACCCATTAGGAAAATGGGGACGTTTTCGGATTCCCAGTGTGCCGTGCGGTACGATTGACGTCCCTGTGAGAGGCCGCTTGCCAGGCGTCTGCGGTGAAAAGGCCAGGTCAGAGAGATCCGTGGCACAGCAGGCAGATGCTAGGCCAGGTGAGCAGACTGAGGACTTCTTGGAAAGAGGAGGAGTGATTAACACACTGTATGTGGGACTGGGGTTGCCACGGTCCACATCTCATGGAATAAGGCCTTGGCTCCCTCGGGCCTGGCGGGCGGATGCTGCAGCATCCTGAAGCGCCTCGATACGCTCCCCGCAGGATTGGTCGCGATAGGCTTCCTCAGGTGCCCTGGATGTTGATTTCCACAACACCGGAGCTGCGCACCAGACGGACGTCATTAAACGGGTGATTCCTGTTATGACCTTTATGGTCATGCCGTGACGGCCGGGGCTGCAGTGAGATTCCGTTACGGGGCAGTGGAATAAGTCCATCATGGAAGCTGGAGGATCCGTAGCAAACATCCTGGCATGATATTTTCCGAGCGCCTGGTGCTGAGGAACTGTACTTCATTACGATGCCATCGTGTTTGGAGTGGACAGTTGGGGAGGCGTTTCTGCACGTGGACCTTACAGAGAGACCGTGTTATGTTCGTACCATTGGGGGGGGGTGGGGGGGGGTAGCTAAGAGGCAGTTCCCCAGGCTGCCTGGAGGTGTGACGCTCACAGCCCTGGGAGAGGGAACATCTTGTGGTGGCAACAACCTCTCTGAAGGCAGGCGAGATGTTTCCCATCTCAAAACCAGTTACTACTGGATGTTTTTTTTTTTTTTAATCTTGGTGGTGGCCGTGAAGTAAGTCTATAAATAAGATAATCGGAGAGTATTTTAATTAATTTCCCCTGGCAAAAGCCTGTTAATTGAGTGGTTTCCTGGGTCATTGATTCAATTTCTAAGCGCATTTATTAAGAGATTTTTCTATATTTTTTGAAACCCAGTCTAAGCACTATAGACAGCGTAACGTTACGGCCCAGTCTGGCGGCTGCCGTCAGTAATGGCGGGAGCGTGATGGGGGGGAGAGTGCGCCGCCTGGAGGTCGGTGGGTCTCGTCCTTTAAAATGGCTGACTGGCACCACCCTGCCTGTCAGTGGCATCCCTTCTGCTTCGAGGCTGTTCAGTATGCATGGGACAGCTCCCACGGGGGTGGGGGGCTGGGGTGGTGT
>JAODJU010000007.1:13790019-13838854 GCA_026776725.1 Gnathonemus echidnorhynchus | reverse complement strand
GTGTGCGGCAGCCGAAACAGTAACAGGCCCCGCAAAGCGGCGGTAATGTGCTAGCCTAGTTTACTCATCTCACGGCAGGGCCGCAGTCGAGACCCGTTATACCGGATCGGCTCTGCAGTACCCGTCCTGGATGTTACTCTCGATTCTTCTTGAAGTGTGGCTGAGGTCTCCTTCAGTCCAGGAACCTTGCAGTGTCCTCCCAGGACTCGGATCTCATCATAAGCCCTGTGTTCCTGTCCTCTGATCCAGCCCACGCTGTAACGTGGGGATAATCTGTTTGACTCGGGGAGTATGACCGTAATCTCATTTACTTGGGCTCTTACTATGCGTGTGCTGTAAAATTCACTTTTACCCAGCACTTTGTTTGGGGGAAAAAAAAAGAACAGGCATATTCATTAATTAATTTACTCATTTGTTTATTTGTCAAAGAATTAATCTGAAGGTGCAAAATGATTGCCTTTAATTTGTCTGTCAGGCACTTGGCTGATTTAACAAGTTCTTAATGCACAAGTTCTATTATTGGCCCCTAGCAACGGGTCTCTCACAGCTGCTGGTACGTTGCCAGGAAACCATCTCTTGCACAATCTCTGGCGGTGGTCCAGCAGGCCGCGCTGTATCCCGTCTCTGCGGACCAGTGGACAGGGCCGAGTTCAGATCGTGTCCGTAGCTCGTCCTCGCTCCGCGCGTAGTTTGATGCCTGGTGGGTTTGAGTTTTTTTTTCATTCTCCTTCTCTGGCGCCGTGAGGTTTGGGTCTGCCTCATATTCACTGTCAGATGCACACTTTGTGAAGTAGGCAGATGCTAGGTGGCCTTATGGGCCCGGAAGGGAACCGTCACACGCCGTTTTCACGCGGAACAGTTAGCATATCGTCCGGCCTCCTATCTGGAAGCAGAGATGGAGTGGCCATGACATGAGTATTCTCAGGAATGCTTCTGTTGCATGGTTGTTGGTGAAACTCAAAGATGGCATTAAATATTGACGATACTTTTAGTGTTCTCCTGTATGGGGCTGAGCTGCTGAGTTGTTGTCAGTGAGTCATAGTCAGGGATCCTATGAGAGTGTAATCTACCTGTGCAGGGCGTGGTGCTGTTTGTGTTGCTTTTAATCGAGCACCTACCCAGACCACTAAGCCATAGCTAAACAGTCACCTGAATGTCGATTGTGCTTTAATTTTCCGTTTATCGTGTGTAAGATTGCCCCGAAATGGGTCAAAACCCAGCCCGTTAGCTTTGGGAAAGGCTTTAATCAAAACGGACTTTCATCATTACAAATTTATGCACCTGGATATTTATACCCGTCCCGCCGAGCCCAGCAGCAGGGGGGGCACTTCATCAGGTCCTTGTGTTCTTCAGTCATGCTGCTGGTTATAGGTGTCGCACCACAAGGAACCTTTACTGGTGTGGCTGCGATTGCTTCATAGTAACCGGTCTACTCTTGATTTATCGGTCAGTGTTTGTGTCTTATGTGATTATAGTGTGTCGTGTAACGCTGCAGTATAGAGTGCAATAATTTTCTTTGGAAATGAGCTGTTAGGGGTTTAGAAAAAAACATTTCCAACACACAATGGCCTTTTGAAAGGGAGTTAATAATGGGGTTTTTTTTTCCACTTTTATTTAGACCAGAGTACCTGGCAACGGGAAGAATATACTCATGAATTAGGCAAAGGATAGAGAAGCACTGCTTAATTCACGAAGGTGGTCTTTGAAATACACCTTTGACGCAGTATGGTACTGAATTCAAGCTGGGGGTTTGGGAGGCTTACAGTTGGGAGGGGGGACGGTCCCTTGTAGTTTGTTGTTGTTATTTCTGTCACTTCTGATGAGCGCCGAGAGCAAGGCCCGCTCAGGTTTGCGTTTGGCGTGTGGCCCAGACCAGGCCCTGTCAGGAGGAAGCTTCAGTGTCACCGGGAGACATAGACCTGTTGTTCATTCATGCATAGGCTTCTATCATGTCTCTCATGTGTTTCTATTTGATTTGATACTCGCCTCTTCTTTATTTGCTTTTAATCACTGGCCTTTTTGTTTTTTGACTGACCCCTTTTGTCACCCACACTTCTCCATCCTGACCCCATCTCCCTCCTTACCTTCATCTCCTTGTCTTCTCTGCCTTCTCATCCCTTTTTCACTAACCTCTAACCTCAACTTCCTGTCCTTCACCACTCTGTTCCTCTTTCCTGGTTCTTCCTCCCTATTGCTCTATTTACTCTCTCTCCCTCTTTCATCCCCATCCACCACTCCGCACCTCTCCGCAACTCTTCCATGATCACTCCTCATGTCGTTGGGGGTCTTTCCTCCCGGTCCCTCCAAACCTGCTCTCTGATTTCACCCCGTACCCCTCCTCGGCCCGTGGTCCTCGTCCCCCCTCCCCCGGTCGCCCCGAAACGCTCCCCACCTCCAGCCGGGTTCGTGAAGTCGCCCCTGTCCGAGACCAAGCTCACGGGGGACACCTTTGAGCTGTACTGCGACGTGGTCGGCAGCCCCACCCCGGAGATCCAGTGGTGGTACGCCGAGACCAACCGCGCCGACGCCTTCAAGCAGCTGTGGGACGGGGCGCGTAAGCGGCGCGTCTCCATCGACACGGCGTACGGCGCCAACGGCGTGAGCGTGCTGGGCGTCACGCGTCTCACGCTGGAGGACTCGGGGACCTACGAGTGCCGGGCCAGCAACGACCCGCGGCGCAACGACATGCGCCAGAACCCCGCCCTCACCTGGATCCGGGCGCAGGCCACCGTCACCGTGCTGCAGAGTGAGTGACTGTAGATAGTGACCAGCTAGCAGCTCCCCCCATCCGACTCCCACCCCTGTCCCAGTGCTCCCAGTGCTCTACCACCCCTGTGACCAGCCTCCCAGGAAGATTATGGAAGGCAAAACAAGCAACATTTATTTTTTGACACAGTTAAAAACCCACTTTTTTGATGGTATAGAACTACTATGCAGAATTTTTGCCCTCCCCCCGGGGGTCTTGCTGAAGGTGACCCCAGTCCCAAATACCCCCCCAGTCCCAAATGCTGCCCCCGTCTCTACCCCCCTCCGTACCTGCCTACCTGTCCCATCTTCGCTAGGCCCCTGTGTGGCCTTCTGGTTTATGTTCTGTCTCTAACCTGGTTTTCTTCCTTCCATCCACCAGCACATCTGCATGAGCCTCCCAAGGCCATATCTGTCATTGTTTTTGTTGCGCGGCTTTTGTGTCACGTGGGTTATTATTCACTTCAAAGGCTGACATCCCTTCGCCTCTTGGCATCGCGCTGAGCCCCGCGGTGCTTTGATGGTCTCCGCTGCTCCGCCGTGACTTTTTGTGCCTGGGAGGGGCTGGAATGGATCGGGATTATGTAAACTGTCCGTTTTAGGTATTCTTCAGCGGGCCGCCGCATTGTGCCGTCGTGCAGGCACAAGCTCGTCTGTGAGCTGCACATCTCTCCTCCAGCTGCAGTTCAGAAAGTCCATGAATAAAAAAAGTGAAACAACAGCATAAGTGAAGGTTCTGATAAAGAAACTTCTAATTTGTCTATATCACATTATGTCATTAGAAAGTTACTGTTCTCAAATTATTTAGATGTAAATTCTGATGACTTGTGTACATGACAGGCTATACACACTGTGATTGTGGGTAATAATAATAATTATATTTTGTTGTTTAGAGACCATAAAGTCTCCTGCTGGCTGTGTGGTATTCACTCTGCAGCTGGTTGTGTAGGGTTCTGCACTGCATCAAGATTCATAATGCAATTAGCCGCTTATGCAACAGGACTCAACAAGCTTTTAAAATGTCCTTTTTATGTATAATTAATTTGTTCTTCTGGCATGCGTTGACATTACTGCAGGAGAATGAGAAACAGATGCCTGCCTGCATTTCCCAAACCCCCCCCCCCCCCAGTCGTCACGGTGATGCTTCCCTGTGAATCAGTGGATGCGTCCATAGTGCTGCATTGACAGCAGTGAGCTTAAATGTATTAACGTGTCTGTGACAACATGTCGCACCCATCAGTCAACACTGTGTCAGGAGGAAACAGGAAGTCAAACATATGGGCAGTGGCAGGTATGTTACTGACAGCTTTGTGGCTAACTGGGCTAATGCCAAATACCCACACGAATAAGAGGAGCATTAGCGCCTAGCTAGCGCTGCGCTCGGGAGAACAGTTAGCAGGTGGCTTTTACATAATGAGGCCCTGCTTCAGAAGAATTTTCTCGCTTTACTGATTTTTACATTCCTCTTCTAAACAGGTGTGCTACAGAGAGCCCTTTATCTCGTTACCATCGTGCCTTTTCCCCCCTAAAATATCAACAGTGCGAAGCCTGTGTGCATGTATGTAAGCATATTGGGGGGAGGAGGGTTCATGATGGGCGATCGTAGCGAGACAGACGGCTTTTGGCGGCAGCCAATCAGAGCAAGCGATTGTCCATGGGGCCCTCTCAGGCTATTGGCCGCAAGGCACTGCAGGAGAAGGTGCCGTGAATTCTAATAGTAGTCACGGGCCAGCAGGCCTGCTATCAAGAACGGCACCAGCGTGGGGCTTTAATACCGGAGCCAGGGCTGAGATTGGAGGACTGTGCTTCCCACCCCTCCCCTGCCCCCCGAACCAGGCTGGGATTCTGTCCCCTGACAGACCCGCCCTGTGGTAAAGGAGGAGCCCTCCCCCCCCGTCATACATGCCGCGATCTCACAGCCCGGCGCTGACTGCTGCACTCTCTGTCGACCTTGTCTCTCTCTGCCTCACTTCTGGGATCGTCCTTGTTGCCACCTGGGCTGTTCTTCTTCAGAGCAGCATTGTCGTTTTTTTTTTTTGTTGGTAGTAATAACAATAGAAATAAAAATGTGCTATTTTTAGAAAGAAGGGGAAAGACGGCTGTCAGTTCATCAGGAGCGGCGAGTTGTTTGAAATGGAAGTCACAGATCACGCTCATGGAAAGCTAATAAAATCAAATTTGCACCTTTTAACGGGTTACTGAAGGTGGATGAGAGAATGTGACAGGTAACAAATGTGACAAAAATAAGAGATGTGGCTAGATTGTTCTAGATTATTTCAGCACATAATGCAGACGCTGCCTCCTTTATGGTGCTTCAGCTTATGACATATTGACTTCATGATGCTGCGATAGTAACACATAGAATATTCAGCCTTTGATCTCTTCCTGGTCTATTGATATGTCGTACGATACTTTCTGCTAATGCAGGGAAATGGCAGCATTCGTGCTTTAAGTCTCTGTAGCGATCATGAGCGTGAACATCGTACAGTGTTTTTTTCTGTGTTTAACCAAACACAGTTGTATTTATTTATTTACTTTTCAAATACTGATATTAGTTACAGTGATTATTTATTTACTTATTCAGTGACAGTAGTTACTTGCTTATTTATCTGTCGTGCATTTTAGCTTACGATATTTTCCACTTACGATGAGTTCATCAGAAACGTAACCCCGTCGTAAGCTAAGGAGCACCTGTATTTGAAATAAGCGCCCTGTTGTGACGGTACTGTCTTGTGTAGAACAGGTTCATTTACAAGAAAGTGGGAACACATAAAATCATGGTCGAGGTGGACGTTAGGTGTGTGATAACTTTCCTCCATAAGGTGAGGGATCTATACCTGTTCCGGTAGCAGCTACTGCCCACTGTCTCTCATTTTCACAGCTGTCACGTTGTGGGATCATCCTACAGGTTTACTGCCCCCCGCCAACGCCGCCCCCAGGTAACCCACGGAAGCCAGTTTCCCGTGTAATCCCAGCGGCAAAATGTGGCCGGGGGCGGCGGAGCAGGCTGGGGCAGCGTTAACCGGCTTGCCGGGGATGCGGGTTTCACAGGAAACCCTCGCCACACGGCACGCCCCCGGACAGATGGAGCCGGAGGTGGTGGGTCTGGAAAGGAGCGGCAGCAGAGCGCCTGTTAAGGGAGCCGAGGCCATTAGTGCACACTCACAGTGAAGCGGGGCCCCGAGGGCGCTGAAGGCCATTAGTGCACACTCACAGTGAAGCGGGGCCCCGAGGGCGCTGAAGGCCATTAGTGCACACTCACAGTGAAGCAGGGCCCCGAGGGCGCTGAAGGCCATTAGTGCACACTCACAGTGAAGCGGGGCCCCGAGGGCGCTGAAGGCCGACACAGACCTGAGCACGAGTACTGACCCCCGTCTTAATTTTCCCTTAGCTTCACTGCACTAATTATCTTTCCATAGTTTTAAGTTACATGAGTGAGTGCATCTTCTTTATGACTAATGAATTTTTTCTTTCCCTGGTTTTACATAACGTGTATTTCTTTTGCTTTGTTTAACAGTTTCATTCTTTCATCGAGTGTCTCCTAGGTAGGTGTATATGAGCATATGATGACCGAACTGTGTGATATCGCTGTAGAAAGAGTCTGTTTAAAATTCAGAGGATGAGAGAACTCGAGAGGCATGAAAATCGTCAGCTTATTCTGTGAAATCTGAAACAGCAGAGTTGTATGTAGGTCATGATAAAAAATGCCTCTCAGTTCACTCAGGTTCACTCGGTTGTTCTGGGTTTTGGGTTCGGTGACCTTCCTGAGAGGTGGCATCCATAGCAGTTTATATCAGATGATGGCCTTGATAATAATTCTGAATATTTTTGCTGATGTCGTACTACGGGCAGCATGGTAGCTCAGTGATTCAGGATCTCTGCGGCTGTCGACCTCCTGGGCTGCCATTTCCAGTCCAACCCCTGGCTCTCTCTGTCTGAAGCCAGCATGTTCTCTCTGTGTTTTCGCAATTCTCCTCCCGCAGTCCAAAAGCAGGTTTAATTTAGGTTAATTGGTGCCTCAAATTGCCAGTAACGTGTGTGTGTGTGTGTGTTTGTATGTGTCCTACAATGGTCTGGCATCCTGGGGGCCCTCATTTATGGAGGATGTTATAATGCATAGCTCTTTCTGGCTTAATAATTTGAACTCCTTCCACAAACCCAGCCTTTCAGGAAACCACTGTACTAGATTAATGATCTGTATAAGCAGCAAGCAAAGTCATGGCTCCTGTAAGTGTTTTTGGGTGTCTTGGTGTTTGCAGAATTCATAAACTCAGCAATGAGCAGTTACTCAGAAGTTGTAATGTATGGATGTGACGTACAGGGAGGTACATCATGTAATATTATACCATCTATGAGCTTTTTGGCATGTGCCACTGTGCAGAAGTAAGCAGTTAAGCAGTCAAAGGAAATATTTTAAGTTATTTATCTGGGTAGTAAATGTATATTTGCTCAGAACAAAAAACACAATTTGACATGAGGAAGAAAACATGTACAAAGTAAGAGTAACACGTTAAACACTAGTAAAAATCTTCTTCTGCTCTCCAAAAAGTTACTGATATCCAGTTGGATGGTTAGTTAGGATGGCACCACTTCAGAACCCAAAACTCTCCTCAGGGGCACCTCAGCCATTCCATACATTTATTAAATTTCACCGCCAACTCACTTAATTAATTAAATTAGTTTATTGGCCATGTGAGGTGTGCTACTGGTTAAGTCAAAAAATACTTGGGTGCATTGCATGGTTGTTGCAAATTCTATGGTGACTGTAGGAGAGGTTTTGAAATGGTTAAGCTAACATTTCGTGACAGATATATTACAGATTTACACGAATATAAAGATCATTTAAACACAATTTTCTTTGACTGAAGACTTTTGCACAGCACCGTATATTCAATGTATCAAAATTTTTTGCATTTCTAAGGTTTTATTGCAAACCAAATCTCAAGCCAGTCAATGTATTGTGTTCAAACTATTGAATGTAGTACATGTTTATGTTTTGCACAGTTTGTCTGTTACAGGCATCCGTACATGCCTTTCCCATGAGGCCGGAACGCCCTGTTCCCAGCATCCTACACGCTTTGGAGGAACTGTGGTTCTCTTACATAGCCGGGCCCCATGTCCCCTCCCACCCCCAGCGCCTCTATTTGTCAACCGTTCACCATGCGTGTGTTTCAGAGCCCCGGATCAATGCCACGGATCACATGGTGCTCTCCTTGGAGTCCCACAGCAATCCTCCCATCACGCTGCAGTGCAACCTGACCAGCGCCTCCAGCAACCACAAGGAGAGCTACTGGATGAAGAACGGCGAGGAGATCGCAGGGACCCGCTTCAAGCTCAAGCTGACCGAGTACAAGTAGGGCGCGTGACCTGCTCCCCTCTGCAGCCACATATTCTAGAACAGTGATCGAAAGGTCAATTGCCAAGACATTTCTAGTTGATCTTAGGCAGCCCCCCTACCCCTAGGTCTAAATATACTGAGTCCCCGATTGGCAAAACATACCAAGAGCATATTATCTTTGCAAAAGTTGCTATCACCGTAAAATAGTTTGGAGACTGCTGCTCTATAAACATCCAGCGGAGATTCAGTGGCATTTTCACTCCTTTGGAGTGAAAATGCCTTCAATGTTGGTCAAGTAACACTAATCTGTGTGTGGCATGTGTGTGTCGCAGATGTGTGTGTTGTCCCCCGCAATGTGATAAAAATCTGTCACTTTGTAATTTGTGGGGACCTTTCTTTCATCCCCACAAGGGGAAATACATTTGATAAATATCTGTAAATGCAATCAAAAAAACTAGGGGTTGGGTGGGGGTTAAGGTTGTCATTGTTGGGATTAGGGTTTTACCCATAGAAATTAATGGACGGTCCCCACAATGACATAAGTACACGTCTGTGTATGTGCCTGTGTCCATGTTCTACACTTGAATATGCTTACTGCTATGCTGGCTCTGGGAGATTCTAGCCGTTGGCCGCCTTGGTCTCCAGTGAACCCCATCTGCAGCATTGCCGTCGTCACATTGTTCCATTCCGATACGCATGGACTGGTGCTCCGGTGTGGCGTGAACCCGGGACGCAGCACCCTGATCGGCAGTCTGCATCTCGGGCCCCGAGCCTGAAGGTTCCGTTCGTGCGGAGGGTGTACGCTGAGTCATGGTGGCGCCCTGAGCTGAGAGTGACCACATTCTACCCGGCTTGTCTTTCCACAGACTGAACAAACCAAGAGCAGACGATGCTGGGGAGTACATGTGCGTCTACACCTTCGAAATGGCACCTGACGCCAACGCCACCATCGAGGTGAAAGGTAGGAGTGTTATCCTGCTGTTATCCTGATGGCAGCGGCTGTTTCAAACCCAGTGATTGGCCCACCAATAGCATTCATTTGAATATGTAAGGCGGGTCTTTTCCTCATTCATCTATTCGATTGGTGTGTCCAGTGATTGAGACGTGGTGTGGATCCACTGTCATGGCAACAGCTGCCAGTCAAGATACAAAATCCAGGAATCATTGGTAGAAACTGTGTTCCGCGCCTCTCTATATATACTGACAGGTTTACTTATTATTCAGGTTTCAATTTTCATTGTCACATGTTCTGAGGAACAGAGGGATATTTCTCAACAGTTACAGGGCTGAGTACAGATACATGCGGGGGGTGGGGGGGGGGGACAATAGGAGAAATGACAGTGCAATACAGAACAACCCATAATGCAGTGAAAGACAAGACAGTGCAAGACAAAAGATGGAAGTGGAACAATAAATATGCAATAAATAGGTGGTGCATCGGGGAAGGATGTGCAAATAGCCACAGAGGTAGTGCAGTACTGATACAATGTGGAAGTGGAATTTTAAAAACAGTGTGCAGTACAGTGCAGTGGGGACAGATGCGGGTCACTGGTTATTTAGCGACGTCATAGCTGCAGCAGGGATGGTTCATAATGTAGTTCATCATAACCATATATTCATAATGGTCATGCCCTGAAAATGTATTTAGTAGCCTGATTATGTGGGTCACTGCAGCTGGGTGGAGTTTGTTCTCTTGCATTTGGGGCTGGATGGGACTCGTAGTGAATGACGACAGAGCTCCCAAGTGGCAGGACGGACAGTGCAGTCCCCCCCACTGCAGGACTACATCCTACACCCCCGTCAGCGGGGACGAGATCGACGTGGGTCGGACTGTCGCATCCCACAGCTGCCGGCGTGTGAAAATGTGGGACGTGGGCAGGCGGCAGTGAAGCTGAAGGGCACGGGGATCCAGTGAGGCCATTACACTGGACCGTCGGAATGTTACGTCTGATCGACATCACGTGCTGCCAGTGCCGCTCAGCACACTGCCATATCCTGCGAGGCCCGTATTGCCTGCCTGAGTTCACCACACAGTAACAGGACAGGCTGGGCCCCTGAGGATCACTGGGTTTCTGTTACGCTGCAGCAGCGCAGGGTAGCCTAGCAAGCTGCAGTAACCATATTTAAACAGGTTAGCTGCAGGAGCACAGGGAGCTCTGTTAGCTATAGTAGCACAGGGTAGCTGGATTAGCTGTAATAGCACAGGGGGCTACGTTAGCTGTAGTAGCACAGGGTAGCTGGATTAGCTGTAATAGCACAGGGAGCTAAGTTAGCTGTAATAGCACAGGTTGGCTGGGTTAGCTGCAATAGCACTGGGAGCTGGGTTAGCTGTAATAGTACTGGGTAGCTGGGTTAGCTGCAATAGCACTGGGAGCTGGGTTAGCTGCAATAACACAGGGAGCTACATTAGCTGTAATAGCACAGGGCAGCTGGGTTAGCTGCAATAGTACTGGGAGCTATGTTAGCTGTAATAGCACAGGGTAGCTGGGTTAGTTGCAATTGCACTGGGAGCTGGGTTAGCTGTAATAGCACAGGGCAGCTGGGTTAGCTGCAATAGTACTGGGAGCTATGTTAGCTGTAATAGCACAGGGTAGCTGGGTTAGTTGCAATTGCACTGGGAGCTGGGTTAGCTGTAATAGCACAGGGAGCTACATTAGCTGTAATAGCACAGGGAGCTAGGTTTTCTGCAATAGCACAGCTTTAGCTGCAGTCTGCAGTGCCCTTGACTTTTCCATCGGCTAGGAACACGGCTCAGAGGCAACAGATGGAGGCTTGTGTGTGATGGTTGGGGATTAAGCCTCTGGATCCGGTCCCAGTCTCTCCTAATAGCGAGACTCTATTGTATATGATGTTAATCTGTTGTGAATGGGCATGTTTTGCAGCTAGGCCTGGCATTTTTTTGGGTGGACTGCTTCACCTATTATGAACCAATCATGTTCAAATACAGTGTTTTTCCTCTCAAGTCTTCTCTCTAGATTTCAAGCGCTGTAACATCACATTACAGTGACAGAATCCGGGTAAGGAAACCCGCAGTGAACGTTCCCATTTAGCCGATTTCCAGGATGAGATAAGAGTGATTCAATGCTAAATTATGTCATGTCGATGGAAAGTATCATAACACAGGAGAGTGGAGAGGGGGTTCTCTGAAATGTCCCTCTAAAATTTTTCAGACTGTAATGAATTACTAATGAATAGGAAAAAAACCTAAATTAATGATTAATGACTGGACAGAAATGGCATAACGGCAATTATGTAATGTGATCTTATATGGTTCACCTGGACGATCAATGGAATATAGCGACTGTCGTTGCTTCATAGTCTGGTCCTTTACCATGACAACCCTGCCTTGCTTCACAGGAAAGATGCCCAGGCACGCAAGAACGGGTAGCTCTGTCCTGTTTTGGGCACTGCCTGGCCACTCTCCGCTAAGCATCTATGAGGACAGCGAGATTAAATGCTACCCCCTACTCGGCCGTCACGTGTCGGCTGACGTTATTCAGGGCAGAGGGCGCAGAGAGCTATAGCCTGTAGTCACTGCCTTCAGCAGGACAGCCTTGCTCTGGGCTGCGTCTTTGAGTTCACTGGTTGCGACTAAATCAAAGCATGTGTGCTTCATATTTATTAGAACTAGGACACCTAATGAGATAACCCACTTTGTCTGTGAACTGAATTTATGCTCCATAATGAATCCCTGACCGAAGCTGCCTTGTTGCTCGAGGAGATGCCTTAAATATTATTACTATTCAACGACAGGCCACTGTCTTGCAATAGGATACACACAGCTTACCTATTTATGCTCATACTTAACACTGTAACGAGAGCTTAGCGAATAAGGGGAGGTCATTTCAGAAGAAATGGAAAATGCTTGGGTAGTGGAATCACTCAACATGTGGCATTGAATCATGGAACAGCTGCTTTGTTTGATTTCCCATTAATATTAAAAAATTATAATCGTTTAAAAGAATCCACAGGGAATAATCAATGACAAATGGGCAGAAAAGTAATTATCAGTGTCAGTGGGAAAGAGTGGGCAGGAGTGGAGAAGCTGCTTGATTGTGCTTATAGAAAAGAAATGTTGTCATACTTAAATAGTAAAAATGGAGCCACAGACTGACAAGGAAGCGGCTCCATTACAAGATATTTGAGCGCATTTCTTTTGTCCCACAACACATTGTTTTCCTTGTTTTCCAGCCTTACTGTAGTGTTTCTGTAGAAATATTTTCCGTGTTCTGTCCTCTGCAGTTAGACAAGGACTTTACACTGCGACACACTTCCTCTCCTTCTTCCCACAAGGTCAGCTGATGATGGAAATAGCAACGATGAGGCAACACTCATTCTATGACTGCTCTCCTTCTGACAAGACGTCTAATTCTGACGTACACACCACTAATATCTGCTTCCGTCTACACAATGCCGGTGTGGGACCCGTCCTTCGCGGAATGCCGTGCCGTGGTCTTCTTTCTCTCACATTTCGTTGCGCGTGTCCCTTTCGGCCATGATGATGATTATAAAAAGCCGGATGTGAAAGTGAAATTTCCTTCTCACGTGTCATCTGGTGCACTGCTTGAAGCCCCTGCCTGTTAAATCAGCTAGTTGGACCCACATACCTTGGAGCCATTGCCCGTTGACTCTGGCTCGTGTTTTTTCCTCCTAGCCGCTCCTGAAATAACCGGTCACAAGAGGAGCGACAATAAGAATGAGGGACAGGGCGCACTGCTGTACTGCAAGTCTGTGGGTTACCCCCATCCAGTGTGGACTTGGCGCAGGCTGGAGGGGGGAGTCTTAATGGTGCGTGACCGCTGCAGCTCCCAGTGAGGCTTGAGGCTTTTGGGTTTTATTCAGGCCAGTTCAGTTCAACTGTATTGTCACTATAGTCAAAGGTCCAGAAAGTACAAATCCAGACCAAGGTTTTGTTTTAACCAACCAGCTGAGTACTCTTTAACTGTGACTCTTTATGCTCAACTGGTTGGTTGAAACAAAACCTTGGTCTGGATTTGTACTTTCCATCTTTGATTATAGTATACAGAGGTACACACAGAAGAAAAAGTGTCTTGTGATTCTTAGAACTGGTGTAACCAGTTTAAAATAGAATGACAGAATAGAACACTACAATAGCAGAATATCAAACAATAAGATAATAGATTAAGTACAGAATAAAGACTATACTGTATGTATATAAAACGTCATATAAGACCATACTGTATATCTTTAAATACGAAATGTGCTATATTTTAATATAATGGATAGATATGGTGAATAGAGAATACACATGGAATTCTGTAAATAACTGTAATAGATGATGAATATAACAGCAATTATGTGTTTAATGAGGATGTTGTAGGTGGAATGATGGTTCCTCTACAGGAGTTTAATGTTTTCATTTGAGTCATCATTCACTTTTCTTTATCCATTCCCTGCAGGATATTGAGAACTCCAGTGGTCGCTTTTTCATCAACAACAAGGACAACTATTCAGAGCTACAGATCATGCACCTAGACATCAACACAGACCCGGGCGAGTACCGGTGTAACGCCACCAACATCATTGGCACGGCCTCCATGGCCTGCATCCTGCGGGTGCGCAGTCACCTGGCTCCCCTCTGGCCCTTCCTGGGAGTTCTGGCCGAGATCATTATCCTGGTGATCATCATCGTCATTTACGAGAAGCGCAAGCGGCCGGACGAGGTCCCCGACGGTAAGCGCTCTCGTCAGCTTCAGATTTCCCGCCACACGTCTCGAATCGAGCGTTTCTTCCTGAGGGTCGTGTGGCGCCCTAGCGGTGTGGGTGTGTATCACGAAGGTGGCTCTCGACGTTTAACCTCAGATGTAATCCTGGCTTTGAGATACATCGCTCGCTTTCTGTAAGGCAAGCGTAAGCGCGGACGCGGTTTCTCTGAGGATCACCATCCCTCGATGGTGCGTTGTCACGGAGCCTAACCCTACTGAGGAGAATCTCACAGTCTCCATCTCACCTGTTAATATTAATAAGCAATGTGATTCCTTGCTGACGGCAGGAGTGGCCTGCTGTGAATTATTCATTGCTGTGTAAAGGCAGAGCGTTGGACCTGCGGGGAGTTCTGTACGTCTCTGGTGTTGAGGATCACCACACACGGATACCATCTGCCTGGCATGGTCACATGCTCCAGAGGCCTCCCCTGATTCCCAGAGGAGAAGGCTGGGCTAGCTAAATACAAACTGTTTTTCAAAACGTGTTTCGTGAAGGGAAGCAGAGATAGTTGGAAACCGTTTCAGCTTTTGAGAAAGACTTCAGGCACATCACGCTGAAACATGATTAAGCACTGACGGAATAAGGACTGAAAGTACAGGGGTTACATTACTCAGTGCTCCAACACTCTACCTACTGACCAATGCAGGGGGAACTTTAGAGATGTTTGTGTAAATCTGATGACTAAATTAAACTGCCTGTAGCAGGTTCCAAGACCTTTTTTTTTTTCCAAACTACTGCATGACATGCTGGACAGTGTAAAGGCCTCTTTGTGCAGGGGTGTGGAAATCAAATTTTTTTTCTACTTGTCCGCGGACAAGTAAACTTAAAAAATCCACTTGTCCGCCAAGTTGAATTCACTTGCCCATAAACAAATAACAAAAGTGAAAAATAGTTTATTTTTTCTGATCTCTTTTATTGATACCAAAACTGCCTTCCATTTTAAAACTGAAAAAAAGTTCTTTCAGCGAGTAGTATTTTGCCACCTTGCTCTAGAACATTATATAAAAGATGTTTTTTTTTTTATCATACTCACGGCTTCAGCTTTTGTTTTTCTTTTCTTGCCCTCATTGTCAGGTTTTTCAGGGCCTGTTGTACCAGTTTTAATCAAGAAACGATCCATTTCTCATCCGCGATGCTACTTGCTTCAGTTTAAGCAGCACGCATATAGCGAGAAAAACGTGCTTACCGCAGTGCATTATGGGTTACGCAGGTAATTCCCAATGACGTATTCGAAATTCCGCAAGATGGTACGTTTCCAAAGAAGTAAATATTACCGATGTTGTCGGGAAAAAATAATTGCGTCTAAGTTCTAGATTTTTATAGATATTTCATAATATTTGGAAACCGTTAGAATGTTCGCTTCTTTATTTTTTAATAAAGTGACAGCGCGAAACTAACTTGTTTTATATGAAAAATTCTCTAATCAAAAACGATCTATAGACAGCTCATCAAAACTGATGTTGTCAGCAATAAATTTCTTAACTCCTCAATATATCACAACCTATGCGAAATCGCACATTTCAGGAACGATTAACTACGTAACAAGATCTGTTATGTGGTGAAAACATTTACATTGTAAGTAAAATTACCGCATTTTTATGTAGAAACAATTAATTTTATCAATAACATATAATAGTTATCGATTATAATGAAAAAGCATCAGATTACATCGTAATGTCGGCATGAAAAAAATGACCGCTTCTCTAAGTGTGTAGTAGTAGGGTAAAATACTTAAGACTGTAAGAACATATAAGAACATGCCTAAGTAGACTGTTTCGCACTAAGTACGTACCCAAATGTTTAAAATTTGAAAGTAGTGATAAAAATGTGCCCTGCGCAGCACATACAATTCTTTTTTCTCCAGAAAATTGCACTTGTCCTCGGACAACTGAAACCAGAAAAACGTGCTTGTCCGACGGTCAATTTACCCGTGTCGGACGAGTCGGGCGTTGGATTTCCGCACCCCTGCTTTGTGACAATGGGAAAGTAATGCTATTTTTACTTAGATATCACAGGTGGAATGAATTCACGATGGTGATCTGACTATTGGAAAAAACAAAGAATAGTTGTATTTTTTGAGGTTTAGTAAAAAAGAAAGAAATAATGTTTATCTTTGTGTCCTTGATTTAATTTCTATGTGGCATCAGTGTTGACTGCTTGGGTAAAAAAAAATGAGAAATCACTGTTTGTCCTTTAATTGTCATAATGCTGCAAAACTAATCATGATTTATTTACCACTTTTTTTGCTTTCCTTCAGGTAAGTAAATAAGAAGAGCCTTCTACAGGGCAGTATTTTTAAAAAGTGTCATTTTAAAATTGCCGTCTTAAACTGCATTATTAATGGCCAGACATTACTTATCCCTAAGAAGCACTGAACACAAACAGCTTGTAACTGCTTGCTGTTTGTATGTTTGGAAAGCTGTTATCAGTGCACTGCGCATGAAGTGGTAAGCACTCACTGGTCCCAGTTTTCAGTCCCCACTGTGACCTATTTTAAAGTAACACCACAGTAGTGTCATTAAGTTCATAAGCAGACTCTTCTGTGCAGAGAGACTTTGGCAGCTCACAGTTTACACCCTGCATATTTTTATCAAAGCAGTTAAGCTGAATTTAGGGTAGAGAATGTATAGTGCAGAATCAAAAGCTCATGCAGTAACCCTTGATCACATGTCCAAGTTTTTAATCTACTAAGAGCCCAGTGAATAAACGTTAAACATACATACTTATATACATGTAATGTGTGAATCCCTCCATGTCCCTGAAAGCCACGCCGTGCCCTTTGTCCATTCGGAGGCTGGTTAGCATTTTCTTACTGCTCTACCTGAACACTGTAGCTGTGGAGGATCTAAATGGAGTTGAAGAGGCCGCAGAGCCTGAATGATGCCTTAAGGAGCTCTGTGAGGTTTTAATAACACGCTGCAGCTTCACATTCTTCTTCCGTCCTGCACGCTGTCACCCCACCACCGTCTGCGGCTGTAGTTAACAGGCATCCCCACACGCAAGCCGCCAGATTTTACTGGAAATCCTTCCCACCCTCATCTGAAGGCCTGGCGTTTCTCGTTCAGTCACAAGAAATATAACCAAACAGAAAGAGGAGGGCGGGTGTGTTTTTTTTTTTTTTGACATGATGGGTTACTATGATTTCTCCTTTCCCCCCCCCACCTTTTCCAATCTGCATCGTAACCTAAAATGGGTGGTAAGTGCGAGATCCTCTGCATGCCTCTGCAGTTTGTCTTCCAATCAGCTGCTTCTTCTCTATAGTCCATCCAGACCATGATGTTTATTTGGATATAAAAATGAAAAATTGTGTTTCTTATGCTGTTGATTGTGTGTTAAACCTCATACTTTTCCATGCACTCATGGCTGGTTCTGGACATAAGCCTCCCATCTCAAAGTCTGAATATCCCTCCCATTTGCTTCATTTAAATTACAGTATTTTATTTATTTTTTTGTTTGTGATGTGGTTTTTTTTCCCTGAGATGGTTCTGGGAGGTCAGAATTCAGTTTTTACCAGGAAGCTGGTTGTTGAGCACATATTATAATGCTTGCTTAGAAATCAGATGAAGGTTAAATCGCACAAGACCAAAAACCCAAGGCAGTCTGATATGAAGGCACAATTTTTAGACCATGGCAAGGTGTCATGGTGATTGGCAAATCTGCTTGGATAAGGTATTAGAGCAATTAGGGCAGCCTGAAGCATGCTCTATTCACTGCACAGTCGAACAGTGGACATTAACTATAGCAGGTAATGTCTACCAAAGCAAGTCATCTACTAGAGGATGGAACATCTACCAAGGGAAGATATGTCAACTGTCATAGGAGGGAACAGAATGTATTATAGGATGGAACGTCTACTGTAGCAGGGAGTGTTATCTATCATACTAGGCAACTTCAGCTATCGTTGCTGGGGTTCTCTACCATGAAATCTGGAACAAGAGTTTTCGACCTGTGCTCTTGAAAGTCATAGGTTCTGCTTAGTCATGCTTAATTGCTTTATTTCAGTTTTTAATTAGTGTTTTAGTTGCCAGTCAGGTGGAAACTGAAACATCTCTAAAAGCTGCAGAAATCAGGCCCCCAAGGACCATGGTCAGGTACCCTGTTCTCGGATGATGTTCTTGTTGCATTCGGCTTTTTGCATGTGTCTACAAACAGCCTCGAGCTCAGCTGGCCCTGCCTGCAGTGATGCACTGTGGTTCACACAGGGTGCATGTGTTTGGGGAGAGGAGCAGATTAGGACCAAGAGGAAATTATGTCCCGTGGGGTCTTGTCAACAGAGCTGGAGATATAAACACATATCTGAAGACTGTGTCTAGACTTTTTAAATCCTTGTTCTAATTTCTTATGTATGTACAGTTACGGGTCTTTTCTTTCTCATGTGGTTCTTGAACCACAAGAATAAGGATGGTAACCAGCCAGGGATCCGCTCTGAATCGTCGCTTTTTACACCACAGCTGCTTCTCTTCTTTGTGTTCTGTTTTTAGTTTCCATAACAGAAATTCGTTTAACACAGACTCGTTTGCTGCTACTAAATTATTTTTACAATGCAGTTTTTTTTTGTTATATCGAGTGATTCATCTTCAAGATTTTGTGGGCGTGTTCATTTTGTTTCCTGGATCCGTCATGCGTGCATATGTGTTTGCTCTGGTTTCTGATTTGGATCTTGTCAGACGTGCTGTTTCCTATTTTTTATTTGCCTGCCCAATGTGCCCTGTCAGCCGCTGTGACCTCTCTGGCATGACGGCATGGGGGGGTTCTTGGTCTCTGCCTTAGACCATCCCTGCCTCTGGACCTCTACTGCTCCGCACCGTTCCCTCCATGCCCTTTGAACACCACTGGAATCCCGCTATCCTCAGACCTCAGGCTGTTGCAGACCAAAACACCCCCCGCCTGGCTGTCCTGGTTTTCAGATCTGCACCCATAACTCGCTAACATGACCTTTGCGGCAGATGGGTGCCATAGTCTGTAACCTACAGATACAGTCACCTGTCACGTTAATGCTTTTTTTATGTAAAGTTTATCCAAAATCATTTGGCTCATGAAGCCCCACAAAGACCTGGACCCTGCATATCAGGTATCAAATTAACTCTAAATTAGCTCATCTCTGCTACAGTTCAGTCAGCTCAGTCAGTTATGGACAATTAGCATGATCCAATTAGCAGCATGATCATTTCACCTGAAAGGTTACGTGCTTGCTGAGGCCTGGAGGCTGAAGTCAGCGGGATTCCACGCTCGAGGTGTTTGTTCACGGCCGACTTACTCTCCAGCGACTGAACTGCAGACCCTTGGGGTGGAAATGAACAGGATCATTGTAATCCTGAGTTATCCTAAGGAAGGGAAGATGCCACGCACCCCCATCTACCGCAGCATGGCGCGCTGCCCATTGTCAGTGTTCAGTACAGTCATGTAACAGCCACGCATCGCTTTTCTTTAATGAAATTGCATTAGCTTAATTTAAGAGAACAAAACTAACACATTAAAAAAGATTCCAGTACTGGCACAATTTCTGTGTGTGCAGGATGTTGCTTTAACTGGTTAGTCTGATGATGTCTAACTTGGTTTCTTTCGTATTTTTTTCTCCTCCTTCGCCCTTCCTCCTGAAGATGACGAGCCAGCTGGACCAATGTAAGAATCACATTTAATGAACATCCTTTTCAGAAATGCTCACAGTCAGATTCATAATGAGCGTCTGCTTCAGAGCTTGTCTGATAGCTGTATCAAGCCGCCTCTTCTCTAACGGCAATTTCATGAAAACAGATCAGCCTTGTTTATTGCTTTAGGTAGCATCACGAGGAAATGCTCAGTTCTCTCAGCTTGTATGCTTCAAGATCCAGATACAAGCAATAGAACTTAGGCCCTGAAATCCTTGGTGGGTGGGTTAAGTATGTACCGACAGTTAACACCTAGTTTGACCCAATGGAAAATAGATTGTCTGTAATTGACAGCGCTCGATAATCCCTGCTACCAGACTCATTCTTCACATCACTGCACCCAAAAGATGACAGCATCATTCATGTCCAAACCTCAGAGTGCCTTTGTCAAATCTGATGTTCCTCTTTGTTACACCAATGAAAGGCTTAATTTTGTTGGTTCTAATATGTCAGAAATATCCCCAGATGTCTCTGCTTACTGTTACATTACAATGTATATGAGCTATAAATATGTTTATTATCTGCTGGAATCTCTACATTAAGTAACTTAAAGAGTCACACATCTGCGCAACAGCAGTATTTCTCAAGTCACAGAAAAAAACCCCATCAGATTAGGCTTTCAGAGCGATAGACTATGGTGGCATTGTCGCACAGTGGTCGGCATTGTTGCCTCACACCCCTAGGACTGGGGTTTGTGTCTGTGTGTGTGGAGTTTGCATAATCTCCCTGTATCGTCGTAAATTAGAGTTGCTTAACTTTCCGTAGGTGTCAATGTATGCGAGTGTGCCCTGCGATGGTTTGGCGCTCCATCCTGGGTCATTCCCTGCCTTGCACCTGTAGCTTCTGGGATAGAGTCCAGATCCCCACAACACTGCATTGGATAAGCGGGTACAGAAGATGGATGGACTAAAATTGGGGAAAAAATATTAAATCTGGAAAAGTACAAGTTTATATCAAGCATGTACAGGCAGTGCCCAGGTTACGAACGAAATCCATTCCCTAAGTTTGTCTTTAAGTCGAATTTGTAAAGTCGGAAAAAATAATAATACAGTGCATAATAACAATAAAAATTATATAGTAATAATAAAAGTAACTACACGTGGTACTGTTCTGTGCCCTGAGCTGATGAACAGCTGAAGCTACACAATGTTTTCACGAGCTTCGCAGAGTTGCATTTAACCCGGATTTTTAATATGATACACTTTATGGCAGTCTGTTTGAAAGTATGAGTTGTCTGTAAGTTGGACGCTCCTGACCCGGGCACTGCGTGTAAACAGCAGATTTGGTGTGTTGTTATTGTGTATTTACATCAATGTAATATTTTGGAAACGCCATAAGCACAGAATAGAGCTCCTGTTCTGTCTCCTCCCACTGGAGCCTGCCAGGGTGCCTTGTGTGGTTCATTTATTTATTAGGCTTGTGCCCTGGCAGCCTTTCTTCCGTATGGGGCAGCTTTCAGAGGCAGGGACGTCGCTTGTGTCCTTGGAAGCCAATGGCCTGAGGTGACTGTGCCAATGCTCTCCTTCCACCAGGAAAACCAACTCCACAAACAACCATAAGGACAAAAACCTACGTCAGAGGACCACCAACTGAGCAGACTGGCGCCCCCCGAGTGAGTACTGCGGGGGCTCATGGGGAAAGGCACCTTGGAGCATGCATGGTTGCAGCAGGTCACATCTCATGTAGGTCGCACAGGAGCTCTATGTTGTTTTTCCTTTTCAGACGACCAAAAGCATCTCCTGACCACAGGAAGGTAACTGAGGAAGCATCAGCAGGTTGTTTTTAGCAAAGCATATATGGGCTCATTATCAGGGCAACTATATAGCATCAAGACATTGACAGAGGACAACAAAATGGGTCATAAGCATGCCTTCTCAGTCTTCTGGGGCAGCGGGAATGGAGATGGCTGAGTCCTTTATGAAGGTGTACACTTTTGTGCTGTGTGCTGTTGATTGGTGTTGCTTTTTTTAATTTATTCTCCTTTCCCCTCAGGCAGAGAGTATTTTTCATTTTACATAACTGTCTAATGCATGCAGAAGTCTCACCTTACTGTACAACTTTTTTTTTTTTTTTCTCGGATGGCTTTGCGTCCAAATGAATTGTTTGTATTTTTTAAACTCTTTAAAACTTACTTTCGAAAGAAACCGGCAAAAAAATACATATACCTACATATATATTGTTCCACTGCATAAAATTTGATAGAAGTGTCAAATCTTAAAAGATAATTTAAGGTTAAGTTACAACATAAGGATGTCACCATGTCCAGTATTTAACCAAGAGAAAATAATGAAAATATTTATTACTGTAATATTTATCCAACTTAAGAAGAAAAAAAATCTATGTTTTACTATTTTCTATAGTTAGATGTCCTGTATATGTTGCAATGGAGTGTTAAAAACTACAGATTATAGCAAACATGTATAAACTTCATTTTGTAATGCACATTCCTTACTTCATTCATTTAATTTAATGGAAATATTTACCGTACAGCATGGCTACTATCCTATGCAATATTATTCCTATAGAGATACAGAACCTTGAGGTGAGAGCTGTTAGGATTCTCATGACGATGGAGCTTTAATGTTGTGGGATAAACTTTTTACTGAGCTGGTGTGACAGACTGCACTGCTGTAGCTGCATGACTCCTTTGAAGTACAGTACCCATGTTTGTTGCAGTGCTGCCGGGCCTTTGGGAGGGAGGAAGACAGACAGGGGGGGCGGGAAACTTATCATTTATGAAATATGTGAAGCGGAACATTTTTAAGAAATAAAAGCCTCTGAACATATGACGTTTGGTACTTTCTGAACGAGCTTGTTAAACGTCCAGCGGGCGGACCGCACCGCTCCGACAGCAGGTGGAGCTGTTGCTCGCCGCCAATGAGGCGTCCATCCTGTTGCCCCACTCTCAGTCATTGGTGGGCCAGCCCCGTCAGCTCAGCCTCCACCTGCTCCACCCAGGCGGGGAAGCTGCAGTCGAGCAGGCACAGGCGCAGCAGGGGCCCCAGGCTGCCGCTGGGCAGGGGCTGCTGGCGATACGCCAGGGGCAGGGAGACTCCCGCCTGGCCCAGGAAGCACTGAGGAGAGAAGCAGGTGAAGGCAGCTGGCCGAGGCTGGCCGAGCTCACGTGCCGGTCCGACGGGAGAAGGCTAAGGCGCCTGAAGATGATGGCTACGCCGTGCAGGGAACCGCTAATCATACCTGGTTTCTGTAGCCCCATGTCTGGTGAATTTAAGACGTTCTAGTTTTCTCACTGATTCACACATAAGCCGTTTTAGTCAGACCTGGATATAGGGCTCAGCTATTACCATTATTCAGCTTCCGCCCGTTTACATTTTAACACCGCTGGCTCCCTTGGTTTGCCAGCAGGGGTCAGTGTTCCAGAAAGCACGGATCCCCCCCCCCCCCTTTTGCTCCCCTCCCCAAGCAGAAACTGTGCGTCTGAGCACTGCGGTACCTGGGCAAGTCGTTGGATGGACAGGGAGCTTTCGGATTCTTCAGGCTTCAAGGTTCCTGCTGGCTGCTCAGCACAAGCCTGTGATGTCAAGCCAAATGAGTGTGACAGCCCCAGCCTCCAGCTAGCTAAGGAACTGAACACCTTGTGTATAGATATGTACAGAATATATAATATAAAATACAAATATTTACTGCAAACAGATAATAACCATCCCTCTTCCAGTTGTTTGGAAAGTTGCAAGGGGGTTTGGATCCCATCCAAGTAACATTTATAACCAGATTCTATTCCAATATATAATCAGTCCTCAATTTAAAAGGCAAAACAGGCATACAGATTTTAGAAATGAAATTTCTTTGCAATTGTCATAGTCTGTTACCAGGTTAAATATTATACTTGTTTTATATTATCAATGTTTGTTAATACTATACATTAACTGCACCTTCATAATGCTTTCATGGAACATTCAGTGTGCCTTTATAATGTATTCATAATGCATCAGTAGAGCATTCATAAGCAGCATGTAAATACACCTTAACAGATTTAATATATAGTACATCAATAACAAACATGTGATAAGATTACAATGCTTTTATGATCATTAACTTCATTTAACAAACATTATATGATTATATGATATAATGCTTATTATTATACTGTTTATTAATGTATATTAAAGCTGTTAAAGTGTACTTACATGCTGCTTATGAATGTTCTATGAATGCATTATGAAGGTGCAGTTAATATGATGCGTTACCACACGTTTTGTACACAATATGCATTTTAGCTTATAGGTACAGTACAGTGAACACACTGTATTCTTAATTTCCAGTACTGCAGATTTTTTCATCTGGGCTATTTCACGTAGCACCAGATCAGTAGTATGATGAAAGAATGTAAATAGCGCCATCTAGTGGACACCAAGAGATCTTGACCTTGAGAAAGAAAGTGGAGCTGGGCGGAGAACTACTTCGAATTTAATTATAACACAGTAGTCACAAGAGAATGCTACTTTGAATTAAGCAGTCTCTAATATAAGAATATAAATAACTTGTCAGGTTAAAATACTATGGAGATGAACATTAAAAGCCCTTAACACAGGAACATTACCAGATAATGAAAAGCATGGTTGTCACATATTTTAAAGGTTTGGGGTTGAATCCCACTGTGTGTGTCTGTGGATTCCTCCCAAAGACATGCAGGTAGGGTAACTGGCATCTCCGAACTGCCCAAAGTCTATGTGTGAATGTGCCCTCTGATGGACTGGCATCCTATCCATGGTGTATCCCAGCCTTGTGCACTATGCTCTCTATGATTAATGGATGAATTATTAAATGTGAATTTCATTAATCTCTCTTACTCGTGTGACAGTCACATAGGTGGTGCCCATACCAGTTACCCAAACTGAAACTGCGTGGAGGTTCAGGGCATGACCGCCCGTGTTTGGAGCTGAGTCATACCCCTGGCTGCTGCAGGCTGGGCCGTGGCTCTGGGTCGGCCCGTGGGGCGGTCTGGGCGCGGCCGCTGGGCACGGGTGCGTCCTCCACTGGGACATGCTGCTTCAGGCAGGCGACAGCTGAGCTACACAGTTCCAGGGCCTCCTCCCGGCTGGTGCCCGCAAACTGCACCTGGAAGACTCGGCCCTCGCCCTGTGGACACACGGCCACGTCACTCGAGAGCTGATGGAAGGACACCACTAGGAACCTGCTCGTTCTCCAGTTAGCTGATAAGTGGGTATAGAATGAAGAAATCAATGCGATGCGAATGCACCTCCGCGTATGCACAACACGCGAGCTGTACTGTGCTAGTGTAAGATTCTGAGCAAATAAAGCCGTTTTGGGAGAAATATGGCAAAATTGATCAAGGAAATATGATGAAAATATCAGTACTTGTGATATTTCATGTTATTTTTGGATAATAAATTATGAATGATGACGGACAGGGTGTGGGATGATGGCTGAGGACATGAAAGCCCAGATGGGACCTGCAGCAGAGGCCTTGAGTAAAATGCTCAAAATAACTTGTTCCAGTTAAATATGCAGCTGTAAAAACAGGTATAAAATGTAAGCCATATCAGATCCAATTATTAAGGAGGGGCGTGTCCTCTCGATGTAGTGAGGGGTCCCTTTGGGTGCACTGGAATCCTCTAGCAGACATGCACTTGCTAATTGGTGTCTCTAAATTGCTCATACTGGTATTATGCATGTGAGTGTGTCTGGGTATGTGTACCCTACAATGAACTGGCATTCCATCCAGGGTGTGCCCGAGCCTTGGGATAGGCGCCCTATAACCCTGAGCACAAGCGGTGCTTGGAACAGTCCTCACAATGCATGACCACCAAATCACCAAAACAACATGTACAATACTGATATAATGATCTGCAAGATCCAGACTGAGATCAGCTGGTGTGGTGCTGCTTTGAAGTCCGGAAAAGCTGAAAACAATGATTTGTGAGACGGTGATCGCTGGAGGGCGGGATGACAACTCGCCGTCACGGCGCTGTCGCCATGCATAGAGAATGCTGCGAGCAATGACTCAGCACTCACTTGGCATTAAAGGGGCACCCCACCAAAATTAATATGCCACATGTTCAGCAAATGAGAACAATTAGAAGAATCCCCGGCTGGCTCTGGAGTGCTGCTCATTGTGCGACAGTGGGAAATGTTCCTGCATTTATTTATCTGCGCTTCAGGCTTCACTTACTTTGGTGGCATTGCCTCCCTAAGAAAACCCAGGTTATCAACACATATCTTTAGAATAACAAAAGCTGTCACTACAGAATGTAAAGCAACATTGACGTAAGCAAAGTCCGACGATTCCTCTCACAGTGAAGCGAGGTGCCCTTTTGGTCACAGTTTGAACTCCGTTCATCAGACGCCGACACTTACAGGTTGTTTAGTTTTCATTCCAGTCTTTATTCTAAAAATCGATGGCATTACAAAAGCCAAAGATGAATTCGTAAAACTGGAAAAAAAACATGCTTGGCAAACTTTAGTTTTCTTGTTGTAGAACAACTGCAGCCATTAAGAAGATCGATGGCGTCCTCAGACAGACCATGATCAATGACATGTAACTGCGTGGGGTGCAGTGAAGCAAATAAGCAAAAAGAAAAACGTAGAGAAACAAGAAAACACAACAACAAAAAACTTCACAGATCAATTACTTGAAAGAAGAAATGAATGGTTCATTGTCTGAAAAGGATGCAGTAAGGCGCAGTGCGCAGTGCCCAGTGCGCCTTTGCAATAGAGGCCTTCCTGACTGGTCCTGAGGATACATTTTTCTGGTGCCCTTTGAAGATCACTGTATCCCCAAATATACAGCATCATTTCAATATTTTTGCCCCTTTTTTACCCCCTACCCAGTAAACAAAGAAGTAAAAGTTGCAGCAGTAACAAAGGCAAAACACCGTAACTGCATATCGGACCAAAATTGAACCAAATCAGGTGGTCTTAGGCTGTGTTTTATCTCATGACTCAATAACTTACTTCAGCTATGCTGTTTTGAAGAAAACACTATCATTTTCCAACCTGCTACACGTACGGGTGGAGAGTCAAAAACTTTTTAAGCCCATATCCGCCGTTTTAGCGTCAGCTTAGTTACTGTGTTTTGCCTTCGCCGGGTAGCATTGAGAGTGCCTATTTGCACTGATGTTCCCATCTCAGCCCTTACTAGCGCCTGGGTAGCTCCTGAATGACAGCTCTTACCGTACCAGTGGTGCACTCCCCCTGCTTTGCACTCAGCTGTCCATGACACCCCCCCCATTTAAAAAAATACTTGCTGGGAAGCATCAGGGAGCAGAACAGGCGGCGATTTGTCACAGCACGGTGCCGCACGGGGGAGCTGGTGCCGAGCAGAGGGGCAGGAGCTGCCCGCGGCCCACGGGTGCCTGCTGGGTCCCCGGAGGGGGCCCTTCTGTAGCAGTCATCGCAGATAACCTCGCCAACTTAATCCCACCCCCCACAATCAGCGGGTGGACTGGCTCAGATGCAGACAGAGCTCTCAGAGATATTTTAAAGGCCCAGCCCATTTGAAATAGCGATTCCTGCATTTGTATGTTATGTATGTATATATAAAATGTTTGTATGCATATATAAAATACCAATGCAAATGTTACCGGGAATATTTCATGATGACTTCTATCACATACAGAAAACTGGAATGGAGACTGTAAGAAATCGATTATTCATATTGTTACTGTTGAGAAAAATGTAATGGACAGGCTGACAGGGACATGAACAGGCCTGACGTCCAGGAGGCTACATGTGCAAACAGACCATCAGAGCACACCAGCGTGCATGTCCACTGCGCAGGGACATGAGGATGGCCAGAGCCGGACCTGGTACTCACCTTGGCCGTCATCCGAAACAGCAAGACATCCGTCTTCCGCAGCACCTTCAGGAAGCTGGATGCGTTGAGTAAGGAGAAACCCTCCTGAAGGAGAAACGGTCCGCAAACATTCAGGTGAGCTTCTCAGCACCCAAACCAGCATCTCCCCTGGTTCCCTTTTCTTTTTAAATTGATTTAGTAACAAATATTTTTTGCCTATTTAGTTGCTCAAAAATCAAACATGACCACATATAAACAAGATGTCCTATCTGCCCTAGCCACAGAAAATGTCTGGTGGTAACAATATTGAAAAGCATGTCCAAAAACTGTCTTGTGAGTAACACAGTAATTTAACTGGCTTTCAGGTGGTGTGACACAAATACATCCAGCAGGGGGCTCCACCACCTCAGATAAATATATAAAAAGGCAGTAGCAGAGCTACCTTTCTAAGCCAACATATATGATGTGTTGGAATATTATCTGTAATAAAACTGTGTATGGTTAAGTATTAATCAGCTGACTGACTCTGACCTTGGACCACAGTTCATGTAGAAGAATCGTAACAGGCTAATTTGTTGGGTATATATGAATCCCGACCAAACACGTCTCTCTGATACCATAATAATCTTTATATTAATCTAGGTGTCAGTCAGTGCTCCAACTAATGACAAAAGAACAGCATTAAACCAATTCATATTCTGAAAACAGTTACAAATATACATGACACTTTAGAAAAGAAAGTCTAAAAAGCAAACAAGATTGTGAATAAAACAGTGTCAAAAGACAATGCATTCTCAAGAGCAGAATTTTAGCACAGAAAAATGCTGGGCTTATGGTCAGTGCTTCTAGTATGTCCCTTAATGGGCCATTTTGTTATGAAGGGCGCACTAACAATAGGGACATTTACAAGGGCAGAAAATATCTTTCCTTCTATGGTATGAAACCAGATTAAATATGTAAACTGTGTTGTGAGTGTTTCAACACACCGGCCCTCTCAGTGTTGCAGATAAGTCCTAAAAAAGTGCTGTGCTAATTCTGTCTGTCGGCAATGAAAATGAGATATGTAGCAGGCTGTTTTGCTGACAAATTTGACCGGGTGCAGCAAGCATTTCCTCCCGGCACGCCTGGCACGGAACAGCAGCTGTACGTTTGGGGAGTCCGGGATACTTTAAGGCCGTTACGTTTCTGCAGTGTCCCCTCACGGGACGAGGCCACCCTGGCAAAGCAATGCATAACAAACACAGCGCTCACATATTTTAGTGGCTGTCTTGTTCAGACGACTGCATGGTCAATAACCAGCACTGAAAAGCGCGTTAGCCTGCGCTCAGAATTTATGGCATGCCATTACTTTAGATTTATATGCAACGGCTTATGCGAATCACTGGTCAAACCTAGTTTACTGCCTTTTTTTAATTCTCACCGCCACCAATACAGCTAGGAATAAATCACAGAATGGGTCACAGAGTAGGAGCCTTTCTTTGTATCAGATTTCTTACACAAACATTACATCACAGAATTTTGGGACTCACAACTGCATAACCCCCCACCACCCAAGGAGATGTTTCTGAGAGGATCAGATTATTTTTCATTAGATACTAAATATCATATCATGAATAACATGACATTTAAAAAACTACAGGACTGTAAGTCACCACTGGCTGGGGGAAACAGTTCAGTCTGTTGTGTAACGATAGTCTCTCCTAATCCTTCTTGGCTTTTCCCCTCAGAAATCCCTCAAGATACTGAAAAGTCTATGGAGACGTGGTCATGTGAAGACCATCCTTCAGGGCAACAACCTGCTGGTAGCAAGAAACTGTGTCTATAATAGTGAATGCAGACATTGCAGGAGAAGTTTCCTCTCCTAAACCCTTTGGCTCTATTCACTATTATTAAGATTCAGGGCACATTTCTGTTATAAACTGGCACCAGCTCTCTTCGAACCACTGCATGAAGTCCTGGTTCACTGCCTAGCTGGGCACCATGTCTGTCAGCACTGGCTAGCAAGTCCGCTGCAAACACAAACTCACTACAACAGCTGTCCTGGCTCTGTTCTCATCTATTGTCGGTTATATATCGGAAGCACTCAGCTGTGCAGAAGGTGGGGGGGGGGGGGGTGCTGACGAGGGGATTATTCAGCACCATATCTCCTGGAGAACAACAGCAGAGCCGAGATTCTAAAACAACCTTTTTGTTCTTTAGTTGTTGCTGAATAATTGCATCTACATTATGTGAAATTCAAAAATAATAACCTGAACCGATACAGATCCATTACAACAGTGACTTTAAAGTCAATCAAAAGCAGTAAAAAATTCTTGTCCCTGTATTTCTGCATAATGCGTAAATAAGTACAAATGATAATTCTCTGCAATGAGTAAACAAAACCCTGTTATGTGTCGTGCCATTATTCAGCCCAAGTACACTGAAGGTGTTTATCACGGTCTACCAAAGACTCATGAACCATAAACAAAGCAAGATTCAAACAAACAAATTCCATAGAATGTAGCCAGAAAAAAAGTCACATTAACTCCACAAGAGATTATTAACATCCATAATTTTTTGAAGCCTACCATTCTTTTTTCCAAGACACACGAACAGTTGTAATTACCCGTACATCTCCATATTTATATAGTTAGTATCTGTGTGTGAATTTGCTGAATGGCTGTTTATATTCTGGACTTGTGTCTGAATTTTATGGAACCCAACACAGCAGTGATAGGCAGGTATGTGCTGTTAGTCACCAAATGGAAACCAATAAAATAACCACTTGTAACAGACAGACCATAGACACACCCGTTGTGTGTGTGTGTGTGTGTACAAAGGGAGAGCACCTCCATGTGAAATGTATAATTGACAGAAAATGACTGTCTTACCAACAGCTCTGGGCCCTGGGATACAAGCAGATGTCCAGACTCCACTATGTTAAATACCAGTTGACCTGCACTTTCACTGTTCTCAAAGACCTGCAAAGCATGGGTTATTCTTGAAATTTAAAAGGTTTACAACTTGAGAAATATAATGAAAATCCAGTGAACCAGTATGTCAAAAGCAGCTGGAAGATGTATGAATGGATTTACTAAAAGTATATTTTTCCTAATATAAATTACAATACTGAAACATACATAACTGAGGGAAAAAACTTTTTGCAAGATTACGATACAATGTGAGCTCAATTATTATTTTTTTTATCATGCATACATTTCTAGCGAAATCCGTGAATTTTATTATATACTTTAACCTTTCCATTGTTGAGTATTGTATTTTATGTTATAAACACGCACTTGAAATTTATGCAATATCGAATTTATGTTCATTGATTTATCAAAGAAGTGACAAGTCGTTCCAAAAAAGTGGACATTCAGAATATTATGAGCACCAAATAATATAGTATAATATATCTAAATGAAGTTATCATGATATATTACGCTTTTTGGAGATATATTTACTGTTAAGGTGCCCTGGGAAATTCTGTGCGGCAAGGGGAGGGGGGTGACCAGCGAGGCGGCTAACAAGGTGAAGCTGACGACGTCTCAGATATTAAGTCTTTGCACCCACACCTTCGTAACTTATTCAAGTAGTGAGACAAAAAAAAACTTTTCAAACAGCACACTACACTAAGTGATGTTTAGCCTCTGATAATCCTAGCTTCTTGAAAATGAAGATTCCGCCGGGTTCATGGGTGTTGGGAGGTATCAGGCGTTAGCCGTTAGCCGCTGTCCACACCTTCCAGGAGGACCGGCCCTCGCCCTCCGCGGCGCTCCGCGCCAAACGTCCGTATCGTTTCAGCATCCAAAAGGTCTTATTCATAGTTTTACTTCCCGCATCGCTTTTGCTTGAAAAATCTGTATTTTCAGTCATCTTTATAGTAAAACACTTATAGAGGATCTAACGGCGTCCGCTAAGACTCCTGACATCAAAGGAGAAAGTGACGCGCACGTGATTGTTCGTCAGTTAGCGTCAGCCCGTATAGCGTAAAATCTTACGGCAAATCTATATTATTCTGTTATAAACTAAAAATTAGCTACATGTGTAGTTTGCAAACCCTACAGGTTATTTACAAGTTAATAAAACTGTTAGATGTATGTAAAATGCGTGTGCAGATTTGTCTGGAATTGAAAATCTCACGCCGCAGCCAGCTGACCAAAGTTGGCAACCATATAGAAGGACTTCAGCAAGGTCTATAAACTTAGCTTAATCTATAAAGGTCTATAAGTTTTAATCAAGTGAAGTTAATGTACATTCTATTTGGACCTGAGAGAAATCCTAAACTTCTGAAGAATTAACAGAATTTACGAGTGCAGTGACGTTCACGGCCATGTGCACAGCATGTGCTCTAATACATTTACTTTTTCGAAGTCTTAAATGCGTAAATATGGCGTAAATTAATCATGCCGCTGAAATGTAACGGCCAGTGATGAAGAAAGCATATGGCCCCGTATGCTTGGGTTCAAATGACAGCAAGCGATACCCATACACTTTAACTAGTAAGTGTATCCTGACTTGCACGAGTTACCAGAAATGTTTAATAAAAGCCGCTTATTAATGTGACTATATAATAAACTCAAGATCATCAAGGGATCAGAAATCGAGTCGTACTTGAAGAGAGTTAAAATAAACGATGTCCAACTATGTAAAAAATCTTGTGCATGTGTGTATGTTGCAGAATGTTACAAGAAATCCTTGTACCAATTTTGAACATACATATACAAGATGCTGTATATGGATAAATATGGAAAAGCAACTGCGTGGTCCTACTTGGGTGACTGTGGTTCGAGCTGGCGATGTGGAAAGAAACATAATTCACTTAGGCTACAATCAGCGCTGTCTCAGAACAGTTAACCCATGCGATTAAAATACGATGTTTTGAATCCAAATGAATAAGCCATGTGTATGTTATGAGAAAACATCACACTACTGTTGGTTTTTCGAACACGTTTATAAGAGGCTATATGCTCTTCAAATATATGTCAGCGTGAATTATTGATGATTACCTAAAGGCAGCGGCAGAGATAATTGTAGGAGTACTCTCGCCAGGTTTCAAAAACGAGTTTCTGTTCAGGTCCTCTCTGCATCCACACCTTTTTAACTTATTCAAGTGGTGAGACAAAAAGCATAGAGTGGAGTTGAAACTTTTAACATGCCAGCAATGTTTGTATATAAAACAGCATCGTACAAATCGATCGTACCAAAACAAAGTACTTTCACGCAGTGTAGTTAAATGTTACATCGATCAGTGAGTAAGCTAAGGAGCATTATATCCAGCGCAGCCACTTTTGTAGGTAACGCTGGAGCAACATTAACGAAGCTTGCCTGCGTAAATGCAGCCGCGGAAAAAAAGGATGCAGAGCAATAATTGTCGCAATAGGACGCGGGATGCGCATTAGCCCTTTAAAAGCCCTTACTGGGGCTCTAGGTGGGCTGAGCTTATTTGCAGTTCTTGCTCCTATGGCAACCCAATAGATCAGTTACATGAATATTCACAGTACATCAGTACGACTGTAACGATTGTTGGGTGATGTCAGTGGTCCAAAATTTGTTGGTGTGGTTTTGGGTATGATGCTTCCTTTATTATTGACCGCGGTCACCGGTTGTAAGGAGAGAGAGAGAGCATGCTTCGTTTTTAATGACATCCAGGTCTCAGCTCCGTCACCCAGCACGTTTCTCGCCAGGTACAGCTGAAGTGGCTTCATGTGTCTTTATGGTTTCGTGCTCCACGGCTTTCATTCAGTATCCCGGTGCCTTGCGGACAGGACGGTGGGACCTGAAGCGCTCTGGGCTGCCTAAAGGTTTCCGAAAAGACGTAGGCTGTATAAAGCGTCAGGTAATGTGCGAGATCATCTGTCCTTCGCAAAAACGATCCGCGATCACGTGCATCAGCAGAAGCCTTTGAGGTCTGAGATAAGGTCCAAGCCGTGCCACGGAGCTGTACGATCCGTGGCAACAATATTAAGAGTAATACTCCTGTTTCTAATATTCTTGGCTCATCTGGCCATTTCGGTGCCACAATGGACAGGTTGCATTCTTCCATGCGCAAAAGACTGTACAGTTTACCGCAACACATTGGCCATAAAGCTTCGGTCATGGGCGAGGGGGACGACGGCGACAAGGACACCCGGAGGAAGAGTCTACGGATGAAGCCCTTGCCTTCGCCTTCCTCCGAGGGAGGCTGCAAAGGCATTGGGGACACCAAAAGCGGCGACTGCGTGATCATGGAGACGGACATTGGAAAGCCCACCAAGACCAGCTCGAACGGAGACTGTAGAAGGTTCAAAGGCAGCCTGTCATCTATAACCAGTCGGCACGTCCACGACTCGGACTCGGCGGAGGAGAGGCGCCTTATCACCGAAGGGGATATCACCCCTAGTGAGGAGCAGCCCCCCGGACCACTGGATAGCGGGGCGGACTTAGGGGCGCAAGGCGGCGGCGGAACCCCGCATTCTGCTCCCGATCAGCAGCCCGGGTTCATAAAGTTGGATAGCATTGATCAAATTTCGCCGGACGATGAGAGGTTGTATCAAGCAGGCTTCATTCACCGGCAGCTGGGAGCGATGCTCCAGCCGGGAGTGAACAAGTTCTCCCTGAGGATGTTTGGCAGCGAAAAGGCGGTCGAGCGCGAACAAGAGCGGGTTAAATCCGCCGGATTTTGGATAATCCACCCATATAGTGATTTCAGGTAACTTGGCATACGTGGCTGTCCAGTCAGCAGTGTGTGCATGTGTGTCGGTGATTTGTGGGTGCTCTGATGAAGGTAATTAATTCAGTGGAGTGCATCGGTCCCGGGCCATGTGAGCCGCCACTTGTGCTGGTTCCGCTGGAGCTCTTAATTAACTATAGGCTTGATGGAGCTGTTAATTGAATATCCGTCTGGATTTGACATCTTTCAATCTGCAACAACTTTATTGTGAAATATTTTAGTTGACTTTCGCGACAGTCTTATGACCCCCCCCCCCCCGACCCATAGACTACATACAAAATAAGCGGTTGGAAGATGGATGTATCAGTCTGTGAAAGTACTGATCCATCTTTTCAAATTCAGTTTAATCTACATTACTGTACAATTCTGCAATATCAATAGGCCTATAAATGCAGAATATGTTGTTAAGTTAATTATTACTATAATTATTCGTTTTCGGTTCAGTGATTACAGCCTTGTAAATCTAGTACTCATATTGCATGCCCATTTTTGTTTTCTTAGTAAAACCTTTGATTTTTCGATTTCAATTCACATACCACACTAATTTAATTCTTTTGCAACATGCTTGAGTTAAATACCCGCTAAAAAACGCACACAGTAACTAATCTGTACTCTGGGTGCGCGGAACCGAAATCGAGAAGCGCAGATAACCGAATCCGTCTACGCCTCGGTCTTCAGCACGAATAACACGAAGGTGATCGTTTCCTGTTCCTGCATATGAAATCAGCACTAACGCAAATTTAATTTAGTTAAACACGAGTTAAACTAACTATAAAAGACATGCTGCGAGGGTTAAGTCAATATTTCGCATCATTTTTAGATAACTGCTTCAACGGCACATTCATAAAAAGCAACTGGTTGTGCACTCAGTGCTTTAAAATGACAATTTTATAGCTGGTTTGAAAGATGTTTTAGACAATTTGTGTGAGACAGAAATTCTGATGTGTTATCTGTCATTCTTCTAATTGGTCGGTCACGTTTTTCCGACTGGGGTGAATCATCCACTTAATACAGTACCAAATAATGTCCACATTAATCACTGTCCTCAGTGTCCTGAAAATAAATAAATAAAAATAGTTTTTCAATAATCAGTTTACAGTGCTGCAAAATTGTTTCTTTCTTTATCAGTCATAGGCCTACGCTCTCAGAAAAAGGGTAAAAAATTGTACCTTTACAATTTTAATTTGCTTGTTACTGTACCCTCAAGGGTCTGTCAGTTGTACCCTTAGCTGTAGGTAACTGTACCTTTTAAGATACAGAAATGGACCTGAGGAACATTTCTGTACCTTGTATGGTATGTTAATGCTGTTTGTACCTTTGGGATGTTCCTCAGAGTCAATTTCTGTACCTTAAAATGTACAATTGCAAAGGTACAGCCCCGGTAACAAGCAAAGATACAAATTTTTACCCTTTTTTCTCAGAGTGTACAAGGTATGTTTTTGTTTATGATCTTAGTTCAAAATTGTTTTTGTATAACAATTCACACCTCAATTTTCTTTACAAATCGCCCCCTTTAAATGTAGAAAGCGTGGCTTGACACTGACATGTTATACTTGGAAATATCTGGACAATTTGAGCACATGGATGAAGCCTCACAGAACATGTAGAACGGAAGCTGGGATGCTGCAGTGCTGGTATCTGGATAGCGGAGGGCTGAAGGGGGGCTGCCGCCTCGCAGCTGGAGAGTAATTTGGGGGGAGGCAATGCACAGAACCAATGTCCCTTGGGCTAATGGGTTTCTAATGACTCCGGTCACCAGGGTTTTCAAAGACCTCATTGGTATTTTGACACACAAGTTAAATCTCTTATTTTTGAAACAGAATAATAAGCAGTGTTGATGTACAGTATGTAATAAAAATATCTATTAGGCACCCATAAAATCTAGTCCTGCAAATATAAAGAATTACAGCCCCTACTGGAATAATACTGTGTGGTTTAAGATAATTCCTCACCTTGTACCTTTGCAGAAGATGATTGGATTTCATGCAAGCATGAGTTGGTTTGCCTGGATTTAAAAAAAAACTTTCTCACTGTCATTACATGCAGCATTTTTTTACATTGAAGAAGAATGTTGCTTAAGTGTTGTTAGCAATACTTTTGGAAAGAGCCATTTCATTGGGGGATGGCTGCGGACTAACCTCTGTTTTATGATCTTAACATGAGTCGAGGCTATTCATCAAGCATTACTTTGTTTCTTTGGTTAAATTTAGCCGCACAGGCATTTTTAGCACGCACTGCGCTGTCTGGAAGTCACTGAGACTTTTTAGTCGCACTTTATGTATTGATCTTCAGTAGCGTTTAAAACGTACCGGCTTATCCTGAGAATGTGGGTTATTAATAATGCTGTTGGTATTAAAAATAACATGAGGTATTATAAGCCATTTAGTACATTAACAGATTTATTTAAAACCAATGTCAAGTGTGGCTGGCTTCTTCAGCTGCTATAAATATCAGCTAGCGTTTTGAATGAAGTTATAAAGGAATTTAAGAGATTTATGATTTGGAGAATATAATCTGTATTTTATTAAGGAGAGTAAAGAGCACTGGATTCAGCCTTAAGACTTCAGTACACTTCGCTGGCTAGCCAGCAAAGCTAAATATGCTAACCATCACTGGCTTACATTGCTATTACATGAATGTATTGGCTCATTACATGTGCATCACAGTGTTCATGATGATTATCAGTTCAGCATTTTGGCCACACCAAGTTTGTGCGCTGGCATTCCATGCCCTGCCAGGACCTTGTTCAGGATAAGCTTCTGGATGGATGGATGAATGGATGGATGAACAAACTCAAACCATAATATTCTTGTAAATAAGAGCAATTTGTTTGCAAATGAATAATACACATTTGTATGTTGGACTTTTAGTATTTATAGAATGCCAGCAATTTATGGCAGGAAAAAAACAATGATCTTTCAAAAGTGATTATAATAATTAAGAAACCAAAGACAGTTTTAAATTATGCCTTTGGTGAACTGCCTGCAGTTTTATATCATGGAGTCTTATACAAGTAGCAGGACTCTATTAAAATTGCATCTATTGTTTACTGGACAGACTCCATATCCTTTCATGTTTTTTAATATAAAAATGTATTCACACATAACTCTAGTTAATTCGGGAGATATCGATTGCCACACAGTATACTGGGCTTCCGAACAAGTAACATTTACAGTTGAGTATTATCTTGCTGATGCCTTTATGCGGAGCAAAGTATATGTCCAGTGTGGTGAAAATGCAGTACAGTGGAATATGAAGACTGAACAGAAACTCTGCAACATTTTCTATTCAGGGTTTATTATGACTGAAGGATACACAGACACGTTTGGGTCATCCAGACACAGAGGAAGGGTGTCAGGCTGAAACACGTCCATGTGTGAAAGCTTCATAATGAACACAGAGCAGAAAAACCTTATTCAGCTGGAATTATCCTGTTTATTCTCTAACGATACCTTGACTCATTACATTTCTGATACTGCATTAAGAGCTCAGTATTCTGTTATTTGAAATACGCAATATATTGAGTTTATAATCTTACTGTAGCAGTGCCGGGTAGGTACACTATTTGGCCAAAAGGATGTGAACACCAGCCTGTCCATCATCTGAGGGTATTAATATGAAGTTGGCCAATTGTTGCTGTAATAGCCTCTTCCCCTCTGGGAAAGCTTGCCATTAGGTCGTGGAACCTTGCTGGTGGGATTTACTGCCTTTCAGCCTGGGTATTGATGGCTGCACCCTTCTAAGGCTGCATCGGATGACCGAATGCATCGCAGCGGCGCGACAAGCCAGTCGCGTTTGAAAGACTCCCTCAAATGCTGTCTAGAAATGTAACTTTTGCCAAGCCACAAATGATCCACCTTATAGATCCTTTGCAGCCCAACGTATCTCAAGATTCATTGTGCAGAGGTAAAGTGGGTGTGTCCCAGCTGTAGACAAGAGCAGGGGTGCTTTGTGACTTAAAGGTAAAGGTGGAAACAACTGGTGACTGCCAGACCATCCCATTTGACGGCACTTTCCGTTAGACCTTCGAAGGCTTACAAAGGCTACGCCTTCCGACTGTGTGACTGTGTGACTGTGTGCTTAATTATACGCCTGTGTCAACATCAATGGGTGCGGCAGTTACTCTCCTTGCATGTTTCTGCACTGTACTTATGTGCATTTTAAAACTGTTCAGCTAAGTAAAATTCAGAATATGTGTTTTACGCCATATTTAACTGGATTTTTTTCAATTGAATGGCAGCATCTTGCTTTGAGATTGTTCAACAATGCCAGCAGGATAGTGGAACACTGAGACAACATTGTTATCTCATCTGTATGACTCAAGTGAACAAATCATTTGAACATTAAGTGTGATTCAGACACTTGGATTGATCCATATTAAAGACTGAGATTAAGAGCATATTTCACAGTGGGATCGTTATGAAGTCATACTCGCTACAGACTTCTGGGTCACTTCTGATCCAGCGCTGTATCATGTAACGCTTGTATGTATAAGTTATGATTTTGACACCTATAGCAATACTTTGGACATTATAGCTACACTAATTTTATTTAACTGAATGATTTTAAGAAGAACTTATAGCAAAATATATCTGCCACTTATGCTTGCTTTGTTCAGTGTCAGATACACAGACAAGGAAATTTCAGAGTAAATGCATAATTCTCCTGATTTCCAAAAATTTGCTTTGTTTGCTTGCCTAATGAAGAGATGTTTGTTTTCTGACTTCTGTTTTGTCAGTCCTTTGAGAATACAGTGGAAGCGTCTGGAAAATGTCAGTATTTATTCAAATCTCAATACTGTTCCATGCGTTGCTCTTTTTCATATCATGACCTGAAGTGTTTAATGTGTGTAAACAGTATTCCTAATCCCCCTGTTTATAAACCACTGGCCCTTTTCCATTTTTGAATCCTCTGCTTCCCAAGAGTCTATGGTGCTACAAAAAGGTAAACTCTGCTGTAGATTAAGGGTCCTTAATTGGTGGCCTACAAATATCCAGTAAAGACACTGATTCAAAGGCATAATATATAAACAAGGCAGTGGTTTTAGCAAGAGATGTTTCCCATACACCCCCACCCCCCAGCCTACGAGGTCAATTAAATGTTGAGGCTTGTACAGATTGAAAACCTCTATTAAAAACATAAAAATGTTCATTTGAAATCTGGTCCATACTTGCCTATAAGCTTATGGGAGTTTTGTATACACAAAAATGATTTGTTCAGAGAGGTAACCAATCAGGTTGTAGAGGAGGTGAGTCTAACCAACTAGAGGAGGCGAAACCAACCAATTAGGTGTCTTACTCCCACCTCCTCTAGTTGCTTGGACCCACCTCCTCTACAATCCTATCAGTTATCTCTCTGAACCAATCACTTTTCCTTCTGCCCTCAGAACATTTTTGTGTAAGACTCCCACAAGCTGCCTATAACCATTCTTGCAGTAATGAACATGACTGTGGAACTTGGAAGAATGAAGGTGTTTTCCAGGGCAAGGGTGAATCTGGGGAACAAGCCCCTCAACTTATGTGATTTATATCATTATATAGAGTCTGTGAGTGAGAGATCAGGTGAAATAGTTCAGGTCTTTGGGGGGGGGGGTTCTGGTTTGTTTATTTGAGGTGTAGAGAAAACAGCATTTGAATCGTTCTGGATCACCTGCCTGTTTTGCTACATAAGAGGCAATGAATCCCAACATTCCGTTCTCCAAAAATACCTTTGTTGACCATCTCAAAGATATTTTTTTAAATGACAACCAGAATATAGCAATTCCCGATTGTTTTTGAATGAATATGATCTTTATGAATATTATGAAGCATGAAAGATTATTTATTAAACAGTTAATACTTTTGATTTCCAGTAACTCTGGGATTTTTTGATCCTGAAAGATTCAGGAATTGAATCAGTAAAAATAGTAAAGAGTGAAGAATCAGTGAATTTATATGAACTGCTTGCAAGAAATGAAGCTGACTTAATATCAGTATTTTTTGTGTTAATAAATTCCACTTGTTGACAACTAGGCTAAGTAGCTTGTTTCTTAAGAAATGTTTCTTTTCAGCAATAAGATTCTATTTGTCTTATCCTCATATTCTGCCAAAATCGCATTTCCTGGTTAGCTCTCAGCAGGTTGTGGTTATCCTAGCTTTCTCAGTCAACAGTGACCTTCTTGAAAACAAACAGCTGTAAGAATGTTGATACCCACCTCACTGCAACTTTGATTTCAAACAAGGAAACTTGTGGGTTTAAGATGACATTAGGGGGACGTATGTAGTGGGTGTGAATGGTTTAGAATGCAGCCTACAGAAAGCCCTTCAGATAAAAAGGTTTTTCCAAATGCCTTTATCAACAGACACATCAAGTTAAATGCCTGGCAAAGTCAGAACAGACTTTCGGCTTTTCTGCTGTAGCAGGTATGTTTACCTTAGTGTTTTTATAATGCTTTTGCTAAGGCAAAGAGCTCAAATGGTCTTTTTTTCTGCACGATTACAATTACGGTCGTATAAGACTGCAGCTGGATTAGCAAACATACATGTGACAGGAGGGTGAGAAGATGGAACAGGGGATCAGGTCTTATGAAACGGTGGGGAGAAAGGAAAGACAAAAGTGGGTGTTTAGGCTTCAGCACGGGGAAATACACTAGTAGACGAAATGTGGGTCAGGTTTGGGGAAGGTCAGCAAATGTATGGGATAGAGCAGGAGTAGACATCTCTGATCCTGAGTGCCAGTACCTGAATGAACTACTATCTGTCTGAGATCAGTTGTGGTTCATGAGAGACCAGGTAAGATGGAAAGCATACTGGATACTGGCACTCCAGGATCAGGTTCGCCTATACGGATCTGGGGGTGTGGCCTCAAACAGACGTCTTATCATCTGACTTTTCCACACTCCCCCAATCAACAATTTTAATAGTAATTTTAATTCTGTGATGTTTTACCTGCCCATTGCACAAGTACGGGTACATTGGAATGCTTTTTATCACATATCTCCATACACACAAATACACCTTTCAGCCATAACATTAAAACCACTGACAGGTGAAGTGAATCACATTGTTTATCTTTTATAGTGACACCTGTCAAGGGCGCCATTATATATTAGGCAAGTGAACAGTCAGTTCTTGAAGTTGATGTGTTCTAAGCAGGGAAAATGGGTAAGCGTACGAATCTGAGTGACTTTGACAAGGGCCAAATTGTGATGTGACGTCTGGGTCAGAGCATCTCAAAAATGGCAGGTCTTGTGGGTCCTTCCCGGTATGCAGTGGTCAGTGCTACCAGAAGTGGTTCATAGAAGGCCAAGTGGTGAACCTGTGACGGGGTCATGGGCGCCCAAGCCACGTTGATGCACGGGGGAAGCACGGGCTAACCCATCTGATCTGGTGCGGGGGGAGCTACTGTAGCACAAATTGCTGAAAAAGAAAATGACAGGAAGATGTCAGAACACACAGTGCATAGCAGCTTGCTGCGTATGGAGTTGCATTGCCGCAGATCAGTCAGAGTGTCTATGTTGACCCCTGTCTACTGCTGAAAACACTTATAATGGGTACAGGAGCATCAAACATGGACCATGGAGCAGTGGAAGAAGGTGGTCTGGTCTGATGAGTCACATTGTTAACCTGGGGAAGAGATGGCACCAGGATGGGGAAGAAGGCAAGCTGGTGGAGGCAGTGTGATGCCACCTACCAAAACATTGTTGCAGTGCCCCCCTCCATGGCATCAGTATTCCCTGATGACAGCGGCCTCTTTCAGCAGGATAATGTGCCCTGCCGCACTGCAAGAATGGTTTGAGGAACATGAAAAAAGAGTTGAAGGTGTTGACTTGGCCTCCAAATTCCCCAGATCTCAATCCGATTGAGCATCTGTGGGATGTGCTGGACAAACAAGTCCGATCCATGGAGGCCCCATCTCACAACTTACAGGACTTAAAGGATCAGCTGCTATCATCTTAGTGCCAGATACCTTCAGAGGTCTTGCGGAGTCCGTGCCTTGATGGGTCAAAGCTGTTTTGGTGGCACAAGGGGGACCTATACAATATTAGGTAGGTGGTTTTGATGTTATGGCTAATCGGTGTATATATGGTTGAGTGTAAAGTTTGAGGTCATCTATCTGGCATCTCTGGAGCCCAGAAGCTTAACCCGTCGGGCCGCACACATCTCTAGTAGCTTCCTTTGAAGAATTGAAATAGCCTTCAATACATCCATGCATCCATTCATCTGTCTATCCCTCATAAGGTCATTTTTTCTGGTCTGCAAGCTGATACATTCTTATAACTTGCGTTCTGTTCTCCCTTCCCAATAAAAAGGCACACTCCCAAACATAGTTCCGATCAAACACAGAGTTGTTCTTGCACTATGCTGTCAGCAGCATGGACAGTCCTCCAATTAAGCTCACTAACAGTCCCTGACATGAGGATTTTGATGGCTTATTTAAACTCTTAATATGTCAGACAGATGTGGATTGCCATATGGTGGCCAATTTCCAGCAACGCCCTCTAGGGGGCGCTGTTAGGGGCCCTCCTGGTCCGGCATGAAGGGTTCAGACTTTACGAGAATTTAATCATGACATCATGACATTATGTACAAGACACTACAGCAGATCTCAGGCTCTTTTTCCAGACATTAATCAGTGTAAATTTTGTTGATTTCTCTTTAAAAAAAATCACAGTGGGCGATGTCTGAATAAAGGATGCTGGAGAGATCAGGATCTGGATGTGTCGATCACAGCGGTGCACCCCCGCTTGAGTTTAAGAAATATCAGTCCTCTGCCCCCTGGAAATGAGTTTAGAAATATACTTAGAGGTGTTAACAGGATGCATATATATGCAATATTCTCTTGGCAACATTGACTGCATTTTAATGTCTATGTTGTGAGGCGGAGTAATGCGGTGGTTAGCATGTGTGTGAAGTTTGCATGGTTTCCCTGTGTCATCTTGGGGTTTCCTCCGGGTACTCTGCCCCCCCCCGACAGTGCAACATGCTGAGGTTAATTGGAATTACCAGATTGCCTGTAGGTGTGCATATGTGAGAGAATGGCGTGTGACTGTGCCCTACGATGGGTTGGCACCCCATCCTGGGCTGTTCCCTGCCTTGCGCCCATAAGCTCCAGACCCCCCACGACCCTGGATTGGATAAGCGGTCACAGAAAATGGACGTTGGGAGCCTGATTAGAAGCACCATGCTAATGCTACTTTTTCACAGGTATGAAAATGACTTTCTTATCTCCCTCGTCTCCTGGTTTTTCAGTCTGCTGTATTCTGACTTAATTACTGCAGCTTTCCTATTAGCAGAGGAGGTGGGGGGGGGCAGAGGGACATCCGTTCCCAGGCCCATCATTGAACCCCACCCCCAATCGGGTTGGCAAACCCCCCCCCGCGAGATCCTCCCGCCGTGGTTCTTTCACACATGTTTGGGGTGGCAGTGTTGTGGTGAAGCTGAAGGCATGCTAATCTATACAGATTAATAGGAAATTGATACTATTACCCTTGTCTGTTGTTCGTGTGACCTGTAAATTTCAGGTGATATTTAAATACGGTTGAAAACTGTTTAATAACAGGTTGGGGAAAAAAAATGGACAAAAAGGTTATTTTTAATAGGTTGAATCCCAGGAAACACCACCGCAGATGACAGCCTCCTCCCTCTTGTTTAACTGACTGTTGACATTGGCCTGTATCTTTCAGAAGGTCAGTAAGGCTGCAGTATGCATGGCAGACAGCGGTGACATCCGGAAGGGCCCTGTGCAGGATGAAGCCTTGTGTAACGTGCAGATCGGGGATGGGGGCAGCTTATTCTACACAGAGTCGGGGATTAGAGGCCGCACCATAATCTGAGGGCTGAGGCCTGAGGCTCACGCGGATGTTCCTCACTCTGCTCCGTCTCCACTTCCGTCGTCACAGGTTCCCATGGGTTTCTGTGGAAGTGGGTTTGAGGGAACAGCGAGAGCTGGAATGGGCGCTGATGTCTGGCTTGGATGGAGCTCCAGAGAGCAGAGCGGCTGAATACTAGAGATGCATGATGTGTCAGTAAATGTATCAGTATTGGCTGATATTCATTAAAAAATGAAAATATCAGCATCAGGTCCTATATGTAAGCTTTGGCTGATAGTGCTGGGTGATACTTAAACTTAATCACCATTCAAAGTTAGCAGCACCAGAGCTAAAGACACAATTACTAAAATATTGGAGATGAAAGCTTTGGATGATCAGCCGTAGTGGAGGATGAGGGATTTTGTCGGCTTACTCCCCACTTAAGAGAGACCTCAAAAGTACTGACCTGCGGCATGTTTACAACTCAGTATTTAATCTGGCCTGCAGATCGATCTTTTGTGTCCCACAGAATAAAAAAACAATTTAAGGTCATTTTGCTAATCTGCGCCGGCAAGCTCAGCAATCCCCCCAGCTCCTGTTTACAGGATACATATATATCTGCGATATTCGTGAAAAGATACAAGAATCAAAAAGATACGAGCAACAAAAGATTACAGTGAGATCACTGCAGGATGTCTGGTGAGAAGCTGCTGAAAACACGCTTGCCATTCTCAACACCAGCATTGTACGGATATATCATACATTTACATATAACATTTTTCCCATTTAATTTCTTATACCGACCCTGCAATAGATCGAAACAGTCACCGCTTAAAAACTATTGAAAGGCTTGGCGCCAAGCATCTGGACATTTTGAGGGCAGCTCGAAAGAAGGCAGAAGTTTAGCATGAGTTATATAATGATGCTAGTGGATAAGCCGCAGCATTGCTATCAGGACGGCCATGCTGGGAGCTCAGGAATGGTAGGCTGGCCCCGGCCCCCCAGTTCCAGCGGCCAATCAGCACGTCCCCTGGCTGCACCGCTGCTCTACTGCTCCCCAGCGGGGGGTGTAATTAATAAAAACGCTTATATTTTTTTCAGTTTTATTTCACCAAGATCGTAGCATCATGTATAAAACCAAACTTAAAAGAAATTAAGAAAATGTTGCCCATAAAAGCTGGTATATTTTTATGAGGAGAAAGCAGAGGTGGAAAATTCAGGTCCAGAAAGTACAAATCCAGACCAAGGTTATGATTCCACCAACCAGCTGAGTACTCTGTGACCACGGCTCTTTATGCTCAACTGGTTGGTTGAAACAAAACCTTGGCCTGGATTTATTCTTTCTTGACCTGAACTATCCACCTCTGAGAGAAAATGGTGCATTGTTGGAATCTGTAGTAAAAATGCTTTAGATTTTCTTTAATTCAGGGGTTTGATACCTGGCCTTGATGAACCCTGTATATCCAATATATACTGGACAGGGTACACTGAGGTAATAGAATAGGCTACATGACCCCTAATTACGGCTGACGCTGTACTAACACTCACCCATCAGACCACAGTGTCAGGATATTGAGAAGCTGTTTAAATGGACAGTAATGTTTGCCGCTCTCAGTCTGTTGGGGTTCATTGATGTTCTTGTTGTAAAAGTGCCAGATTTAACTCTGTACATGACTTCTTGTAAATGGAATTACAGAATGTATTACTATAACAGAATTATATATAGCTGGTAAGGTAATAAGACTCATTAATTTGGCTGTAAAGATTCTGAGGGCAGGAAACAAACAAGAAAAGATCTTCGTTTAACTGAGCCAAAAGAACTTGCTTCATCTGTTAGAAATATTCATTAGGACAGAAATCTAGCTTAGAGCGGTTGCTTTTGTGTGTTTAAAATGAAAAATCCTGCAGTTTGAAAGCTGTTTATGGTTCCGTTAATTTATAGCTGTTTCAATATGCCGACATTTGAGTTGCTTTGTAACACAAAGCAATTAATATTGCAAATAGGCAGTAATGGTAACAAAATCGCAGTTCTGGGAACCCCCATGAGATATACCCTAGGCACTGGCAATGAGAAGTCCAGCTGAATTCAGTCCAAACAGAACTCTATGGTTATAGCCCACTGCTTGGAATCGGCAAAAGATGTCATCTTGGTACTGTTTGGACTCCAGTAGCAACCAGTTCCTTGGTACAGACCATCATACACTTTGTACAGAGACTGTTTCCTCACCATCGAGCTTCATTCAGTTTGTGCATCTGGTCTTGTGGTGCCACTAGCATTGCTTAGAGTGACACTGCTGTCCTGAATTGCTCTAGGAAAATATCATTATATTTAAAGTATATTTAAACCATGAAGGTAACGATGTCAAGACTAAAACTGTCTTTGTTTACAATTAGGTCTATAAATTAAATTATTAAGTAAATAAATGATAAATTATTAGCCTCACCTTTGACTTTAATGGCAGCTTTATTGTGTTGGGAAAGACCAACTCATTTTTGGTTGCAACCTGGTGAAATTGTTCTTGATTTAGAAACTCCCTTTTCAAAGACAGGCGCCTTAGCTTTGACCTAGTTCCTTGTTCTGATTCGTCCTGAAGATGTCGAGCTGATGTCAGGGTTCTGCGCTGGACTCTGCACTGTTCTACCTCTATTCTCTGAAAAACAAATTATCTGCATAGTTCTTAGCTGCACCCTTTTGGTTGGAGATTGTATGGACATTCTAAGAATAAACATAGATAATGGAAAATATGTATGGATAATTTTCAATGAATCAATTTTTTGTAAACTAAAGTAGAGCCTGGTTATTTTGATGTAGATCATGGGATAGGTGAAAGGTTCTTCTGGAAACTGTGGAACCTCCACCCCTCATCAGTCTAATGGGTTGTTCCTACTCTAGACTTTGTGAGGCAGATAGATTGACATATTTCCCTTACACTTTTGGTCAGCTTGATGACAGCTTATTCCAGGGCATACTGGCTTGATTTGTTTGCTGCCCCCAGGACCCCTACCATATGACGAGATGATTTACTGTACATGAAACAGCCCCAGTCCATAACCCCAAAGCTCCTCCCCCAAGACTCAACCCATGTTAATTTCCCAGTGCTGCATTCAGCCTTGGTCTCCAGCCTTGCTCTAATGCAGAGAGTGAAGTGCCAGTGGCCTAGCTATACACGGGGCATAAGGTGGGCACGCACCCCCGTCACGAAAATGTTACATTTTTTGTATGTGAAATTCAGAAATATTTTCATTTAAGACCTGTGTTCTCCATCATCATGAAATCCCGTGAGTTGTTACAACGCATCCCGCACTCATGATTAGGGATCTACTACAAGGAATTAAAATTGCACAGCAAATAGACCGTTAGTTTACAGTATTTTCAATTTCAACATCGTTCTGAAGTTTAGTTTTCGGCAATTAATAATAAAGTCACCGTAATCACAATGAATTAGTCTGCTGTTATGCACAATCAGTGTATATAGTTTGTTGTTAAAAACCTCTTCTTAAGAAATGCAAGAATCGGTTGGGCCGCGCTGCAGGTGGGTGGGTGGAGACTAGGAGGTGAAAAGCTGGATTTGCACGGTATGCACCAGTGTTAATTTAGATGACGAAAATTTTTGTCATAGTTATCGTCAACGACCTTTATTTTCAGACTAAAAAGAGACGATAACTAAAAAATGATTTCGCGAGGCCTAAGACTATGACGGAAGTGTATTGATGAAAATGTTTACCAGAGATCAGATCCAGTCAGAGCTAATGTATTTTGCGTAAGGCAGGGGTATTCAACTAAAATTTCTTAAAGCAAAGGTCCAGAAGATCGTAATGTCTAACTATTTAGTGTGATATAGTCAAAAGACTATGACTAAAACTAAAAATTTGCTGTCAAAATTAACACTGGTACACACTCCCCTGTCGAAAATTCCTGGCTTTGCTGCTGCGAGGTACTGAGCGAAATCGAGGCTCTCATGTACATTTGACATCCTTCTCAGGTACAAACAAGGACTTCTGTTTATTTGAGTTAAGGCAGAGCTCTGGATTAACAGATGCATTGGAAAGGCTTGAAAGTGAGGCAGTCAGACCAGGCTGCAGCACCCGTCCAGCGATATCAGGAGCGAACGTCAGAAGAGATGATTACCACATAATTTGTGTAATGGCGTGTGTATGGACTAGATGAGTCACTGGCATGTTCTTCTTCCTGCATCGCGGTCCAGCGGTTCCGAGCTGTTCCATAGTGGCTCGCAGGCCAGTGGCAGGCCATGCAACATCCCTTATCCTCCGCAGGTCCAGATCAATCTCAGGGTCAGCAGAGTTTGTTCGCCGATAATGGCTGTCCGTTTCAGCAGCCGTCTGAAGTCGGGCACACCGTAAAGGCACTCTGTCGACAGCACGGACACCTCCATCTCCCTGCTTCCCCAACATCCTCCCAAGAAAAACAACTCATTAAAGACCTCATTACAGGCTATAGATACTCATACTGTCCAAAAAATGTCTGTCAGTAGACTCCTCTCCCACCTGAATTGAAGCTGTGTTTTTTTTTAAAATGTATGAATCATTAAATTACATGTTAAAGTGGACTGGAACTCATTTAAAAATATCCACTAAATTATTAAAGGTATATTATAGTCACTTCCTGTCTATTTAAAGAAGAATTTAAATCATTTTTAACATTCTAAATCCTCAAAACTCACATTGAAAATGCACGTTTCACAAAACAGACCTTTCCACATACGGTTTGATTGCTTAATTCGTTTTGTAGTTTTATTTTACTGCCTGCAATTTGCCAGCACGGTATTACCTAGCCAGCTGTCACTGGTCAGTTTTCCATGCTTAGCTGGAATTCTATGGCTTGTTGCAGTCAGCATATCAGGGCATGTTATGCATCATGCTCCATCATGCCTTTGTTCTCTGTTCTAGATGTGCAGGATAAAGTTAAAACACAAGCCATTATTAAATAAGTAGAACAGAAACAGGAACAGGGTTCTATATCAGATATGGACTAAAAAAACAGCACACGAAAATCCCCCTCACATTCTGCAGTGGTCAATCCCACCATAACCAGAGGTGGACATTTCAGGTCCAGAAAGTAAAAATCCAAACCAGGATTTTGTTTCAACCAACCAGTTGA
>JAODJU010000007.1:13758889-13787231 GCA_026776725.1 Gnathonemus echidnorhynchus | reverse complement strand
GGGGGGTTGGCGGCAAGAGGTGAGAAGACACAGAATTTTCGCATTAAGCTAGTGGTTTATCTGGTCTCAGGAACAGCTGTGCCCTCCCCACCACAGAGGGGGCCACATGCATGATGGGTAACGGTCACTATTTTGCACCGACACTCAACATCTGGGTGAGAAAACAATTCCAGAAATGACACGTGCGCCCAGGAGATGTGGAAGACCTCTGATTTAAGGGAAACACAGATTCGGCCCTCTGGTCTAGCCGGAAAATGGCACTTCTTCAGCAAAAGGGGGGCATGGGTGCTCCTGCGAAAGAAATTAGACACGGGCGCGTCGGGGTGATGTGAACGTTCCGCACAGCTGTGGCTGTAATGTGAGGTGATGTCGTTACTGGTGGCTGCAGTCATGGGCCCAAGCTGAACGGGGCGTAGAGAACAGGCCTGACTTCCAGCTGGATGTCTGATTAGAAAAGGGCTCTCAAAATATCCCCCCTTTCATCCTGTCTGTCCCACACTATTTTATATTTAACTTGTTCAGCAGACACTTTTATCCAAAGTGGCATATAGTTGTGAAAGCAAGATCTGACTGTCCCTGGAACCATTCAGGGATAAGAATCCAATGGTGACATCACTCAGTTGACCATGGGTTTTGACCCAGCGACCTTCTGATCACAAGCACAGCATCATAACCCACTGCCCTAATGGAATGTTCCTTCCCATGATTTGCTGCAAGCAAATGCCACTGAAATCTAGCAGCTTGCTGTTTCTTCCCCCCCGTGTTCTGGTAGGAACGTCTGTCCCCCTGCATGGGGGTCGCCTGCCGCGATGCTGGCAGTACCACACGCTTCCCAGCATGCACTCTGCCATCTGGATGTGGATCATCGTCGACGCTGGCAAGTCCAGTCTGTCCCCCCACAGCAGCTCTGAATCGACGCTAATTAAATCCACCTACTGATGCGTACTGATACCTCTTAAATGAGTTTAACTGATGTTGAACCCGAGCCCTTTGGTGGGTTGGACTAGAAGAGCCAAGGCTGCCTGCCCTTAGTTTAGAAAGCCCACTTCCCATCTACAAAAACAATACCAGGATTCTGACTGAACTAGATCTTCTCATTTGATGCAGAAGTCATGATCATAGATATATAGATGTCATGATAGAAGTGTTGTCTTGAAGGTGCACATCAGTTGACAGAATACTGTGAGTGACACAGACAAGTGCTTTTGATCCACATAACCTTGGATTTCACTCTATGTAGACCTCTGTTATAAATGTGGAACTCCTCTGAAAACTAGTTCTCCATGCGTGATGTGTGCAATGTCATGAAGGAAGCCATCTGGTGGCAACTAAAATAATCTGTTTTTGGGGTGAAATTTACCTATGAGGTACTTGTTGGCCTCCTTCGTTAAGTCCCTTGTTTTTACTTTCAATACCTCTAAACCAATGCTTTAGCCAGGAGTGTGTCTTAGGAGGGTATGGTACCTACCTGTGATCAGATGGTTGTTGGTTCAAATTCCAAGGACAAATTGACTGTTGGACAAGACTCTTAGCCCCAGTTGCTCCAGGGGCTGTCTGACCCTACATTCTCCAAATTTGGATGTGATGTGTTTGGTGCTGAGGCAGTCAAAGTATCAGGTGTTCGTACGTTCCTACGTTTCACCTTAGTAGTTAACTAGCTCTGCTGCTGCCCATGTTCTCAATGAGGTGGAGAACTTCCACGAGGTGGGGCACACTCACAGCTCAGGGGAGGCAGCTGTAGTAGTAGATGGACAAAGCCTTGCATCGATGTGAAAGTGTGTTTCTCCCTCTCCATGAGTCTTCTGAACAACTTCAGGGTATTGGACACACATGACCACTGAAATCTGAGGAGATGCTTGACAACTAACAGGTGGACCAGCTGTCTGGGGGGTTGATCCTATTGTCAGGGACAGTCATGCGGTGTTAGGAATCGGCCTCTGATCCATCAGATGGTTTCCTCTTAGCATGTCTCTGGTGAGCCCGTCTGTTTTCCACGCTCCGCAGCATTCGTTCCTCCACCGATCGAGGCACCGAAGTTGCGAAAAAACTGCAGCTCACCTAAATTTAGCTGCACACCAAAGTGCGTCACCTGCAACCGGAGATGACGTGTCCCCATCCTGGCGCCGGAGCCGTCGTTGTGGTTTATTTGAGTCCGTAACCGCAGAAATAGGACAAAAACCTTTGTAACCCGAGGCTCGTGTCCGTAACTTCGTTTTGTTCTTGTCAAACATGAGGTTGCGCCAGTTTTGCTACTCTGTGGAGGTTTGGCCATGCGGAACGCCTGTCCTGTATGTAGCTGCTGGCTCACGTGTCCAGTTGTGGGGGGGTCATTATGGAGTAAGAGGGGTACAACCTGATGGAGGCTCCTTCTCACACTAAGGGGAGCAATCCTTGTTAAGACAACAGAGCTGACCTGATGAACAACTGGCCACCAGGCGACTTTCAAACAGCATGATGGTATTGGGTGGTATTGAATGACCTTGTAGGCACAACAGGTATTGCACCAGTTAAGGACCCAGATCTGTAAATGAAAGGCTGCTGGTTTAGTCTCAATAGGGACCCTGCTGTAATTCTGCCCACCTCCAGGGGTGGCGCTGTGGCTCAGCGTGTAGCACTGTGGTCACACACCTCTACCACTGGGGATTTGGTTCCTGGCTCTGTATGTGTGGAGTTTGCATTTTCTCCTTGTATTCGCAGGAGATTCCCCTCGGTAGCTTCCAGCTTCCTCTTGCAGAACCGTGTTTTCTAAATTGCCTGTAGTGTGTGTGTGTGTGTGTGGCCTGCAATGGACACGTCTCATCCAGGATGTTCCCTGTCTTGTGCTTTCTAGGATAAGCTCTAGACTCCCCGCCACCCCATGTTGGATAAGTGAGTATGGACAGATGACTTGCTTCAGTTAAAAGTCTAGCTATATAAAATTAAGAAAATTTGTGCCAGCTGCTTCAAGGAGATGTAACCGATATGGAGCTAAGCAGACTGCCATACACTAACAATAACCTTAACGAAAGAGACTGCCCAAACCCTAACCTTAACAAAAGAGACTGCCCAAACCCTAACCTTAACAAAAGAGACTGCCCAAACCCTAACCTTAACAAAAGAGACTGCCCAAACCCTAACCTTAACAAAAGAGATTGCCAAAACCCTTACTTTAACAAAAGAGACTGCCCAAACCCTAACCTTAACAAAAGAGACTGCCCAAACCCTTACCTTAACAAAAGAGACTGCCCAAACCCTAACCTTAACAAAAGAGACTGCCCAAACCCTAACCTTAACCCTAACTAATCGGGCTGCTGTTTTGCTGAACGCAGTTTGCTTGTATTTAGGGTGACTAAGGACTGCAGCTCCCAGCATTGTCTCTGTCTCTCTGTAACAGGAGGTCTGCTTAGGAGTCTGTCCATTCACTGACAGTGTCCTATTTCCGAAGGTCAACACACTCTGGGCAGTGGGAGAGCGAGTCGGGCTACCACTCAGAGTCAGGGGGGCAGAGCCATGGACAGCTGGTGCTGCACTCCCCTCGTTACCCCCAGACCACCTCACGTGAGGTTGGACCTGCGCGTTCTGTTCTGCTCGGACCCGTGACAAGCGTCGGCAGCCGGGGAGTGGAACCGGCCATCCCCGCCTTCGGCCATCCCCGCCTTCGGGAGTCTGTCCCGCTTCATCGCCGGGGACTGACGAGAACAAGGAAGACAGGGCTTTGTTTTATTTAAGAAGGAACCTTATTTTATTAATACGTCGAGAGGTGTTTGTTTGTGCCGAGCAGCGCGGGGAAACGGGAACTCGATGTCCTTCAGACGTACTACACGGGCTAGCCTCTCCCTCTGTGTATTTATAGAGCAATGAGCCTACATTCCAAAATTCCAGTGCATAACAAAACACAATTAAAAGACAGGCACTATGGAGGCACCTACACAACCAGAAGGGGGCACGGCTGTATTGGCTTTAGAATTGACAGGTATATTATTGGGGTCTGAACCTTGGTCGTGCTGTGTCACTGAAAGTGGGCATTTACTTTAGGTTGGGGGGGGGCAGTATAGTGGTTCAGGGCATGGACTAGTAATCCTTAACCAAGACCTGCTCCAGTGTCCAGATGCATAATCGCATCAGCCAAGCAATTAAGGAGACGATATTGCCACCATAATCTGCTGGCTTCTACGATGTACTGCTGAGAATCTGTGTACACATTCCATGAGCAGTGGTTCATCTCCACCTGGCCAGCTTCAGACCATCTCTGGTGTTAGGGGGACTAAGCCCTCCCTTACCAATAAAACCATCAAATCATCAGGCTCGACCCCCATCCAGCTTCAGGAGGCAGATCATTATAGGCTGAGGCATTGGGATGATGGTTGACAGATACAACCTGTCTATCAGTTCCTACAGTATGAAGTAGTGCTGTCCTTTTAATTTGCCCACCCTCTGCGGAGCACAGGCAGCACAGTGCAAATCCCTCCCGTTCCCTGTGTCTTTATTTATTCACCGGGGATTCATCTTAAATGCAGAGCCTCGGGCTGTTAGACCCGGAGGACCTGACTCAACTGCAGGGCAACATGGCTAAAAGCAACCGATTATTTGATAGGAGTCACAGAAATGACTTCACGTTGCTCCTAGGTTGCCGTTCCTGAGCCGGAATTCGCTGTGCATGGATAATTTTAATGCAGTTTTTAAAAAGGACTATTTTCATAAATTTCTGATAATTGGGGGATTTAAAACCCGACAAAAGCCTGACATGCTGCCAGAGGAAGCTTTCTAAATATAGTGCCGTATATCTGCATTCTGGAGGATTCCGCTCTGGTCTGTTTGTTTTGTTTTTTCGAAATGTTTTCTTCCGTTAATACAAAGTCGCACATTTATAGACGTTTTGCAGGCTGGCAGACTTGAACCACGGCGACACTCTCCATCTGGAGAGAACTCCGAAACCTTACCTTTGAGTGGCAAAACAACAAATGTGGTTTGTGTGGGAAATGTTTATGTTGGTGTCAAGGACTTACGCTCAGTTTCGTCATGCAATCTCTCTAGTTATGAATTTCCTTAACATAAAGCACTACTGAGGGTTTCTCCCCATCAGGATAACAGCGCTGACGGTTTTGTTGTCGTGGAGTGACAATGATAACTGCCTTCATGCTCGACATTACAGTGACACGTCAAAGAATGAAATAACTATCCGAATGGTTAACAACAGGGAAAATAATTGCTTTAGTAACATCGCACCTGTCCTACATTTGTAATCGGGTAATTGAGCCTGGTCGGTGTGGTCTTGCTCTGAGTCAGGGGTACTTGGCTGTGAATCCTATCTAAACAACAGTGAGTATCGCTTGCTGGTCAGTCATCGTTGCTGGTTTTTCAGTGCAGGGCTCAGAGTTTCGTTTGGAGTCTAGTTTGTGGGGCTGGGTTTAGTTTCTTTGTGTTTTACTCGTGGGTTTTGGTCAGTGTTGCTGACATTGTCACCAGCTTAGCGATTTTAGGTACCACTGTCTTTTCAGTTTTTTTTGACTCCATGGTTATAGATGCCTGACATCTTGTCTCAAGTTTGTTAGTGCTGGTCAGCTGGCATTTTGCTCACGGTCTTGATTAGCCAGAGCCAGCGCGCAAGGCAACTGCTTCCTTGTTTTTAGGTTTGCTGTGGTTATCCAGCCCCATTTCCTGGTTTTTTTCTGTATTACTTCCTGTTTCTGGTTATTCAGGCCCCTGTGGTTGAATCCCCACAGTGACAAATATTAACTTCAGTGAAGAATAATATTGTAGTTGTGGATTTTTGGGGCATGCTTTATCTAAATATTTTTGTTTATTATAAAATTTAATTGTGTTCAGCGCTGGACTGCCTGTTTTCCTCCCCCACCCCTGCGACAGCGAAATTTGGGGAATCCAGAGTCCTGGGCCATAGCTTTTCAAGGAGCAGCCAATGAGAATCTGAATTTTCTTTTCTCATATGTCCTTCGTACTCTGAGAAGTATTGAGCTGATGATGGTGATACTCATGCTATACTCACAGCAGGAAGGGAATCGTGAAGATGTTACTTATGTGCAAAAATAAAGTAAAGTACTTTTGAGCATAATCTCCTGATACAAAGAAAACGTAGGGCTATCATGTAGGCTCATGACAGGGTGGTAGGATTCCTCTGAAGCATCGTGAGATCTGCCCCACTAGGGTACCCGGTCTCCAGCATATCCCCACCTCACACCTGCTCTTCCTTTGACCCCCCCCGCGGCTCTCTCTGGCAGCTGTCGCCGACGCCGGGTGTTCCCGAGCGATGTCCCACGCCCAACATACACGGCCGACACGATCTTCCTTCTCGGCAAAAATCACAGGCCATCCCCACGGAGACATCAGCATGATCAGCGGGGTCCTTTTTTAATTCTGTTCCACTCTCTGCCTGATTTCTCTGAAGGCGCTAGATCCACTCTGTGCATCGTGGCCCAGCGACAAGCTGAAAGTGTCGAGTCCCCTTCCCTTCCAGCCGCCCGTAGTTCACAAACAGGTTCAGTTCGTAAATAACAGTGCTGGAGTGATTGTGCAATTTATAATCGCAGGCAGACGCCGAGCTGCATCAATGTCAACATGCTAATGAAGATCACGAGCTTTCGGTCTTTAGAGATTTTGGAGGTAAACAACCACATGAGCAGGATACTTCGCTCAGTATATAACAGTTTAGTTCATTGTAAAAATCAGCACAGAAGTGCTAAGATGGGGCAAATTGATATGATAAAACAATAAACAAGTAAACATACACAACCCTAACTGTGTGCATTAAACAGCCAGGTAAAATGAGATTTGTCAGGTCACAACTGCCATTGGTCTGCACCCATTGGTCAGATAGCTCTGTTTGTCCTGTGGATCTCCAGGGAATGTTCTGGAGAAGTGGGCATCATTTCCCAGCACTTCCTTCTCACAACATAATTATATATTGCTCAACAATTTAACTCAAAACCAGGTATAAATAATATTAAAGCAAGATGGCATTTCAAATATCAATATTTATCACTTTATTAATAAATAGATAGAGTGTCATAGTTCAGAAGCAGAAATTCATTTTTAAATCTTTTTCAACCCTCTATGATGACGGTCACACTGTTACCCATGATGCCACTTTGCGTGTCTATTTCCTACAGGTTCTATTGGGACCTGACCATGCTGCTTCTGATGGTGGGCAACCTCATCATCATACCAGTGGGCATCACCTTCTTCAAGGACGAGCACACCCCACCCTGGATCGTCTTCAACGTCGTGTCGGACACCTTCTTCCTCATCGACCTGGTGCTCAACTTCCGCACGGGCATCGTAAAGGAGGACAACACTGAGATCATCCTTGATCCCCAGCACATCAAGATCAAGTACTTACGGAGCTGGTTTATCGTTGACTTCATCTCCTCCATCCCCGTGGACTACATCTTCCTCATTGTGGAGACGAGGATTGACTCAGACTTCTACAAGACGGCCCGTGCCCTGCGGATTGTCCGTTTCACAAAGATTCTCAGCCTCCTTCGCCTTCTCAGGCTCTCCAGACTTATACGATACCTTCACCAATGGGAGGAGGTAGGGACATCCCAGTTTACATGGATGACATGGGATGGGGGTGGATTGAAAACTGACATTTTCATCTCTCAACATCTTCAGCATTGATGATAACATCGGTGTGTGTGGCTGGTTGGGGGTAGATCCACTGCAGCTCACAGTGTTATCCTACAGTTCACAGTGCTAGGAGGCAGGAAGACGTAACTCACAAGGAAACCAGTAGAGGGAGCTAGAGATGCTGGAGCTCATCGCTTCACTAGTAGGAACAGGAAGGAACACCAGTACAATAGATATTCAATAACTCAACTGAAATCCATGCAATGAAGATGCAGAATAATGCAGCATATGTGTAATACAAAACTTTTTATATATTAAAGATATAGTGTGGGTCATTTGGGTGTATTTTCACATGCAGTGCAAGGAGAGATTGGTATCGATGTCAGACATTATGCTCCATCTTAATCGAAGCTTAAAACGCTGGTAGTGAGCTGGAAATGTACTGTATCTTTCTAGAACAAGTATTTTAAAAACCACAGCATCTCAGCTATGTATCGTGCTACGTAAGTTTTACATGCCCGATTTCCCATCTGCAGAGAGCGTTAAGTGAAGAATGACATGCCATACGGAGGCTTAATTAAAAAAGGAAACTCTGTGTCAGGTCTGAGATTCTGAGCTCTTCCCAGATTACCTGGTGGAATCAAACGCTAGCAATGAAATTACCTCTCCACCAGAGTCCTGTCACATTAATGAAAGAGCGATTGCAATTAAATTTAATTGTGTGGCTTTGTAAAAAACTCTTTAATATTTCTCGTACAATACCAGGGCTTTTGAGACATCTGCCTAAAGAAAAATAATTATGCTTATTTTTGCATATTCCTCTTTAGTTGTTAATGTCAGTTTTTTTGACATAGATGGAAAAGCAGTTTTTTTAGGTTGTGAATTTTTAAATAAGACCTTCATAAGCTATGCACCATTTAGAAATGTTTACGGTTATGAAGACATGATGTGCTGTAAACTGCATATAAATACTCTGGTCAACAGTATTTTTAGGTAGAACTAAGCTGCTCATTATTATTATGAATATTACTAATCGTTGCAGGTTTGTTAAATTTGTAAGTTTTAATGGCAGCTTTTAATATATTTCGGCTCAACACCATTGCTCAGGGATAGATAGCCAGTCTCAGCTGCAGCAGAGATGGAGTGTGCTGAAAGTCCCATGACTGACCTTTCGGAATTTTTGACAGTGTTGAGGTGACATGTGACCATGGTGGGGCGCCACTGTTAATTTGGAGAGTTATTTTGGACAGTCTTGTTTCATCAAAAACGTGTGAAATGAAACAGATCAGCTCCATTTTTAGGCTTCTGTCTCGGTATGTTACCGTGAAAAAAAGGAAAAGAAGAAAAAAGAAGAGCATGATTGTGGCCACTTTCAATAGAGTTAAAATAACTTATTATAAAGTTTCATGTGCCAGCTGTGTCCTTCAAATTGCTTTAATAGATGAAATAAAAACTGATCCTCTCAGGACCGATGACCATTCCCCATAAAGTCAGAGACCGATCCTCTCAGGACCGATGACCATTCCCCATAAAGTCAGAGACCGGACCTCTCAGGACCGATGACCATTCCCCATAAAGTCAGAGACCGGTCCTCTCAGGACCGATGACCATTCCCCATAAAGTCAGAGACCGGTCCTCTCATGACCGATGACCATTCCCCATAAAGTCAGAGACCGGTCCTCTCAGGACCGATGACCATTCCCCATAAAGTCAGAGGCTGGTCCTCTCAGGACCGATGACCATTCCCCATAAAGTCAGAGGCCGGTCCTCTCAGGACCGATGATCATTCCCCATAAAGTCAGAGACCGGTCCTCTCAGGACCGATGACCATTCCCCATAAAGTCAGATACCGGTCCTCTCAGGACCGATGACCATACCCCATAAAGTCAGATACCGGTCCTCTCATGACCGATGACCATTCCCCATAAAGTCAGATACCGGTCCTCTCAGGACCGATGACCATTCCCCATAAAGTCAGAGACCGGTCCTCTCAGGACTGATGATCATTCCCCATAAAGTTAGAGACTGGTCCTCTCAGGACCGATGACCATTCTCCATAAAGTCAGAGATGGGTCCTCAGAGGACTGATGATCATTCCCCATAAAGTCAGAGATGGGTCCTCACAGGACGGGTCGTGAATGATAAGGTTGAAGAAGCTCTGTGGCTGGTTTGTCACAGTCATTATCGCTCTGTTCCTTCAGCAGCATGTTCTCACAATTCCCTCTATGTGCCGTGAAAGTGATGAACATGATAAGATCGCCTGCTCTCGTGTAAGGTTTCTCACTTCTTATTTATATGGCCTTATTTTGAATATTTGTTTTTTGAGAGAATTACTGAGGGAATTACTGTGCCCTAAACACACGCATGTGTATATGGGGTATTTGGAGGAAAATAGATCCTCTTAAAAGTGAGATGGTTATAAAGTATTGAAGATTGGTTCCGACAGTTTTCTCCAAAGGGCTGTGCATTTTACTGCTCCTTGCTCACCCCTTACAAGGAATAAATTTGCCCATTGCACATGAGGGGTTGGGTACATGGAATTGCCCACGCACATTCGCCATGACGGCCCCTCCCCTCTGACATGGTATGTTCCCCTACAGCAGTGTTTCCCAGTCTGGCCCTTGAGGGCCCACAGACATTTCGCATTTTTGCTCTGGAGCTGGGAGGGACAAAACTGCCCTACAGCAGTGCTTCATTATCTCTCATTGTAAGATACACCTGCTAGCCACACCCTTCCAGATGAGCTACATTAGTCTGCGGTACGCAAAGTGTCCCTCATGTGGGACAGAGTTGACCTGAGTTCAGCAAACTTCTTTCTTAGTGACTTTGCTGCATGTGTGACTGACTTCTCTCACTGATACGCATGAAAACCGCTTGTTATCTGTGATATCTCCACTGGAGGACCAATCGTGCAAATTTCATCTAATCCATCATCTAACCACTCATCCTGGTCAGGGTTGTGGAAGGACCTGGAGTTTCTCTTAGGCAGCGTGGGGAACTAGGCAATTTATCACAGGACACATAGACACACTCGCATCAGTCATATGTCAGGGGTAACTTTAGAGATGCCAGATAGCCTAGCTGAATGTCTTTGTACTACGGGATGAAACCTGTGTAAGACAAGAATACACACATGCGCACAAACACACAGACACAGACACACACACGCACACACACACACACACACACACACACACACACACACACGTTTTTAATTGTATCTTTGTGAGGACAACTCAAATCCAGGGGTCCCAAACTCCAGTCCGATTACCATAGGGCCGGATCCCTACACAGTTTTTGGTTTACCCCCATTTAACACACCTGATTCAACTCCTTGTGCTAATTACCACACAGCTCTTGAGCTGAATCATTTGTGGTGGAACAGGGAAGGAACTAAGCTACTAAGCTTATGAGGGTGGTGTGCTGGCTGCAGCTCCAGGCTTCTGGGTTTGAATCCTGCACTGGGTGTGGAGTTTGTCTTTTTCCAGGCAGTGGTGTCTCAATGGTTAGGGACGCGCACTTGTAATTGAAAGATTGCAGGTTCGAATCCCCGACCAGCAAGGTACCGCCCCCAAAGCACTGCTCCCTGGGTGCTGAATTAGCTGCCCCCTGCTATGTCACGATGTCACATATGGGTTAAATGCAGGGGACACATTTCGTTGTTGTGTGCTGTGGTGTGTCAACAATGACCACTGATCTCTACGTTCTAAACTCCACAAAGGGCTCTAGCCCCCCCAGGACTGGAGTTTGAGACCACTGCTCTAAACCCAACATAAATACCTTAACCCCTACCCAGCCCTAACCCTATCCATAGGTAACAAAAAATAGGAGACTTTTGGTATTTTTACTTTTTTGATTGTATTCACAGATCTTTGTGGGGACCTGAAAAATGGTCCCCACAATGTCATAAAGCAGGTTTTTATTACATTGTGGGGACCCCCACAATGTAATATAAACCTAATCCACACAGACACACACACGCACACACGCACACGCACACACACATACAGACACACACACGCACACAAACACACAGACACACACACACGCGCACAAACACACACGCGCAGACACGCACACACAGAACGAAGGCTGGGGTATGCATCCTTAACCCTGGAGATGTGAGGCAGCCATGCTACCCAATCTAGAATTATAATATTTTAATAAATTTTACAGATCTTTCTAATGAGGTACATTAAACATGTAGAGTCCAGGAGAGGCCAGTTCTGTGGTGCTATTTATAATAATAACTGATGATCATTAATGAATAACCAGAGTGGGTAACAATTCACTATATGAATATTGTGTTGAAATTGCAGCATCGGCCACAGAAAAGGCAAAATAACAAAAGAAGATAAAATGAAAATGCAGCAAACCTTTTTCATGTATATTTGCTTTTTATTGCTCACAAAAAATATATGCGTATATTCAGGATATTCAGGGATAATGACCGTCATGCTGCTTTCCATACACGTACACGATATGTTGCTTTATAATTTAGCTAGCGGTGGTTATAAGCATCAAACTGGATTATGAAATCCCATTTTTGTTCCTGCACAGAGAGAACAGTCAGAATACTGCCATGTGGTTCAAAGCACCTCTTTCCTAAACTTATAATGTTGCTTCATGTTATGATTCTTACAGTCAGGAGGCAGTGACAAGACACTGCAGGAGCTGGCTTAGCTTCAGACTGTCTAATTAAAGTAGAACATTAGTCTTCTATTAGGTAATAGAGACAGGATTTCATACATAAACACTCTGGATGAGCTTGCCAAGTTGTATTGGTAATATCCGCGATTATTACTTAAGGAAAATCCAGAGCTTCTCAGGACTAATGTGATTTTGTGTGCCTGAGGAAATTCATTCTATCATATTAAGCATTTTGTTCAAAATATGAAGTCACTGTTAGAAAGTTACTGATACTAAAAAAAGCACAAAGGAAACTGACATAAATGCTTCAAGCCTGTTAAATTGCCTAAAAAAGGCATTTTGATTTCCCAATCAGGTTACAAAACAACTGGACGTGGTCATCTATCGATGGAGTGTGAAATCATGAAATAGCATTGGGATGAACAGTTAATGAGGGTAACATGAAATGTAGAACAATTTCAATATGCCGAACAACAGTGCCACTGGTTTTGATCTCAGCTTTAGTCGAACGAGAAGAGTACCATCTGTGTTTGTTTATTGTGTGCGGCCAGGCAGTCCATCCCTATTAATATTGGAAACTGGGATTGTTAAGATTTATGGCTTTATGGCCCAACTGGCTGCGTGCTGGATTGGTGGGGGAATGATTTAATATGTGACAGAAATCTCATGACTTTTTGGTGGAGCAGGCGAGGCGGGGGCGTTGGAAACAGAACGAAACAGCAGAGCAGTATCACGGGCACAACTGCAATGAAACGGTACAGCGGGAGGGTGTTACCAACAGAGATGGGCAGTGGGAGGGTGTTACCAACAGAGATGGGCAGTGGGAGGGTGTTACCAACAGAACAGAGTGGTGGGAGGGTGTAACAAACAACTGAACGGCAGGAGGGTGACACAAACAGGAAAAATCAAAGCAGTGTTACACGTCAAAGAGTGAGATAGTGTTACTGAGCAAACAATGGGGAGGTGTTACAAACAAAGTGTTACACATCAAGAAGTAAGATGGTGTTACAAAGCAAACAATGGGAAAGTGTTACAAGCAGAATGACACATGGTATTACAAACACCACGACAAAGAAATGTTACACATCAAAAAGTAAGATGATGTTACAAAGCAAATAAAGGGGATGTGTTACAGGCAGAATGGCACAGGGTATTACAAACACAACAACAATGGAATGTCACACATCAAAAAGTAAGATGGTGTCAAGAACCAATCAAGGGAAGGGTTTCACAAACACAACAGTAGTGGGATTACAAACAGAACAGTGGGAGGGTTGTACAAAGAAAACAGCAGGAGAGTCTTACAAACAGAACAGTGGGAGGGTAGTACTGACAGCAGTGGGGGGTGATACAGATAGAACAGCAAAAAGGGTGGTACAGACAGAACAGAAGAGCGGCAAGGCTGGGGGGGCTCTCTTCTCATTTTGAATGAAGAAAAAGGGTCAGTGATAAAGGAGGCAAATAATAAATAATGCAAATCAACTAATCAGTGCCCACTTGGCAAGCAGATGCTTGGCAGTGGCAGCTCTTTCAGAGATAAGAGGTTGGATAATAAAGGGTTTAATGGGGCGTTATTTGATTGCAGCAACAGGGGAAGCTTGCGGAGAGCTAAGAAGTGTAATTTGTGTTATATCGGCAGCTCCTGCTGGATGTTTTGTGGAACCACTGTATGAGCATATGGAATCTGAACGGGAGGATAGAATTTCCCAGACCTGGCCCCACTTGCTTCTATGACCAAAGTAGGGAGCAGATACTTCCTGGTCATCTGCTTCTACGGACGTCCTGTCCTTAGTTAAGAGGTACAGAAGTTTCCATAGATCCAAGTGACAATGGTAGCATTGACTTGCCCGGCCACGCACAGATCCCCCATGCTGAATAGCAACCGTCTCAGCCGTTTTCCCCGCTTCCACCCAACCCACCTGAGCTCATCAGTGAACAAATGGTCGTCCACTGTGTGTGCATCTGTGTGCTGATTTCCATTGCAGTCCATTCCCCATACACCTTTCCAGAATCAGTGACATGAAAAATGGTGCTCATTAAGTATGGGACACAGAGACCTGTGATAATCACATGTGCTTTGTCATTTGAAAAGATTATTTAAAATATAATATTAATTAGTCTAATTAGGCAGACGGGAGTTGGGCAGCCCAGTGGGGCAGTAGGTAGCACCATTGCCTCACACCTCCAGGACTGGGGGTTTCAAAAGCTGCCCATGCTCTTTGTGTGTGATGTTTGCATGTTTTCCCCCTGTAATTTGGGTGCGCCTGCGATGCATAAACAAAGAGGGATGTGGCTCGGTGACTAAATGGCCCATAGAGCTAGGGCACATGCTCTGTAATGTACTGGCATCCACTCCAGGGCTTAACCCTGCCATTGGCCGTATGAGGCTTGGGATAGCCTCCAGGTGACCCGTGCAACCCTATGCTGGGCAAGCTCATGGAAGATGGATGGAGGAAAGTAGGAAGAACAGCAGTGGAAAAAGCCTGCAGATGCACAGTCCTCACATGGTTTGAGATCTTGGAACTGAAGGGTCTATCAAAGTGCTGTTTGACTAACAACTTGGTTGTATTCAAAACACAAAGAAGTTTCACTCGGCCTGCTGAAAAACGTTATGAACATGTAGCCAATAATGATCTGTTAATAAGCGTGTATATTAGTGATTGGCAATCTTATCCAGAAAGGCCCGTTGGGTATGTGGGTTTTCGCTGCAACACCTTAATTAGATTAGAGGACTCATTGGCTGAAGAGTCCTCACACTTGGGTTTGACCAGCTGACCTAAAGGTTTCCCAAAACCCGCAGAGCCTACACAGACATACCTGCAAACACACCGGCCCATTGTGGATAAGATTGCACGCCCATGATGTATATATGCACACGTGTTACAGCTACCAGTCCTTAAATCACTTACACGCCTCAGTGACTCTTCCCCTGCCATATGAATTTCACATTTATTATGTGTGTTCAGTGTATGTTTATGGGATCATTATATAATGTCAATGCTATCCAACTGGCACCGTCTTCTTGTTACTGATATCTGATAATTTGGCTCATTTAGCTGATTTTAAAAAAGGATGCCGCCCCTATTGCAATTTCCCTTCTGTTTTTTAATCTGCTTGGACTCCAGCATTTCAGCCTTTCTGAGAACATTATTTTGATTTTTTTTTTTAAATGTCTCATATGATTGAGACGTTCTCTGTTCCCGGTCGACTGATTTATAATAACTGCACATCAGAATAGATTTAAACTATTTGTGAGGAGCGTCGGTCGAAATGGAGACTGAGTCCAGGCCTGGTTCGCGTAGCTAATTTATTTTAATAAAGGAGAAGCAGAAAAAAAAAAAATCCTGTGCAAATCAGTCTGCGTCCAAACCCGGCGTGTTTCGCAGCCGCAGCCATTTAATATGTTCAGTGCTGTGTGGAGATTTGCATGACATTACTGAGGGCAGATCAGGGAAACTCTGCAGTTATGCATAGTTCATAAGTTCAACAGGGATTTGGCAGAAGATGCAGCTTCTTAATTGCAGGGCAATGCAATAATATCATTTAGCACTGGGAGAATGGGAGTGGGTGTGGCACTTAGTTTAAATCTAATGAGATCCAGTAAATTATCCAATGAGAGGTGAGTTAAGCTTGTCAGTGGTTGGCAGCCCACGAAAGCCCCGCCTACCATGGGTTTTGGCTTTACAGGGGAAATAGGTAATCTGAATCAGCAATACATTATTTTTTATGCTAAGGCCTTATTTATAGTAATATATTTGATTCTAATTTTAGGAATGCATTTGAAGAAGCACCTACTTTTTCAGCATGCCAGGTGCTAAGTATTACATAAAAAGTCGAATTCACACCCATCTAGGATGGAAAGTATTCATATATACACACGCATACACAATATTCATTCTCTGCAGTGTGTACACACATATCACAGAAGTCTCAGTGGTCCTAATTATTGGGTTAATTTTGTCAATAACTCATACACTGCTGTGAATGCTTAGCGATAGATCATTAAATAATCTCTCCCCTAACGCCCAAGTCTTCATTTTAAAGCAAGCACTAGCTAGCTGTACTAAAATAACATTCCTGAAATTAGTTTACATAATTAGTAATGGCAGAGAAAAACTGTGAGGAATTAGCGTGAGAAAAGGGCCACGTAAGGAAAGCCCCCCCCCGTAGGCCGAGCAGCTGAACGCATCGTCGGGCCGCCACAGACTGTATTTGGATTACGCCACATTGATCTGATGTCCAGTCTGTGATAATGAGGTGTTCTGATGGAAACGTGACTTTTTCTTTGACTTTTTCATTCATGCATTTCCATGGAGCATTTTCAGGGTTTTCTGGTGTCTTCAGTGCTGGGTTCTGGCACAGAATAACACCACGACCAAACGATGTCAGGCTCCCAGTGAGGTACACAGGATACTTTCCCAACCTCGTGATTCATTTACTTAACAGAACTTCCTCCAAAGTTTGTGAGATTCATCTACACTAGTGGCCAAAATTGTTGAAACACTTCCAGTTTTTAGAGATTGCAGAACTGTTGCTCCAGTTACTTATTTTATCGTCCAATGTATGATATTTGTAACATTCTTTGATTGTTTATAAGCATTACAGCTGATATTCATGTAGTCATTTTTAAAGCTTAAAGTTTATGTATTGAGACAATACTGTACTTCAGAGCTGTATTTTAAGGGAAACTAGCATGAAGCAAATACTAAAGGAAGTGGTACGAAATATTAATTTTAAGCAGGGGAATGAACTGATTTGGAGCAGTTTGACGGCCCTGCTACGGATGCCCTGGGTAGGGAGGGTTAAACTTCCTGCTCTTGTTCCCAAAACTTCCCGGCCCTCACTAACACAGAATGTACCTTTAGCCTTTGCCCTGTGCTTAGATGGCGTTAGACCAGTGGATCTTGAGAAGGGAGATTCTAGGATATTTTTGTGGTGGGGGGCATGACAGGGGCCATAATCCATACACAGGAGCCAACCTTACCATTAGTCATTGATATGTTACTGATATGTTTTGAATGGGTGAGTTATAGGGGTGGGGGCCCTCCAGGGCCACTTAGCTGTCAGCTAGGGCCAGCTAGGGCCTGTACCTGTAGAGGCCCCTGCTCTTGACCCTGGTCTTGGTGCCTCAGAGTATGTGTAGAAGTTCGACATGCCTGGCTATTGAAGAATTCTGTTTGCCTAATTACTACACTACATAATTATTAGACTACCTGAACCCATTTAAGGTTATTCCCTCTGTGCCTCTCACTACCCGAAACTTGGGTCAGGGTTCACAACAGTGATGTATGCAGACTGGACTTGAACATCCCAAGAGCACTTTGGTACCGGGTCGCCTAGAACAACCTGTACGCTCTGTCGCTCTTTCCTATCTTCCCCATTTAAAGGCAAAGCGACCTTTGTTCTTGCAAAAAAAAAAAGAACATCATATTACGTAAAATGCCTCATTCTTTAGGTTTGGCATCCACACCAGGCCGAGAACATCATGACCTCAATTATTCAGGGCTTAGCATTAAAACTAAACTTTTAACTGTTAAATCCTCTGCGCTTTGCTTTGTTCATTGGGTTGAAGTGGGTTGAACTAGCGTAGGAGGTAAATGTGGAGTAAAAGCATTAAGCATGGCTACAGCAGTCTCTGGTCACTGATCAGTATATCTACCCCCCTCCTATCTGCCTCCCCGTGACCCTGCAGATCTTCCACATGACCTACGACCTGGCCAGCGCCATGGTGCGCATCGTCAACCTCATCGGCATGATGTTGCTGCTGTGTCACTGGGACGGCTGCCTGCAGTTCCTGGTTCCCATGCTGCAGGACTTCCCCGCAGATTGTTGGGTCTCCAAGAACAAGATGGTGGTGAGTCTCTTGCCAAGGATGTGGTCCCCAGAGGGGGGGGGGGGGTCAGTGGGCTGTTTGGTGTTATTGTGTCGCCGTGAACCAGACCCCGAAACTGTAGACACAGTGGCCCTCACAAGCTGGAACCTTTAAGGCCTCCTTAAACCTGTAATTCCTGATGCGTCCAAAGCTATCTTACTCGTGAGAAGGCAGTTCCACGCTTGCACACATAAACTGTCCTTCCTTGCCTGAGGCTTTGCCCCATGAGCATCTCGTACCCGTGGTCGTCCAGGAGGTCAGGTAGCACACGGCCTCGCTAGCGCGGCTCCAGTGGACAGGCTGCGCTGTTCCCCCAAGAGGCAACACAGAACAACATGGGGTTCCTCAACCCTTGTGCGTTTGGGAGGGTCACTTGGGTATGATTATATAGGCACGATACTTTAGAAGATTATTTGTCAAATTACAGTAATTTCAACGTAAAGCAATATTGTGTAAACCCTGCCTAGGTTTTCCTCAAGTGAAAGGAAGAAAGTAAATTAGAGAAATTAAATTTACTTTGATGTATGTCCTGCGAGCCAGGTAGGTCCTTTAAATCCTTGGCAACAGTCTCAGAGTGGGACACAAATGCAAAGTACATTTTTCAGCCCTCTCAAGTTAATCCTTTTTTCTGTTTCTGTATTGTCATGTGACCTAAACCTCGGTAATGGGTCTGTCACTTGATTGATTAGTGCTGGTGGGGTCCATCCTCCATCAATAAATTCCCAGTATAATGTTAGGATAAAGCTGGACCTGGGTGGGCGAAATAGCATATTCAATTTCTATTCCCCTTTTCATGTCCAAAAATTTCAAATCGCATCGCAATTCACAATCGAAGCAAATCTAAGCATCCTTTAAGGTCCTTTTGAAAAATGATTCCATTAATATTGCTTTTCTAATGTAAACTGGGAGGTAGTTCCATAGTCAAGTAATATAAACAACAGATGGTTGTTCAATGTTCGTAGTTCACAATTTGGTCCTGGGAAAGTGTAGCATGTTAAACCATACAGACCATGAAGGACACATGGAGGTTGGAGCAGAAAGGAGGTCGGTAAGATAAGTGGGGCCTTTGCCATGGATAGACTGGGAAACCAGCAGGAGCATGAAGTAGTCTATTCTCTGTCTGATAGGAAGCTAGTGCAGTCGAGCTAAAAACGTGGTGATATGGGTCAACTCTCCTTCTCTTATAAGGACCATGGCAGCCAAGGGCAGACTAATGCATAGACTGTCTGAGGACAGTCAGGGCCCTGTCCTGCCTTGGGGAGGGAAATGGAATGGTTAGTTAAAACACCTGAATATCCATGCTGATGTCAGCTGATGTCAGCCTAGGGCACCCAGATAAGTAACTCCACCCCTGACAGCAGCAATATCCTAGAGAAGATGTGTGCAGTAGGGTAAGTCACATGAAAAGGCACCACCAAAGTCAATATGTGATGGATGAATAAGCTTTTCAGCATCTGAGGAGCTTAACCAGGAGATGTTTTGAGTAGATGTTTGAATATGACAACTTGCCAGCAGTTTTGTGAGCAGGCATGAAACTTCACACTAAGTTTAGAAACCACTTGGCAAAGGTCGATAGTATTCTCTTCAGTAGTGGGTAGTGAAATTAGGTAAGGGATGCAGTTCATAGGGCCTTGGGTTTGGAAATTATAGCTCACCCACCTCCAGATCTCTTCCAAACAGATGTTTTTATTCTCGGTGACAGTGCAGTTGTCCGGCTGGGTGTTGATACACAGCTGTATGTCATATGCATAGCTGTGTACATTGAACATCTGGTCCAAAATGAGCATGAAGATGAGAAAAACAATGTCCCGCCCTTGGCCCTTGGAGACACAAGTGACACAAGACCTAATTTGAACAACAGAAACAAAATGCTGTCTATTAGAGAGATAAAAGGAAAACTATTCCAGACATGTGTCGTGTAGACTAATCTAATCCCTTAATCTTTTCAGGAGAATGTTTTGATCTACTGTGTCAAAAGCTGATGAGAGATCAAGAAAAATGGGGATTGAAGGAGAACCAGAGTCAGTAGCCATTAGCTAGTTGTTGGCGACTTTCACAAGGGCAATCTCTGTACTATGTAAAGATCTAAAACCTGATTGAAATTTTTAAAAGAGATTATGGGAGCTCATGTGAAACACCAAATGATTAGCAACTGCCTTTTCAAGAACCTTAGCAGCAAACGGGAGGTGAGAGATGGGCCTGTAACTGGAGGAGAATAGATTGTGATCAAGACGTAAAGGAGTGTCAGTAGCTGTTTAGAACAGTATTGGAACTTCTCCAGTCTTAAGAGATTTATTAATCAAAATGGTAATAAACTGAATCACAATAAATGAGCAAAACCACTTCATTAGTTGACATAGAAGAACTTTTTCTTGAATGTTGAAGAATTTATGCAATGGACTGGCATTTTATTAGAGTTGGCACTAATGCCTTCTGCTCTATGTTGCCTGGGCCAGACCAGACCACCAGCATGTCCAGGATATGTGGTTGGACATTTTGTCCATAAAAAAACATCAAGAAAGCAGTTACAAGTTTCAATGGATGCAGAAGAAGTTTCTGGTAAAGCAGTTCTGAGAAGCTGATTTATTGTACAAGAGAAGACTTTGGCATTTCCAATTTCTGATTAACCTGATAAAATATTCCCTAGAAGATGCCTTCAGAGCTCCTTTATAGTGGAACTGGTGGGACTTCATAAGGTGAAGTTGTTCTGTAAACAGCAGCTGGGAGCAGCTGAAGGGGCCACCGAATTAACGGCAATGTTAAGGATGTCCTAGCCAGCTGCTTGGCATTCATCTATGCATCAACACTGAAGACGGCTGAGCTGGTTATGTCCGAAAACCCAGAGATATTAAGGCATTTGAGGCTGTGGCATTCAAAGTCAAAGGTATCAAGATATCAGGTACATCTGAGATTACTGGATCAAGACTTTCTCCTTTGTTGTGAATAGGGATCATAACATTCTTCAGCAAGCTTTTAAAATTCAGAGCCAGTGATCTGCTGGGTCATTAATACAGATGGTGAAAAATTTCAGTAATATGAACAGGGACTTAAAAAAGTGAGAAGATCTGAAAATTGTCTCCATCATACTAAAATCATGAAGTAAAACAGAATTGTTTGTGAGAGAGTAAATGTTATACAAGCAGTTTACTGGAAAAATTTTATTTGTTCATGAGTATGCGGGTCACTGAGGTTGACCACCCAGCATGCAGAAAACTTGCTACGGTCCAATAGGACTTAGTTGTTTTGCATGGAGTCCTTACTTGGCTTGAAGTTCAAACCCAGCTTTGATTTTTGGTGGTAATATTTAATTGTTGTTAAAATGTCAGTTGTCACGTAAAAGATTAACGGTAGTCTCACTGACAAGATGTGTCTGCGTTGGCAGTTCAACTCAGGCACAATCCAAGTAATCATAATGGTCAAAATTAAACAAATTAGAGAGAAACATACAGGACATTTTTGTAGATGTAGTTGAGTGTTTTTGTTTATTCACTAGTGTATAAACATTTACATTAATTTGTTTGATAAAAGCATGGTAAAAAGGAATATACAGTATGCATTCACCATGAATCAGTGTAGTAAATCCTATGATACTTTAAATACAGTAATACTACAAATTAAGTGATATTACCTATTCAGTAATACCTTAACACTGTGTAAAAAAATACAGAAATATTGCTACATATCGATACATAAATGAAGCCAGTGAAAATGTCAAGGAAATATGTGTGTCACATCAGCAGGGATTATGGTTCATGGGACTGGTGTCAACTCCTGGGTGCTGAGATTTCTGAGAATAAGGGTCAGATGAAACAACTCGACGCGCGCAGACCTGACTCTCCCTCCTGAAAGTCGCTTGGCCAAGTTAATTGGACAGATTAAATTACACAATTTTAAATGCAAGAGCAGCCGTGAGTGAGGCTGAGGCGTGTTCGCAAAATACGGTCCAATGCTGAACGTCTTCGTGGCAACAACCCCCTGCTCGTGTCGTGACTGTGACACCCACAGCCTCAGTCATGCCCAGAATATGTACGTCTCGTTGGTCCTTTGTTTTGACCTTGACCTTTTTGTAGGCAGCGATCACCATGTCTTCCTCCAGGTTTCTCTCCACCGAGAATTTGGTCTGAATCCAATTCGAGCGTGTCACCTCGGGAGAGAGACCGTATCGATTCGCCGTGCGCCAGCGCTGGAAACAGAAAGGGGGACGGGCGATTCGTCCACATCCATTTCCTCTTAAGCCGTCTACGTTTTCGCCTTCGGAGAATCGAGTCGGGAAGCGGGTCGGATATGTTGAATCATTCATTCATTATTTGCTCACGTTGCGCGGCAAATATGTGTGTTTGTATGAATACGCTCGGTATTCAGGAGGTGACAGGTAAACAGGGGACGGGTGTTGAACTTGTGCTTTGCATGCGGGAGTGTGTTTGAACTGTTAATCCTTTAACAGATTGTCCTGAGCGAGACGGAAAGCCGCTTCATCACAGTGATGTCTCCACATGCACCGACACTGCTTATGGTCCCTGTGGTGCTGGGGGGGGGTGGTTGGGAAACACACAGTGCCCCCTGGTGGTAAACCTATGTCCTTCTCCACCACAGAATGACACCTGGGGCCAGCAGTACTCCTACGCGCTCTTCAAGGCCATGAGCCACATGCTTTGCATCGGCTACGGCATGTACCCCCCCGTGGGCATGACGGACGTCTGGCTCACCATCCTCAGCATGATCGTGGGTGCCACCTGCTACGCCATGTTCGTGGGACATGCCACCGCACTCATCCAATCCCTGGATTCCTCCCGTCGCCAGTACCAGGAGAAGGTGAGCGGTTGAGTGGTGATGCTTGGGCTGGATAGGGTTCAAAGGGCCAGCTTAGTTGTTAGACGTATGAAAAGTGTGGCCCTTTCACACCACGCGACGTTACGAGCTCCGCGGGTAATCAGTGCATTCCATTCAAACTGTACTTGTGCCCTGTGTGAACGCCTGGATGGGATGTTGCAGTAACCATGGAAACGGACCAGCTCGTTGGGAAACTGAGCTGTATACCTAAGAGTTTTGCACCATGGGCTGGACCCACATATGCTTCTCTTACTAATCCCCTTTTTGGACCTTTAGGGCATCACATGAAGATCTGCTCTAATGAGTCATTAGTTGATATAGACAGCTGTAAAGCACATGTATGGTCATTTTGTCAAAAACTAACTACTAATAATATTTTGCATATTGCATCACTACATGTGTAAATATGAACTGCAGGACACTAAATAGCACTTTACTTTTCCTGTTTTATACTTGATGCCCACTAAAGGCTGAGGTTGATACTCACCTCCCTGTGCTTGAACTGATGACCGCCTGGTGTGGTCGCTTGACCTGTCTCCTTAAAGGTAAATTGCCGCGTCTCTGGAGAGCGGAATGGAGGCCAGGTCAGCTGAAAGACGTCCCGGAATGAGTGGCCCCTTCCCTGCAGCCTTTCAGCCGATGTTCACGTTAAACAGGCTTAAACTGAGCGCCCGCTACGACGCGCAGCCTCGATAAGCTGCTCAGCGCTCTTTAGCTAAGTTTAGGATGTTATTGAGGACAGACAGTGACATCTGGTCACCCCGCCTCACCTTCTCTGAGATTCAAATCCCAGCATGTTGGTGTGCAACCCCTCCCCTCCCCCCCCCCCAAAAGTGTGACGGCACGGCAGCTGCCTGCCTGCCTGCCTGACTCTCCGGCGGAGCCCAGTTGGGTGATAATTAGCTTTGCTGCCAGGTCGCCCAGGGCCCCTCCCTGAAGAAGGGCCCCACGGTGAGCAACAGCTCCAGGCGGGGGGACGGGGAGAGGCTAGTGTGATTCCCCCCCCCCCCCCCCCCCCCCCCCCCCCCCCCCCCCCCCCCCCCCCCAAACTCCTCGCTATGCCACATGCTAGCATAGAGATACTCTGTACTTCAGGCCAGGGACAGGAGTCAAGGACCAGCAGGCAGGTGAACTACCAGAACTCGCAGGTGTGCAGATGTTAGGGTGAAAAGGCCCAGACACATTTGTAAGCATATCTGTTTTTTTCTGTCCCTCTGAAATTAAATTTACACAACATAAAAATAAGATATACTCACTGACTTTTCATCAAATTGCCCATAGGTGTGCATTTGTGAGCGAATGGTGTGTGTGTTGCTGCCCCGTCCTGGGTTGTTCCTCCAGGATAGGCTCCAGACCCCCCGCAACCCTGAATAGGACAAGCGGTTATAGAAAATGGATAGATGGACTCACTATTCCATTTTTTTCTCTAAAAGACTTGAATGTCTTAGGTGTAAATTACTCTATAATTTCAACTTCCTCTTCAGGGTTGCCAGCTGTCATGCATCTGGCGTGACGCTCACACTTTCTGACTCTCAGGCTCACGCAAGAAATCTTATGGCAAATCTATATTATTCCATTATAAACCTCAAATTAGCTACATCAAAAGCATTGGGGTACTTGAACTGCAGACCTTACAGACTATTTCAAGGCAATAAAACTGTTACATGCATGTAAATGTGTGTGCAGATTTATCTCAAAATGAAAATCTCACCCCAACCAGCTGACCGATGTCGGCCATTCTGCTTCCTCTTGTGACCCCGTCATTCCTCATGCAGGTCTTAGATGCTCCTGGGGTGGCATCCAATCCAGGATGTACCCTGGTGGTACCCAAAGCTGTGTATTTGGTCCTGCACTGGCTGCCCAAAATAGGGGACAGGGCTCCACCAAGCCCTGACCATAAGCTGTTGGATATATGGATGGATGGATGGATGAATGGATGGCTGGAAAAAAGGATTAATGGATGGATGGATGATTGATGATGGAGGGATGAATGGAAGGAAGAGAGGATGGATGAATGATTGTTTAATTAATGTCACTGTTTCTCTCACAGCACCCACACCATTGTTGTAGTTGCCATTTGCTTGCAGCTTTTACCCCCAAACTTTTTCGCTAATTCCAGAATTAAAGTCAGTCATTTGTGTTAATGTGAGTCTCACGGCAGCCATAAAAATTCACTGTAAATTCACAGCTCTTTTGTTTTGCCTCGGTCAGTCTCCGCCAACAAAAAAAAACTTTCAACGATGTTTGGCATAGAAGTGAGTGGAACGCAAATAACAGAGTGCTGTCAGCTTTTTGAAGAGGTGATACTTAGCTTCTATGCATGACATAACCCTAATTTAAGTAGCCTTGTCCAGAGTTAAGGAATAGTTGGCTAACAAGGCTACCAGCTAACAGTGAACAGAACTAGCTAGCTAGGATTCTGCTAGCAAGTATTAGTACAAAGCAGCAGCATGGATATAATGAGCACTGTCTCATCCAAAATACGCCATAATGACCTTCCCAGCCGCTGGAAGGAAAAGTTTCATGGGTTAGTCTTCGTCAACTGTGTTCTCCCATGAAACAAGACATACGTTATTACACAGAGAACAAAGAATATTACATGTTGTCAATAAATGCTATAAATAGGGTCTGTGATGAATATTCTGCATGCTAACTTGGAGTTATTAGACGTATTAGTTTCTTGCACATTTAATGTAGTAGGAATTACATGAAAGCTCCGTTATATAGTAATATAGTAATATAAGCTTTACCACCACAAGACCTGAGAGACGACCCGTAGCAGCTGAGCTAGCTAGATAGCTCCCCCCCACACACTCAGCTATGAAGATTTAGATATGAAAAATTGTCACTGCATGCTTATTTGTCTTACCCAGTTCGTACTCAGAGGCATTAGCCTGGACGCTAGGCCTACCCATCTGCTATCTGACCAGGGTCTTATTATAATCTGACATTAGCCAGCAAAGCTAGCCTCTCTCCTGGTCTCAGTGTAATTAAATAAATGCAGCCAGCTGTCAATCTCTAGGCATCTGTTATCAATGGTGTCGTTTTTGAAAGTGATTTAATGAGGGATTTCAGTCTGATACAGGATCATTGAAATCTGACTTGATAAGGTGACTTCATCATATCAATCAAGCTTCCTGACTTTTCTGTGAAGGAGTTTTTCCCAGTTGCCTCAACCATTTTATTTGAGTTGACAGGATTTTTGGTCCTTAGGTGAAGCCACCTGATTCTTAAAGTAGCCTAAGGTATGATTCATTTCTTGATATTTAAGGAACTACTATAAGTATCCCAGCATGTTGATGTACTTTAAGTAGCTCTGCCAAACTAGGGTGTTAATTTTCCCAAAGTCAGATTGTTAAGTTCAGTTTTTACAATCCAGTTAAGTTTCCCCAAAATCCTCATTCACACGGAGCTTAAATCACAACCTCACCCAAATGACTACAGGGCTTGACCTATACCTTCCAGTCCTGCAAATGCTCTTCCCCTAACCGAATGTGCTGCATGTGCAAATGACACAGTCAGAGGCATGTACTGTAGGTTTGAGTCCTGCTTTAGAGCAGTCAGCAGCCTGTCCTTCCACATCATGCCATCTTGGGCAGTAGCGTCTAGGACTGGTTAGAGTTGTGAGTCCTGAAGAAGGGCCTCCTGCTTTGTCTTGGGTTATATGATGCAGTTTGCTGGTGTTAGCGTTACCATATGTCTACGTTTTCCCGGACATGTCCTCTTTTTGGGCCCCTGGCATCTGGGCAGTTTTAGGGCTGCAGCCCGCATGACCCAGTGTTGCAAGTTACAGTGGAGTGCCAAGTGAAGGAACAGGCACCAATTTTCAATATACGGCAGCGACTCCATACCATCGCACAGTGCTTGCAAGGCTCGTGCACATGTTCACTTCAGAAATGAAATGATATGCACATCTCTATGTGTCACGCTGCTCACAAGTAACATCAGCCTCCAGAAACCATTGGCACTTCGACACTTTATATTTGCTTTCGTGTGAACAGTGAATCACGTGATTTGCTTCAATGTTAAGAAACTTTATTTTAGCATTTTGTAAAGACTTGAAAAAGTCTTGAAAAAGACTTGTATATGCAGATATTGTGTCAATTATGAATAGATTGTAATTAGATTATAGTTATAGTTAACTATAAGGTTGCCATATGTCAGGGTTTCCTTCCCCAGACACGAAATTTTAGTTTTATAGGGCGGTTAGGGAAAACTCATTAATATTCATAAGAGAAGCACTATCTGATTGGCCGGTGAATATGAAAACTCATTAATTTTCCGGTCCCCAGACACCAAATATGGTAAGCCTAGCCAATGTGGCCCTTGGTCCTGAGAGGTAGATGTCTCAGAGTGCATGACACATTGACTGGCAGAATTAAGTGGGATCCCAGCTCTGCGGAACGCTGCACGTGAGGTGCAATATTTGGGAGACATTTGCACATTTTGGTTTGCAGTTTAGCTACAAAGCCGGCTGATGACGCTCCTTTCAGGAAGTAAAACACGCAACACAGGAAATGCATCATACAGAGTATGGCTCAGCGGGCTGGGACTGTCGACGGAAGGTCCGAATCCCAGGACCGACAGACTGATACCATCGGGCGCCTGACCTTTGACCTCCCCCAACTGCCCCATGGGTGCTGTTTGACCTTGTGCTCAGACCCCAGGCTTCACTCTCACCAGAACATTGCTGAACATTAAGCTGTGCCGCTACATGAAGTGAATCATTTAGGATGAATAAAAAAACAAAACCTGCTGGCAGGCTGGTAAAAACAATGCATGCCAGACTATTTTTTTTTGCTGAGCTAGCCCAGTTGGCTAGTAGCAAAAATGATTAAATTCTACCCCCTTGTCTGTCTGTCTTAAAGGAGAGCGAGATGCAAGAAGGAGCATACCGATTTCCATGCACTCATACTTGTATAAATGGCAAATAAAGCATATAAATACAGTGGTACCTCGGTTCTCGAACTCACTAGAACTCGAATTTCTTGAAAGTCGAACAAACCAGTTTGACCTAGAACTCGATCTGAATATCATTAGTCAAACCGTGAACGCTGACCTAATATAAATTGTACGCGCCAGGAAATGAGTCACACGGCACTCTGAGCGGAAACAAAAAGTAACGCTTCAGTGTCAGCCTCTCATTTGCTGTAGTAGCAGCGCTTGTTGGTGATAATACTATTTTATTGAAAATACATATCAGGTAATACACTGTACTTTATATCATTTTGTTGGCCATTGCTCACCAAATAGTTACGTAATAGTTGTACAAATGTTACAATCTAAAAGTTTGTTATTCACGAACAAATTAACGAATACAGAATAATAATAAAAATAAACAATGGACCGAATTCAAAGTTTTTATTGTCATGTACAGACTACAATGCAATTCTTACTTGAATGCCTTCTTCACAGACTGGACGATTA
>JAODJU010000007.1:13741868-13753167 GCA_026776725.1 Gnathonemus echidnorhynchus | reverse complement strand
TTCTTTGCATCCTGGGAATAAAGAATGCATCCACTCGACACGGCGGTTTGCACTTTAGCGAGATGCAGAGATTAATGCTTTCCGGAGTTTCTTCCTGTCACACTTTGACGCTCTTTGTTCCGCGTTGCTGGGTGCACAGCGTACAGGTGAAAACGCTCTGCAGACTCTGCACGGTATCAGCGCCCCAGGAATGAAAGTGTTCTGTGACGGGGGGGAGACGTGTTTGTATTTTGTGTTCAGCGGGAGCTGCTGTGTTTGTGAATCTGTTGGGCTGTCAGCCGCGGGTGTCGGAGCCCCGTCAGTGATCACGGGGCCCCCTTGTGGCTTCTCTCTGCAGTACAAGCAGGTGGAGCAGTACATGTCCTTCCACAAGCTTCCAGCTGACATGAGGCAGAGGATTCATGACTACTATGAGCATCGCTACCAAGGCAAGATGTTCGACGAGGAGAGTATCCTAGGGGAGCTCAACGAGCCGCTTAGGGAGGTGGGTGGATCCCTTTCAGTGTGACCAATAGGATCATTGCTCCCTCTGTGGTCACTCTTGCCATGACATTATGAATCTTCTCCATGTACGATCATTCTCATTGAGTCCCTCTCATCAACTCACAATCACAGCAGTGGTTCCTCTGAAAAAATACCAGTAATTCCTGAAATTTGCTAGAACAACTAATTAACTGAGTTATTTACAATTAATAACACCTAAACCAGTTTTGTGGCATGGCTAGACCCCCATGACCAGCTTTGCATTGGACCTAGAATCTTAGAAAGTTGACATCAATATGCATTTGGGCTTTCAAAGGGGAAATGTACGCCGCACAGTGGAGAGAGATCAAGCCTCGATGCCTTTTTCTCGTCAAACAGGAGATCATCAATTTCAACTGCCGCAAGCTGGTGGCTTCCATGCCGCTGTTCGCCAACGCGGACCCCAACTTCGTGACCTCCATGCTGACCAAGCTGCGCTTCGAGGTCTTCCAGCCGGGCGACTACATCATCCGCGAGGGCACCATCGGCAAGAAGATGTACTTCATCCAACACGGGGTGGTGAGCGTGCTCACCAAGGGCAACAAGGAGACCAAACTCTCCGATGGATCCTACTTCGGGGGTAAAGGAGGGGGCCATTTGGCGGCTCGTTGACAGGGAAGGGGAGGGGGGTGTTCAGGCAAGAGGTCGTGTGGTCAGGGAGATAGATCCCATTTCAGCTTTAGTATTCATAATACCGCTGCACGGAATGGAATACGAGGAACGCGCCAAAGCAGAGCGTTCGTCTCTGAGCTCAGCTTCGGCGGCTTCTCCTGAGCAGCCAGGTAAAAGCCAGTTTTCTACGCAGGCGGGTGAATTATGGTCATTTTCTGGGATTCCCGGGGGACCTGAAGATAGAAAGCCGACATAAGTGGCCGTTCTGCGTGTTTTCAGAATTGGTCAGAAAACAAAAATGCATTTGCATGATCTTCGATCTTCAGATGGTTATCAGGTTTCAGTGCTGGTGTCAATCAATCAATAAATCACTATATATATATATATATATACAGTATATATATATATATAAAGCACATTTAAAGACCCCACGTTTCAACCGAAGGGCTGTACAAAATACCACAAACACAATGAACCACAAGAACAAAACACATAAATCAAATGAATAAAACAATCGCAGTTTAACCATCAGGTACTTCAAATGCTAATGAGTAAAAATTATACTTTTAATCTTGTTTCAAAAATAGCGAGCGATGGTGCAGATGTAATTCAGTGTCACACAGATGGTTTTGTACACTTGATGTGCGTAGGTTTTTTTTTAAATAAAGAATTCTTATGAGATTTACGTGATTTCACACACCTCTCCAAAGGTCGATAAATTACACCCAGCTCCAGCTTGATTTGGTGCTGCTGATTTAAATAAGGGTGTATCAAGAAAGTGAAGGAGCTTGGGCAGTTTGGATGGCACGTTCTGCAATGATCTTGGGGCAGCAGGGGGGTTGTTTTTGCTCTCATTACCCAGAAGATATTCCTGACTTGCCAGGGAAGCTACACCTGGAAAAATCCCCCTGCAGAGTGTTTCCTGGAACTTGGTCTGTCCGACTTTCAGACTTTTCTTGGTGTATCGGGAGACTAAACACGCTGGCAGCAGTCCCTGCTCTGACTTGAGCTCCCCAGTAAATGTGCCGGAACATTCCAGAATCCACTATTATTTTCTTAGAGTGACAGCAAGTAGCTGTGAGGGTTTCAGCGACATTGCCTGTATGGTAGGTCTTTTGTCTGAAAATTTCCTGCTATGTCCTTGGGATTTGTGTTTCTGGATGATTCAGTTTGAGGACACTAAACAGTGTTGATTTTTTTCATTATCACTAAAAGTTGTTCATCTTCAAACATGCATGATTGTTTATTATGGAGAGAGATTTATGTCTAAAATAATCATACGAAAAAATTAAATTGCAAATATCAAATCGTATTTGTATATCCGTAACTTGCCCAGTAGGCAAAGATTTTGCAAGTACACTTCTACTACGACCTTTACGGTAACAGAGTCACACGTTTAGTTTGCGCTGCACGTGTCGCACTCTAGGTTTACAGATTTTCATTTTACGAAAGTAGCTTAGGCAGTTTGTGGCTGCTAATGTGCAATAGATTCGTAGGTGTTGATAGATGAATTTACATCTAAAGTAATTAAATGTCAGGTGATACCTCAGCATAAAACTAGTTCAAATGAAATGGAACACTGTGAGGTTTTGTTTTGCTGGTGGCTGGAGTGCCAATCCTGTGAAATGTAACAAATTCGTAAACGCACAATGAGGATTGTACTCGTGCAACTTAGGCGGCAAGCAAACACACGCATTTGCAACTCTGAACATGGATTTGTGTTTCATAAAATGACGATATTATCGTGACATATAAGTATGATTTCTTTAGACATAAATCTTTCTCCATAGTTTATTTTACAGAAAAATGTTGGCCCTTCTATTCAGTAAAACAAGATTAATATCCTGTGGGGAGGGGATTGGGAAATTCAGAATTGTTGAAAGCTAAGGAAATACTTGTGTTTTTTGTAGATTTTTCTTTTCATATTGTAACAAAGGGGTTATGTTGGTGGTGTGTCAGAAGACTAGAGCCATTGATTTATATTTCCTAGTCCATCCATGTCTTTCCACTTAGATGGTGCGATTTATCTCTCAGCGGCAGAGGGGAGAAATGGAGGAACCAGCGTCTGGGAGGAGGATTTAGAGTTGACAGGGGGATGGAGGTCGGAAGCTGTATTATTGCTGAGGGTAATGTGAACGGGTTGACAGGAAACCAGACTAACCTTCTGGGACGCTGCTTACCTGTATGGTACATTATTTCATAGCCCATTGCAATTTTTCAGTGTTGACTCAAAAGAATAAGATATAAATGGATGGATGATGAGTTACTTTCCTCATTTCCTTACTTAGTGTTTCCCAATCCAGACCTCAGGGACTCCCAGATGGTCCACATTTTTGCTCCCTCCCAGCTCCCTGCCAGACAGTCCACATCCCTAACCCTACTGGGAGCTGGGAGGGAGCAAAAATGTGGACCATCTGGGGGCCCCGGGGTCTGGATTGGGAAACACTTTTCTACTTGATTTTCAGAGATGTAATGCATAGAGTTCGAAGGCCCCAGCTTTCTAAATTTGTCCTTAGAGGTTATTTTTTGCTTCCAGGGTGGTGTTGTGGCCCAGGGGTGGATTAACTCCTTTGGGGGCTGTAGGCTGACGTGGATTGATCTGTTTTTTTGGAGCTGAAAGAGAAATACGAGTTTTACTGATGAAAATGATGCAATGTCAATGTGCTAATCAGTGTGCTGGTCGATAGCCCCGATTTAATAAGCCGTTAACGCTTCCTTTATTTTCTGTGGTGGGGCCCCTGATGTTACCGGGGCCTTAGGCTGTAGCCCTTGTTTGTGGCCATCATACCTCTGCCCCCCCCCGAGCCCTGTGGCCAGTCAGGGGAATCCCACATCAGCATGTTGCTAATCTGCAGGCAGATCCAGGGGCTCGGCACACCAGCCCCCGCATCCCGCGTGTTACTGCGGAGTGAAGGGGGGCCCAGATGACCTCCCCCATCCCTCCCATCTCTTGTTTGATCAAAGCAGCGGGGGGATCTGAAGGGGTCATTCGAGGGATGGGCCCCCTAGGGGTGGCATTCAAGTGATGTGTGTTCCTCAGAATTGTGTGGCATTTGACTCACAGAAAAAACATGGTATAAACACAGTAAAAAAAAAAATAAATAAATAAAAAAAAAAAACAGAGATGAAGCACAGAGAGACCCATACACCCCCCCCCAACCACCCAGTGTTCAACGCAGCTCATATTTACCAGCCTTAATAACCACAGGGACCCCCGCAGGCTGTGTGTTGGGGGAATCTGGCCAGCCTGCGCGGGGCTTGGAAAGGTCATGGCTCCCCCCCCACCCCTGCCCCTGGGGGCTGCCCGCTGTAATGGGCACGGGAGCCTGACAGCGACGGTGGGTTGAGGGAGGGGTCATACATGGCCAGCTGTGGCAGGATGCTGAAGTACAGTAGGACCCCCGGCCTGCAACCAGGAGCATCAAACTGCCAAACCAGGGCCTCCAGGACTAACTCGCTTTGGCCAGAGGTCATTTTAACTGATTCCAGACGACCGTTAATATAATCAGGCTTGGTCCTGGCACTGTGTACTGTGTGCTGCTCGCCTTACAACACACCCCCTCCCCCCCCCCCCCCCCCCCCCCCCCCCCCCCCCATGCGAGCTGTGTCTCCTATAATCTGACAAGACGGAAACAGGACGGGGGCTGCATAGCATTTAGCGGAGGGCCAGACTAGGGAACAGAGAAAAGGCCACGCCTGAGTGTCTGAGGCAGCACGCTCATGGCTGACTGAACGTACGGCTTCATTTCAGCACTCTGAGAGAGTCCTGGAAAATCTGGAGTCAGGTACATAGAGCCGGACCTGGAGTCAGGGAGATGGAGGGGGATCCGGAGTCAGGGAGATGGAGGGAGAATCCAGAGTCAGGGAGATGGAGGGAGAATCCATAGTCAGGGAGATGGAGGGAGAATCAGGAGTCAGGGAGATGGAGGGAGACTCCAGAGTCAGGGAGATGGAGGAAGAATCAGGAGTCAGGGAGATGGAGGGAGAATCAGGAGTCAGGGAGATGGAGGGAGAATCAGGAGTCAGGGAGATGGAGGGAGAATCCAGAGTCAGGGAGATGGAGGGAGAATCAGGAGTCAGGGAGATGGAGGGAGAATCAGGAGTCAGGGAGATGGAGGGGGATCTGGATTTGACATTGTCCTAGTAGGAGATTTGCGGATTAGCTGGAAAAGAAGGGCTACACACATGGCAGGAGCACAGAAGCTTTTTTGCATTTTATTTCCTCTCCTCCATTGTCTTTCAGCATTCTTTCTTTCCCTCTTCCCTGTTGACTTTTTTATGCACCACTTTATATAAATGACGTAATAATGGATTGCCACATGCATAGTCAAGCACCTTGGGACGACTCTTATGAAAGGCGCTATATAAAAATAAATTGAGCTGAATTAAAAAGTATTGCCTTTTGAAATCGAACACAAAAATCTGTTCGGTTCTCAGGCTTCTGAATTTGTCATGATGCCACGATGAGGAAGACCAGGGGACAGGCGAGGCCTGTGCGCCACAGTGTCACGGGTTGCCAGGTGCGGGCTTCCGGCTGCAGGGTGCCCCCTAAACAAGGCCCAGGCCCTGGGATCCGGCAGGGCAGGGGAAGCCGCTTTAGAGCGTGGCAGTGCCGGATTATGCTCCATTTACATAATGCAGCGATGGAAAGCAAGCACTCTGGGAAGTTCACTTCTCTGTTTGCTGTCTTCTTCCCCTCTACGCCTCCACAAGATGTTCACAGATGACGGTTTGATTGGTATCTTCCAGTTAACCGTATCCACCGCGGAAAGGAAGACGACCAATGGGGTTTTAATTGAATTCACAGCTGAAGGAGACATGGTGCGTTATTTCATTACACGTGTGCTGCTCTCTGCTTTCCATGGGCAATTAGATGCCATGTGGCACCAACATTAGGCCTGGTTTTTATGTTTACATAGCTGCTGTAATGTCTCCCACCTGACTCTTGGCTAAAACAGGGTGCCGTGGAGGTACATGTGTCAATAGGGATGATTAATCATCCCCGTGAGACACACAGACAGGTGAGAGCAACCTTAAAGGTCACAGTGCAGGGTCAGGCGGGGGCGGGGGTAGGGGCCTTGCTCTGGGGCCTGATGATGGCATTCATGTGACAGTCCTGGGATTTGAACTGCCAACCTTCTGGTGACAGACACAGAGCCCTGACCTGCTGAGCTACACACACCCTCCCCAACGCAACTAAACAACAGCATCATAATAAGAAATAAGTAATTCAATAATGATAACAATGACAGCAGTGGCAGTAATAGCTTTGGTCTGTTTCCCCTGCAGAGATCTGCTTGCTGACCCGGGGCAGGAGGACGGCCAGCGTGCGGGCAGACACCTACTGCCGACTCTACTCGCTCTCCGTGGACAACTTCAACGAGGTGCTGGAGGAGTACCCCATGATGCGGAGGGCCTTCGAGACCGTGGCGCTGGACCGGCTGGACCGCATAGGTGAGAGCATGGTGTCCTGAATAAGGTCTGGGGTGCTGTGCCCGCCGTGGACAGGGTACCCGGCCGTGTAAGCGGTCGACGTGTCCTAGAGGCTGGCGAGCCAGTCGCTGTGTCCGTGCCTTCTGAGTCCCGCCCTCCCCAGCCCCCAAGCGGCGCGCCCCGCATAGCCCGGGCAACATCTGGCTGTGGAACGCCTGCCAAGGGATTGACATTTCGGGCTTTCGCTGGGAGCCATTTTGAGTCAAAGTCTCCCTAAAATGAGGTTATTATTCCTGGTGCAGAGAAGCAGATCTCTCCACAGCGGATGGACCGAAAATGGGTCTGTCACCAAAACTGTTAACTCTCCTGACCTTCTGTAGTGGAAAAGAATTTTTTTTTAAATTAATAATTAAAAAGAGTGGGACTGCTCTATTTCTGTGGTTTTAGCCCCCCCCCCCCCCCCCCCCCAGATGAATCCACGTTACCGAGGGTGATGTCATCAGCTGCTGATTTTGTTCCCTTTGACCTCTCATATTTGAGCTGCTTTGAGCCCCATAAATAAATTGTGTTTGCCTTTTTGAACTCTTCTGTATAATGGTCTTGTTTAAACAACGGCTGCTCCGATAATTAATCCGAACCTTAATAGGCTGAGGCAATCCGATGACCACTCATCAGATGAATCGGAGGTCCACAGAGGTCAGAGGTCAATTACTAGCCTGCGGAGATGATCTGTCTGTAATCTGTCAGTAAATCGATAATTCAGTTCTATCCGTTATTATGTAACTTTAATTCTTTAATTCAGACCAAGTTGTACTTATATTTACAAAATGTGGCAAGGCAGCAATATTTGCTGTTATTTTTTATGAATTCAAGTGACAGAGGAAGTGCAGTTTTGTGTCTGTGCATCCCTGTGTCTGTGGGCGATTGGTACATTCAGCAGCACCCCTCCCCCGCGCTCCTAATGGTTCAGCCCTTGTAACTTATCTGTAGAGTCTCTGCACATTATGGATGCCCTGTCTTCAGTGTGCTGCCGGACCTTGTTGTTCTCTGTTTGTTCTGAGGTGACTTCTATCTCCGGCTGAGCAATCAGCCTGTAGCCAAAATGCAGGTGCATCTTTGGTGTCGACTGCCCATCATGTGCGTCACCTCATTCCTCCCCAAACCAAATTAATTTGGGTTATTATCCGACTGATGTTTACAGACGTAGCTGCCTGCCATGCACTTGACAACCCAGAAAGGAAATAGACCCATCTCTGTCTCTTATTCCATATGCTGTTATGTATTATACAAAGCAATGTTTTTGTCTCTGCAAATAGACATATTTTACCAGCAATGGCTAAAATCTGACATTTTATACTTGCTTTTTAAAACAATGAGTTTGCAGCATGGTAATTCAGAGGTGTCCTCCTACACTGTCTGGCGTTTGATCCTCCGTTTTTCATGAATCCTTTGTGCCTTGAAATGATGGATCGTGGTTTAGGTTATAACATTTTCACTGTATATTTTATGAGTCTGCTAGCTGCAGGTTTCGATAAGCAACTAGCAGGAAAATAAACCTGCGTTTTTATGTAGTAATAATTAAATGCAGTATTTGTTGTGGACTCTTATGGCACCGTACGGAATTGCTGGAATGAGCTACTCTTCCCCTTGAGCAAACATCGGCTCCTTGACACCCTGAGCTTGGCTTGGTTTGCTGTTTGCGTGACGCTTTTTTCAGGAGCGCCAGTGAAACCAAATGGCCCTTTCAGAATGACTCCGGGCCTCATTGACACCCTGCACTTCCTGTTCCCTGAAATAGTCTGTGAACACGTTCAGGTGATACAGTCAATTAGGCAGAAGAGTCCTTAAACAACTGATCTTCTGGCCATGAGTTTGCCAGTTTGACTTTCAGGTGGGCTTCTGCTGTTGTACCTTTAAGAGGTGTGTTGGACCTAAAAGGTTCTGTGAAACCACCACAGTTGTCCAGATTTTGTACTTTTCATCTCATTATTTTTGTATAAAATTATTTGTGTTTAAATTAAAATAAAATCAGTAACACTTAAGGCCATGTTTTTCATAATTTATGAACACATTCGTACCAAATGATGCATTCATAAAGCATTGTAAATGGTGACCTTCTCATTCTCCATGTCCTTCCAGGGAAGAAGAACTCCATCCTACAGCACAAAGTGCAGCACGACCTCAGCTCAGGCATGTTCAACTACCAGGAGAACGAGATCATCCAGCAGATAGTGCAGCACGACCGGGAGATGGCGCACTGCGCCCACCTGCTGCAGTCGGCCCCGCCCCCGGCCCCGCCCTCGCCCACCCCCGTCATATGGGCTCCGCTAATCCAGGCTCCCCTCCAGGCGGCAGCCGCCACCACCTCGGTCGCCATCGCACTGACTCACCACCCCCACCTGCCTACCTCCATCTTCCGTCCTCCCGCCTCCGTTTTGGGCTCCATGAAGGACCCGTCCAGTCGCCCCAAGAGGTTCGGCCCGTCGGTGGCGCGCTCCTCTGGCTCCCCCAGCTCAGCCATCGACTCCCAGCCTGGCACGCCCCCTCCCTGGTCACGGACCGGCACGGACGTCCCCCTGCTGGCTTCCCTTCGGGGCCAGCATCCAGTGTCAGGCCCCGGGTCCCAAACACGGTCCCACAGGTCTGGCTCCATCTCCCTGGGACGGTTCTCTGTGTCCAGTTCTCCATCTTCCAGCACGGCACAGCTGCATCACCCACCCAGCCAGCAGCAGGCCGCTCGGGGGAGCCAGCATTCACTGACAGGCCTCTTCCAGCAGGGGGCGCTGGGGGAAGCTATGGGTGGGGCTGTAGGGAGCACTGCAGGGGGATCTGCAAAAGGGCTTACTGTGGAAGTTACTGGGGGTGCCTCAGGGGGATTTACAGGGGCAGATATCGGGGGGGCCTCGGGAAGAGTTACAAGTGGGGTAATAGGGGCAGATAGTGGGGGGGCCTTGGGAAGAGTTACAGGTGGTGTAACAGGGGTAGACACCGGGGGGGGCTCAGGTAGATTTATTGGTGGGGTATTAGGGGCAGATACTGGAGGAGGTACTGGGGTTGGCATTAGGGGGGCAACAGGAGGACTTAGCAGCTCGTGGGCCCCCCACACAAGCCCCCTGAGCTCCAGCTCGGCCAGCCTCCTCCAGGCCCAGCTCCAGCCCCCGCCCCGCCGGCCCTCCCAGGCAGGCTCCCTCAAGCAGTGTATGATCGGGGGCAGGACCTCTGGAAGCGGTGGGCTCTTCCCGGAGCCCTTATCGGAGTCACCGTCGCCCAGCAGGACCTTTACGGGGTCACCAGCCGCCGAGTCGCCGTCAGCCGTGCTGCAGCGCAGTCTGGCCGCGCAGACGGCAAGCTCGCCGCTGCCCCCCCCGGAACGCTCTCCCCTAGCCTCTCTAATCCAGTATGGCTCCCCCTGCTGCACACCCTTGGTGCCCAGCCCTGCCTCCCAGAGCCCAGTCTCCGGCTGGACTTTCCCTTTCCTCGAGCCTTCCAGCACTTTCAGCTCTCGCAGCTCGCTGCCTCAGCCGCAGACGCCCACCTGCGGGGCCCCGCCCTCAGCCTTTGATTCGCCCCAGGGCCGCTTCTCCCAGGACCTGAGACTCATCTCCACCTCGCACCCCAGCCTCTCCCAGGGCGCGGCCTGGGCCGTCAGCGGCTCGCCGCCGCACCCGCCGCCCCTCCGGGACCTGGGGCCGTGCTTCTCGCCATTCTCCTCGCCCACACTGGCGAGCAGGCCCTGCAGTGCCCTCCCCAGTCACATGACTCTCTCCAGGCAGCCCTCCCCGACGGACTCGCCTCAGACTCCATCTGCGGTGTCGTTGCCCACACTGTTGCCTCATAAAGGCCTCGCCTCTGACCTGGAACCAGTTCGCTCCAAACTCCCGTCCAACTTGTGAAACAGAGTCACGCCCTTCCACACCCCCTCTGGACTGAGAGAAACTATTTTGTCCTGTGATATTTTTCTTTTTTTTCTTTAATCCCCAGGATTCACTGTGTTTCAAGCATCATTATTTCTCTCCTCATAATATAACTGTGTTTTAAAAGACAGGTTGACAGGGGTGAATTAGAGCTCTAGATCAAAATTTAGTTTGGCCTTTGTGTCCTTTGCTTCTTAAGCAGAGGATTAAGGAAACTTTGTGCCCAGTGGGTGTGAGGGTCATGTGGAACAGGGTATATATTTTCATAACTATGCCAAGTGATCATCTCCTCCTCTTTTGGTCATATGGAGAAGAGGTCATGGTGATTCTCCATGCGGGTCTGGCTCTGCAGGTGCTTTCTGCTCTGACCCCCGCATGCATAAGAGGCCCCTATAAAAAATGAGTTTTTATAGACCTGAGACATGTTTCTGGGATGCAAACATATCTCTTGTAGCGTCGCATGCGGGTTCCGGTAGAGTCGACACTGCTCTCAGTCGGATTTTGTTTTACTGAAATGCTTTATCCACGCTGTCCAAGGTGGATCAAGCGGCTCCACATTTAAAGAAAACCAAAATAATTCCTTTAGCAATCATTCCAGATGTTTTCTTATTTTCAGCATTTTTTTTTTTTACTTATGAATATTACTGCGGAGAGTCACAGATCTGTGAGTACAGAATATGCTAAAAACGTCGCGATTTTTTGTGACAGGCTGACTGTGCTGCTCTCAGCAGTGCCCTAACGAATCACTGAACTTTCAAAGTCTTCCGAGTACAGGTAGCAGGGAAAGAGGCAGGGCTTTGTGTTTGCCTTTGTGGGGG
>JAODJU010000007.1:13707015-13722251 GCA_026776725.1 Gnathonemus echidnorhynchus | reverse complement strand
TTTATGTTCAACTGGTTGGTTGAAACAAAATCCTGGTTTGGATTTTTACTTTCTGGATCTGAAATGTCCACCTCTGAACATATGCAAATTATGAGTAAAACAATAAAAACTAACAAGTATTTCTTATGCTCTCCTAAAAGTTACTGATATCTTGGATGGCTAGATGTACAGCGCCTCATATCTCAAACCTCAACCACTCCATGTGTTATTAAATCTCACCAGCAGCTCATTTCACTTCATTCATAAATCCAACTAATTTTAAAAAGTCACTAAGACATTGATTACTCATATGAGGTACGCTAGGGATCAAGTCAAAATATACATGGGTGTATGGCTGCAAATACTGGGGTGACTTTAGGAGAGGTTTTGAAATAGTTAAGGGCTGACACATTTTGACAGGCGTAATAGTTTTACATCAACATGAAGATCATCTAAACAATTTTCGGTGGCTGCTTAAGACTTGGACAGTACTGTACACTATATGGGAAAAGCAGTAAATCAATAGTAAATGAATAATAAATCAAACTTTTCATTTGAACTACTAGCAAACTGATGGTCAGGCAAGGGACTGAGATGTGTTCTGATAGATGTATTTTCATTTTTGACATATTTTGGAGTGTTCAGTTGAAGAGCAAAGTCAGTTCTTATTCAAACTAATTTATCTCACAAAGCTAATTTTGTCCTGGTAACTATTATTTCTGTCACAAAGTAGATAACAGAGGCCGCAAATATTTTGTGTATGTCAGGGAAACTCAGACTTGTGTTCAGAATTATTTGCTAGGAGTGCTGTTTCAGCATCTAAGTTATGATGGTAATAAGACTTGTTCTTTGTACGTCAAGTATTTTAAGGTGTGCTGTTTTCCTTTCAGATACATTTTTGTCAGTAACTTTAGTGCTGACTGGTATTTTAGTATGTACCTGAATGAAATGTATAGGAATGATCTCCTTATGCGTCCAATATTCAGATGGATCGTGACTCTTTATCAAGGGCGTAGGTACCAAAGGGACCAAATTAGCGCCGAGCCCTCCCCACAAAAAAAACAAACACATTACTCACACAATCCATAATGTCCATACCTATATCTACGCCCTTGCTATGTATATTGCATAAAATAAACAAAAATACATGTGCATGCACTGCCATTAAGTCTTAAAACAAAATCATCATTATAGGTAAGACAGTATACCCCTCTGGTAAAATAAGCCGGGTTTCATAAGCGTTGAATGATAAGGGAATACATCTATAAGGGAAACTGTTAAACACTGCACAAACACTCGAAACTGAAAAATGCTTCCTCTATTGTGGACTGTTGAAACACTTCGGGAAAAACACGATGCAGAAACTTCCCGATCAGAAGTTGGTCAGGCGGTGGCGTTTCCACCTGCCGCCACCTCATGTGACGCGCGATTCCCCCTCTGGCGCCGCGGCGGAGCAAATTCAGCAAATACATTCACAAAAAAACTCCCCCATTCGTCTCCAACATGGCAACCAAATGGGGCATCTGTAGCGCTGGGAAGATCAGCCACGATTTCGTCGTGGCCTTGAAGACTCTGCCTGCTGAGGACCACCAGGTAGATCCACTTGCCACACGTTCCCGGCGCTTTACTACCAAACTTGTGGGTCCGACTGTTCAAGTCCCCCGGTGCAAAACTTTTGACGAACTTAAGAACAGTGGCTGAATTTATAGTTGTATAGCGAAACGTACTTTTTCATTCATGCAGATATTAACGTTTTGTTGCTCGGCAGGTTTTAATAAGGTTCACAACTGACATACAGATATTTTCGTGCAAATAATGGACACCCACACGAATAGTTTAAAGTGAAACTAAATATGACACTGACATTATCCTGGCAGTGCAGCAGGCACAACGAGTAATCAAGGGCTGTTTATACTGTAATGCGCCGACTATTTGCGCACTAGAAATAGTCGTTCGCTTTAATTCACACAGCACATTGTGTGCTTCAATAAAGAGCATTTTTTGGAGATGTCATTAGAATGAAAAACTCATGGTTGCTCGTGTGTGATCTGCTGTTTTCCCCAGGTAGTGGCTGTGGCCGCCCGCAATCTGCAGCATGCCCAAGACTTCGCCAAAGAATTCGGCATCCCGAGAGCTTACAGGAACTACGAAGAACTTGCAAAAGACCCGGAGATCGGTAGGTCTACCTGCGCTATTACGATACCGCATATTCATTGGAATTCGTTATCAACCCCTTTTTCTCTTATAAGAGGCATTTAAATTCCGTGCCTCTATCTAATAATCTTTCGGTGTTAGGTCTAGCTAAATATTAGCTAGACATAATGATAAATAGTACACCTTATAATATATCATCTTTTAGATTTCATTCCGGTGACTTGTCTCTTTTTCTGCTGGCGTTCCCTCTTCTTGTGGCCAGATGTGGTGTACATTGGCTCCATCCACCCCTGCCACCTCCAGCTGGGTGAGCTCTTCATGAACTCCAGGAAAAATGTACTGTGTGAGAAACCACTTGCCATGAACTCCAGGGAGGTGGAGCTGCTGGTCACTGCAGCCAGGAAGAACCAGGTCTTTCTGATGGAGGTACTGAAACCGCTCACTCATGCTAGTAGGGGGATTACCTGCTAAGTCAGTCTGTGATTAATGACACAAGTTCCCATTTCTCCCATCACTGCTTCTCACCGCTGAAGGCCGTGTGGACACGTTTTTTCCCCGCATCCCTGGAGATCAGCCGGCTGTTGGCCCAGGGTGTGGTGGGAGAGGTGAAGATGGTGAAGGCTGACTTTGGCTTCCCGCTGAGACACGTGCCCCGGGCGGTGGAGAAGGAATTGGGCGGCGGGGCCCTGCTGGACATCGGGATCTACGGCCTGCAGTTTGCCTGCATGGTCTACCAGGGCGAGAAGCCTGAGTCCATCCGAGCAACCGGGGTCTGCCTGGACACAGGTATCAGAGACCTCAGTGGCCAGAGTCGCATGGGGGTCAGGCTGCAGGGCAGGGCTGTCAGAAAGAGCCAGAGACTCAAGGTTTATGGCACATTGACCATTTTCCTCAGGCAAGGGCAAAAACTGTCTCCTTACAGATGCAGAGTATGGGTTCACTTTTAAATCTCTTCACACATATTTGATTTAGAGGAGGAACCACTTGGATTGTGAGTGAATTCCACAAATGATTTACGAAATAAAGGGCTACAGTAGTTTATTGCACAATAAAAGCAAGATTCTGTCATTAATACCCTGTTCCGCTCAGGAAAGTCTGTATTTTTGCTTGTAAAAGCTGCATTGAGTTTTATTTTATTTTATGTTTTACTGCACAGCGGTGTTTAAACCATGCTTTAAAATTGGGTTTATTATGACAGAATAATACATGTAAATCTTAGAAGACAAGAAGCTGAGTCTGGTAAAATCCAAAGGATCTTTTACATGCTCTTTGGTCTGTTCCTTGGAGTCTGCAGATGGGCTAGGGACGGTAGTTGGATGCACACGCATTTTATGGCTGCAGTCTAAGGTGATGCTGTTTTACACAGGTGTGGATGAAGCCATGGTGCTTGTCCTGACGTTCTCAGGGAACAGGATGGCCGTGATCATCTGCAGCGTTGCCGTGGAGCTTCCCAACGATGCCACCATTATTGGCACTAAAGGGGTGATTAAGGTGGGTGAATTTTTCATAGTTAATCTTCTGACAAAAGAGCCAGCTATAAGCAACTAAATATAAATCTTTGATTCTGAGATACACAAGTTTAGGTAGGATGTAGTTAGTCATTTTCTCAGACAGCAGATGGCGCTTTTCCTGTATATACAATGTAGGTGGAACAGCATACAGGAAGATACACTAATGCATGGTTCCCCCCCATTTAAAATATTTATTAACATACTCTGGAAATCATCTCACTACCCCCCCACCCCCCTTTGACCCCAACTATGGGAACCCCTGCAATGACACCCCCACCCTGTTCCTGAGGACTCCCTGACAGTTCTTACCCCAGAATACCCCCCTCCCCCCAGATCCCAAGCCACATGTGGAGCCCCACCTCCCTGATTGTGAATGGGAAGGAGACCCAGTACCCGCTGCCGGAGCCCTCGGCCCCCCTCAACTTCATAAACAGCACCGGCATGCGCTACGAGGCGGAGGAGGTGCGCCAGTGTTTGCTCAGAGGTCTGTCACGCGACGTCGGCTGAATTCGTCCACTGATACGCTAACTTACTGTTTATTCATATTATTTAGTATCGAAGCCAGCGACCTGCTCAAAATGGAAAACTGGTGATCTTTATGAGGGTACTCTTTGTGAGGGTGATCTTTGTTTGGATTTCGCCCTGTTGTTAGTCTACCTTGAACTGCAGCGTTTGTCTCCTCACTTATTCCACTGTAGTACATTAATTCAGGTTAATTTTGTTTATCAGTCTGTTTTCCCATATCCGCAATTCAGGAGACAGGGATGCTGTTTGTTGCACAAATATTTAATTCATCTCAGGTGACGTTTCAGGCGGTGTTGTGCGTGCGGCATGACTCCCAGCCGCGTTTGACATCGAACTGTGTTTGCCTGTTAATTTGACAGCACGGCCACTAGATGGCAGCGGCGTGCTTTTGTAGTACAGAAGATGAGCCGATGGTCGATGAATCTGGCACATAACGCAGAAATACTTTCGATGGTTTGTTGTCATGTATGCATCGGTGACTTGGCAGTTCTGAATGGTGCTGGGAGCCTGTTCATTTTCTGCCACTGCTCCCAGTGTTGTGGCAAGCCCCAATCAGAACTGTCATTTAATTTAGCCTGTTGTCACAGAAAAATGACTTGAGCTGAGTAAATAAGATGTGAAGGATAAATAAAAGGGTTTTCCTTCTCCAGGTGTCAAAGAGAGCAGCCGGATGTCATTGGCAGACTCATACCTCCTGGCGGACATCATGGACGAGGCCAGGCGGCAAGTGGGTGTGGTTTACGATCAGGACACTCACTGACCTCTCCGCCGTTTGTCTGTTCAGATCCCTCCAATATGAGCCCTGAACCAGCTGCCCCTTGCAGGTTCTTTACACATTAAAGGCCCGTTTTCGGGTTTGACGTCATAGTGTACTTGTCATTTTATGGAATATGCCCAGTGGTGTGTAAATAAAAACTGGCAGCATTGTTTTTCCTAAGCATCCAGTGACTCTTCAATAGCGTGTTGGTTTAGGCTGCGGTCCAGAGCCTGTCTGAATACAGCAAAGGCAGGTCATGTCAGGACAGGGCAACAGCACATCTATCCACGCATGGTGGAATCGGGTATGACGGCCAGCCTCGGGCCTCCTGATACGGAGCCTTATAACTATGATTAAAAGGAGGAGGTGTGGCGATTATCTTCACTTTGCACCCTACACACCAAAGAATTCGCAACTTGTTGTCACAAGTCAGGTTCATGGACTTTTATCCTTTTACTCAGCATTTGCTCAGTCTGGGAGGGGGAAGGGGGTGCTCAACCCCCAGCAGGGTAGCCACTTTCAATGTTAAGAAATACGGTATGGGATCTGAATGATTTTTCAGTGGGGCTGAAGCCCCCTCAAATAGAGCCTCGGTAAGTCAGGTAGGCTGTGGTACAGCCTGATTAAACGTTTAATGGCTGAGAATGAGGAGGGCTAGAAACGACTGGCTTCCCATATTATCAATGTAAGCCAGCTGGTTGTGATTAAAGACATGATTTCATAAGTTGTTTGCTTGTCCCAGTACATATGGTGAATTTCTCCATTTCTCTGACAGAAGAGCCAGCTATAGGCAATTAAATCTAAATCTTTGATTACGAGATGCCTAAGTTTAGGTTGGATACATTTTGACATTTTCTTGGACACCAGATGGCGCTCTTCTCATATACAGTATAAGTAGAATAGTGTGCAGGTGGATGTTCAGTGAGGTTAGTTGGTGATACATGGCATTAAAGAAAAGGCATTGCAGCTATAAAGTGTGATACGGAAATTCATTATATAAATAATAGTCCAAACATAAGATTTTAGTATGTTGTGCTGGTCACGTTGTACAGTTGTAACCTGAAGAAAGCAGTTTTGAAAGGAAGACATGACTTTTTTTTTACTGTATTGAAAAAAAAAAGGTTTGGTAATTGTCAGAGGTCAGGAAATCAATGCATAAATTATAGGCGGAAATGCTCCGTAAAGTCGGTTTTTGTCGTTCCACTTGGCTTTTCAACCTTCTAGATATGCAGTGTCAAGGCCCCAATCTGGCGCCCCTAAGCTGTCTCCATTTCCTATGCAGCTGAACAGGATGTGACGTCATCCATTCCTGGCTTCACATAGGATTATGAGGTTCATTGAGCCTGTTCCGCCTTGGATAAATAAACTATTACACACCTCTTCCCCCCCTTTACAGTCCTTTTAAAAACCCATCTTACTTGATGATTAACTCACTGTCTCACCTGGAAACCTGCAGTTAGATCACAATGTCAAATGGCACTAACCAGGGGTAGTCAGTCTTTACCTTTAACCTTCAGGTCAGCTGTTCAAGCCCAAGTGTGAGGACTCTTCAGTCAATCAGTCCTCTAATTAGGGAGTTGTAGCAAAAAAGCCAAAAACAATGGCCCTTTCTGGGTAAGGTTGCCCAACCCCTGTATTAAACCATTATGTGATAGCTGGTAGCGGGCATGGTGAAGACCCGTCAATTACTTACATTACTTACATTAACTCTACTGCAGAGAAATTGTGAGTCAACCTCTTCCAAGTTGGCCTAGTGCATGAACTGTTCATAAGCAAAGTGTTCTTCAGTCCTCCAGATATACCAGCAAGATATACAGTATAATGCACCAGTAGCACCACTGCTCAAACAAGGTACAAGTCTCTTCATATTCTACACTCCCAATCCCCAAGGCTGAATCTTTCAAGAAAGATCAGTCTACACAATACTTACCCACTAATTAACACCAGTAATTGTCCAACTGTTGCCCAGGTGATTGCCAGCTGTACGGTCTGTAGTACTCACTGTCCACGCACTGCCAACAGCGTTGGAACGGAGCTCCATGAGGCACACGGTCGCGGATCACCCAACGCGGCTTCATGTCCCCAGATCACCCAACGCGGCTTCATGTCCCCAGATCACCCAACACAAGTAACTTAAGTTTCTTACACACATTCTTGACTCAGCTTCTTAAAAGACATTGCTTTGCGATTTTCATTGCACCTGGACTGAAGCCTGAATTATATAACAGCATCTTGGCCGTTTGCATGCGTCACACACATCTTAGCTCTGCAAGACCAGTAGCTGCTTTTGGACGGACGGACGGACAGAGAGGCTGGTGAAGGTCAGAGCCCAATCAGGCACCTGGGTGCTTTATGCTTGCGGGGGCTTTTACTTGCACAAAAAATGTGCAGAATGAAAAATAATTGGTTGAGAGAGAACCAACCAGATTGTACAAGTGGGCCCAAGCAACTAGAGGCGGCAGGACCAAGCCATCTGATTGGTTGGTCTGACTTCAGACCAACATCTAGCTAGCTCACTGAACCATTTTTCATTCTTGTGCAAGTAAACTCCTATGAGCTCACTGCAAAATCAATCAATGCATGAATAAGTAACTTTTTATGCAGTCAAAATGAGAAGCTTCACTTTATTAAAGCAGAAAACATCAATCCCATTATCCCCGGCACTCAAAACACACACACCAATCAGTGGTCATCTCTTTTATTGATGGTCCAATCAAGCAGGAGAAATGGTATGCCAGCTGCATCACCACCAGGAACAAAAATGAAGTTTTACATCCTATAATTAAAGAAGCAAAGCAACAACAGTAGGACAGAGACTTAGTTACTGACAATCGGATTGATGGGAGACCGAGAGACACAAACGGAAACACAAACGGAACAGAGACTCCTCACCCCCCTGTTCATTTACCTTCCGCACCTCTGCAGGGGGGTGGGGGAATAGAGAGGTTGATGTAACGCCTCTCACCATTTCAGGGATCTTTTACACTCGACACCGACCCCTGCTAAGAATCTGGATCCTCATCCATTTTAAACATAAATGAGCTAAAGCTAAATCGCCCAAACTGGTTAAGCATCAACATCAAATTTCATGGGGGGGGAAAAAAAAATCCTATGAGTTATAACACTGAAATATTAGATTAGCTGCCCACCATCCCAATACTGTCCGCATGACTAATACAGAAGAAGCAGAGCAGCAGAAGTGGAGGACATGGCAATACTACAACTGAATGAAAGACAAATGACTGCCTGTTTGGGACGGACATGGACACGGAGAGCTACTCAAATGGAGCCATTTGCATCGGAAAGCGACCAACTTCAAGCAAGTCAGACGTGTGGATGCAAAGCGTCCTTTGGGGAGGTCTGCTGTGACAGGCTGCCGTCCAGCACCTGCAAGCCTTCCAGGCACATTTCTGTGGGCAAATTCTGCTTCTAGGAGGGAGTATAGGGGTCCTGGAGACTGCTGCATTATGGGAACTCCTAAGGGAGAAGAGCTGGAGTGTAAGGAAGTGCCGTTTAGAGCAAAACTGCATTTGGGTGGGCTGGTGTGTGTGTATGTGTGTGTGTGTGTGTGTATGAAATCAGGCGGTTGGGCTTCCTTTGCAGTGACAACCTAACTGTCGGGGGGTGAAGGTAGCGTGGACAAATGATACAATAGCAGGTGGGGTCATGGGAGTTACATGGGGATTGTCCTTCAGGTAGGAGTTTAGGGCACGAGCACGACACGCATGGTGTTGGTGTAGCCAGATCCAGGGCGCCAGCCAGTCAGAACGATGACCACATCGCCAGTCTTGAAGAAGCCTCTGGCCTTGCCTGTGAGAAGCAAGACAGTCAGAAAGAGCACCAGGGAAGATCAAAGCTTGGCATGAACGTAGAAGAACTTTGCTGACTGGACCATGAATGATGATTGTATTACACATAATCAGTTAATAGATGGTACTCAATACACCAGGTACATCATGGGGGTATGAGGTTACTGACTCCACCCAAGACGACCACCTCCTACAGGAGCACAAGGGCTACTCCAGGCATGCTCACCCATGTCCATTGCGAAGTTAACGCGCAGGTCCACATCCTCAGCCCAGACATCATGGGCAGGCTTGTTGTACAGCACAGGGAAGATACCACGGTACAGGTGGGCTTGTCTGGCAGTTTGGCCACTGCGGGTCACAGCGATGATCGGGGCCCGGGGTCTATATCTGGAAATGAGGTGGGCAGACCTAGGAACGGAGAGGAAAGGGGTCTTAATCACCATTCAGAAATTCAATAAGATCAGATCAACGTTTTAATCCTTGCATCCCAGCTATCAGGATACCCTCAAATGTCTTCAGATCTCAGTCCCTGGTAAGGGATGCTTCATTATACAGGGAAACAGTCACAGGAACCAGAGCAGAACAGCCATGACCGAGGGCGATGCCAGTGACACACTGAACATGGAGACAGCTGGAAGAGTTAAATATAGCTCAGAAAATGCCATGGTTCAAGACTAAAAAGGTCAGGGAACATCTGACTTGTGAAGTGAATGCTGAAGATCTGCTGCAGAGCAAGCACCACATTCACTTCAGTGTGCAGGAGAATCACTTCCAGGCACAGACTTTCGGAGCATTTATCAGCAAGCAAATGAGACCAATTCCTGCGCATGCATTGCAGTTACTTCACTTACATAACTGAATTTTTAAACCAACACTAGGGCTGCATGATATCACGTCACGATATACTTCCGATTAGATGTTCAATAATCACCAGGACTAAATTGGAGTGTCGCAATATACCTCATTGATATTAAGAATACTCAATCTGCTGGAGTAAGTAAACACCCGTATAGTACCGAAAAGCCAGTGTCCAGACAAACGGTTACCGCCATCATCTAAAGCCCTGGTGATTATTGGACATGCGCCATAACACAATGTGATATCGTGCAGCACTGATTTACATATTGGACTGCAAGTGCAGAACTTCTACACGGCTGTGAATACAAATGCAAAGTCATGTTGAAGGGATGTAACAGTTATGCCCACAAGCCTCTTCAGACACTGAAGTCTGAGTCAATATATTTTCATGGTCAACAGCCTAATTCTAATATTTGGAACTGACCACTACGAAGAATCAGTCTGGTTTTATTGAAGTTGAAGGTTGAGGAAATATTGACTTTACTCCATGGAGAGCGGCCAGGGAGCATGTGTACAAGCAGCCTAGAACTTGTGCAGAAGTGCAGATCTCAGGTGGCGCATGTTATGGTGCATGTTACGATGCATGTTACGGTGCATTTCCTCTCAAGTGAAGGCATTTTAAAAGCTAAGCTCACTCAACGCAGGAACGAAGGCATGACAACATTACAGCCCCTCTGGAGAACATCAGCTTGTGATCAATCAGTTTTCTTCTCTTCCATTCTCACATGCACCTGCTGCTCAAAGCACCCATCCTCCAGCTCTGATGCTAGGGGAGGGGCTGGCGAGGGGTGGTCCCACTTGTCAGCCACCCCCCCAGCCCCCAACACGCCCCTTACCTGCCAGTCTTTGTGAGCACAATGATGGCACTGGCACAGCACTTGAAGGCGGACTCGACGGCGCCCACGGCGACGGCCTCGGAGGGGTCGCGGGTCAGGCGGGAGGAGCGGCGCAGCTCCTCGAACAGCTGCCTGTGGAACATGGCCGCCTCCGCCTCACGGGCAATCTGAGCGGCCATGCAGCCCCGGCGGGGGGGTTACTCAGTCACGCCGCACACACCCAGCACGGAGGGAGGTGGCTAATGCAAGCTGTGGCGTCCATCCCCTCCAAAACATCAATTCTGGACAGTGATTACAACCCAATTTGCATGCAAATCTGGACAAATCCTCCAGAGTGCAGTTGGTTTCAATTTGGATTCCGGATAACCTCCAGATTGTTGAGTATTATGAAGGGGAAGGTGCCATTTGCCAAGCCATCTCTCCCCATGGCACTGCCTGCCTATCCCTACTGGCCTGCTCTATTAACGCACGATCCTGTTCCCAACCCTCAGATGCCCATCTTGATGCCAGCACTCCTCTGTCCCGCTCAACACCAACTTTGAGCCCAAAGCCCAGGGCTTGGGATGGCAGACCAGAGAAGGCCAAGTCGAGCGGGCATCCCCATCCCCGTTCCCCCCCGGTACCTTCTGACCGCATACCTTCCAGAACCTGTGAGAACAATGAACGTCGAGGCCAAGATCTTAAAGGAAGCCTCGACGGCACCGATGGCGATAGCCTCGGCCGGGTCAGTGGAGTGCGGATTGGCGCGGCGCAGCTCTTCGAACACCTGCCGGTGGAACATGGCGGCCTCCGCCTCGCGAGCGATCTGGCGTGCAGACAGAGGCGAGGGGCGGCCCACGATGCAGACAGGCAGAGTGAGGAAGAGAACGGAGAGACAGGAAGAATACGCAAAGCAGATTTAGTTCATTGCAATTAGTGAAAGAATTAAAATCATCCACCAAACAAATCAGATCAAATCAAACAACTCCGCTTCAATATAACAGCACTAAATGCTGTTTTAGTATCAAGCAAGCTGATGCTACATTAGACACCACAGCACTCTACATGATCCAAAAAACAAGAACATCCAACTGTTGCTTCCTATTAGTTATGAAACCTAGTACCGATGAAGCAGAAGAGTGCAACAGAGGAGTTACGACACCCATTAAAAAGCACTAGTGAGGAACAGACGTGGCCAGATCAGGAGAGAGCAGAGTTATGGTAAGCAGGATGGCAGAAAGCATTTATGGGCAGAGAGCAAGGTTAGCGAAGGGCAGAGTTAGCGTGGCATCGAGTTATGGATCCTGGTGAGGCGTCGGGGGGGCTGCTTTCAATGAGGGCAGAGTGTTAGTTCCACAGGCAGGGTCCTCAGAGACTGCGCCGGCCACGCTCAGCACACGTGGCTCAAAGCACTCACAAAACATGTCTGAGAGGCGTCTAGGAGGTCAGGCCCAGATAATAAAAAAAACAATAAAAAAAAAAAAAACAGCAGAGGTGAGAGTGGGGCAGCTTTTTTGGCTGGCCGAAAGTGTCTTCCGACTGAAAGCAAGAGATGGCATGAAGCTGCCGTATTTTATATTTCAACAACCTAACAGACCGACAAAAGTTTTACCCAAATCCTGCCAGCTGACTGACCCTGAGCTAACAAACGCCCACACCTCCCAAGATACAAGACACTCACCATGTGCTGGGTGCGGACTGCTTCCAGGGGGTAGTCACCTTTGGCGGTCTCCCCGCTGAGCATGATGCAGTCTGCACCATCCAAAACGGCGTTGGCCACATCGCTGCCCTCGGCACGGGTAGGGCGGGGCTTCTTGATCATGCTCTCGAGCATCTGCGTTACCAAGAGGACTCACTGACCACATCTCAGGTGCACCGCTAGGTTTCCATTTACCGTGATGTGACCTGGATCTGCTAGAGAGGCCATCCAGTTCCCCCAAGAGAGAGAAGAAGCTTCACGCACCTGAGTGGCACAAGTGATGGGCTTTCCAGCTCTGTTGCAGCGGCCGATCATCATCTTCTGGGCCAGGAAGACCTTCTCCGTAGGGATCTCAATGCCCAGGTCACCACGTGCCACCATGATGCCGTCACTGGCCTCCATGATCTCGTCAAACCTGTGGTGACGAAGGTGAAGCTCGCTTCAGACTCTCCACACGCAACATGTGCATTAAACATCTATGGAATGTGGAGGACTTCAAATGAGCCTCCTAGGCCATATGATATTCCGATATTCCTTTAGAGCTGCATCTCACCCAGCGAAGCCCTGACCCTTTCCCGGATGTACCTGCGGACCCCTTCGTGGTTCTCTAGCTTGCTGATGATCTTGATGTTCTTGCCCTTCTCGCCCAGCACCTCACGGACAGCGTTCACGTCAGCGGCCTTCCGGATGAAGGAGGCAAACACCATGTCGACGCCCTGCTCCACGCCGAACTGCAGGTCCTTGATGTCCTTCTCTGACACAGCGGGCAGGTCCACGGCCGTGCCTGGAAGGTTCACCCCCTTTTTGCTGCCCAGGGTGCCACCGTTCTCGATGACACAGTCCAGGTAGTTAGCCCCTAGCATGGGGAGGGCAGAGGGCATCTGTCACGCCACACTTCAGTCACATGATTCATATTAACTCATGCATGACACCATCATAAGATAATCTGGTGAGCAATTCACTTATATTGAAGGGGGGGGGAGGTTGCTACACTTCTATTTCACTGCTGCTAAGAGCAGCAGCCAGAGGTCAATAATCTGACAAGACCAGGGCTCACCAATCTCTTGAACCTGGAGTGAAATCAGCCCGTCATCAATGTAGACCTTGCTTCCAACTTCCACCACTTTGATGATGTTCTTGTAGTCCAGCCACAGGACTTTGTCATCGCAGTTCTCCATGTAGGAGTCATCTAGGGTCAGCCTGATATTGTTTCCTTTCACTAGCTCCACCTCAGCAGTGCCGCTCTGAGTGGGGAGAGAGAGCAGACATGTCAAATGAGAAACAGGAACATCTAACAGAACTTGCATGAACAAGCGAGCAGATCATACAACATGTTACCAATGCTGACATTCGAGTATTTGCATGGGACAACAGGTCAACTCACGCCCTTGATGAGTCCTGTCCTGATCTCGGGGCCCTTGGTGTCCAGGGCGATGCCGATGGGCCGGAAGTGAATGCTGCCAGGTTCAAAGCTCGCCTCGGCCTCACGAATGTTCTTGATGGTTTCACCATGGTACTGTGAAAGGGATCAAAGGAAGACTTAATGTGGTGCATGGGTAAGAGGAGGAGGATTCAGTCATAAACAGTTGGGTTTAAACAACCTGTACTGAACTGTGTGAGTCTATAGTCGATGGCCCAGCCAAAGCTAATCTTTGGCACCAGAAATGACAAAGCTTGGCCAAGTAACAAAACACAGTAATGAGGGGAAAAAATAAAAAAAATCAAATGGTAAAAACAAAAAGACTCAAACCCACAGGGAGCCTAATGAGGTGACAAACATTCTGTCCCATAATTAAACAAGAAAGAATGAACCAAGGTTGCCAGTTGAGTCACTGAACTCCCATGCCTTCCTGAAAGGTGGGCAGAGGAGATCAGAGCTGGATCACACCTTCCTGGCCTATGACAGTCAAACCTATAATCTTCCAGGGGACCGTCTGTTATGGGCTCTGCCCCAGCAGAGGCAGGCAAAGAGGGATGCATAAATAGCTCTGAACAAGCAGAGAACTTCTAGCAAGATTAACGGAATATTCAAATCCTGCTCCATTCGGAAGACAACCCAAGTTAGACCAAATGAATGCTGGAACCATAAGTAGGTTCACAGGCAGAATGCTTCGGATTGACACAGGTCTGATTGTTTGCTTTCCACGGTGCGAGAGAAAAATGTTTCTATGCCACAAAATTTCCCATATCAGGGAGAAGTTACAGGCACTTGCTAGTCTGAGGAAACTCCAAGGCTTCCTGAACTGTGTGCTTCTGATTTAGAACAGAGTTTAGTTTCACCTAATGAGATATCATTACAGATACCTATAAATAAATCAGATGTTCCTTTCGTGCACAGGACAGGGTGAAGGGCGGTGACGTGTAAGGAGAAGCCGAGACAAGGGTGAAACAGGCTAAAGATAAGCCACAGGAAGCTGGCCAATAGCTTCATTGGGTCACTTAAAAAGTCTGATCAGCAATGCCACCTCATGGTTTGTCCCATAAGAGGTTCTGCTACCATTGTATTACTCAAAATAGCTACTCTAGAACTGTTAAGTCAGTTTAATTTCTTGGGAAGCGTCATTTTTCCTTGATGCACGAGAAAAAAAAAGAAAAAGAAAAGAAAACATTGCACAACAGACATAGGCTAGAAAATTCCTACCTTCTGAAACACTATTTATAGCTACACAAAGTACCAAGATGAGGTTTCCTCTCACTGTATAGACAACCATACTCCATTCCCGCTGCCAGCAGGTGTTTCCTCATCCTGCCCCAAACAGTAACTATCCTAAATTTGGGTAAACTATCAAGACCATCAATTGTGAGCATTTACTGGTTGAAACTGACTTGGTGTCCATTTGATCCAAACATACTATTTTATTTACTGTATTCAATTATGACAACCACTCAGAATTTTCATCCTTCCATAAAATGGCATTAAAAAAAATCCATTCCAATAAAACTACTCAGTTATCACATTCATAAAATACAAAAAATTAATGCTGTGTTTCAAGATAAAGTGAAATACATTTAATCAATCCCATCCAGCTTATCATAATTACCTGCCATACAACTGAAAAACTCATTGTATTTCAGGAAAGATGTGAGATGTGAGAGTGTCTGTCTGACCGGGGGGGGGGGGGGGGGGCC
>JAODJU010000007.1:13690395-13703755 GCA_026776725.1 Gnathonemus echidnorhynchus | reverse complement strand
GGGGGGGGCAAGCTGGGTAGGCGGAAGCTGAAGGGGGCGGGGGGATGGATTTCTGCCAGCGAAGGCTATACACATCACTTCCTCTTTAATCCACACTTGCATCACATCGTCCCAGCTTTGATGTTCCTGCCAGTATACTACATGTCAGGACCCAACAAAATGAACCCAACCGCATTTTATGTAATTTTGCCCAATAACAATTTATGAATGATTAAGAGCTGCATTAACATTTTAAGTCTATTTTTAAACTGCAGATATATTGAACGCGATGGCAGACGATATATATGATTGGGTACAGAGTAAAACAATTATTTCATTAATTTTCTTAAATTAATTAGCATGCCTACCCAAAAAAATACAGCCCCAAAACATTTATCTGCAAGTTTTTATTTGAAACCGTTTATTGCAAGGGGTTTTCTCTGAAGTACTAAAAAGCCATACGGACAGTTATCTATGTAAACAATCAACTGTACAGCATGACCTGGACAAGCAGGCTAACCTTAAATTCTGAAGGCCATAGCATTGTATTTCTGGCAGGAACAGGTGGTCTTTTTCAGTCAGGCAACCAGCTAACCCCATAAATGAGTTTGCCAGCATAACATTGATCCGTCAGAAAATAATAGACATGTAATACCACTTCGACTGCCATACATTTGTGTTAAAGGGATGACACATTCCCCAAAGGATCCCCCCAGAATGCTCTCAAGGTCATACGCAGTGTGACATGCCTCCCCTTTAAATATCAACCACACTCTTGACATACATCCAGAGTCCCCATCTATAGTTAGTGCTAGAAGGGCAATTAATCCTAGGAATTGTATCTGGCAGCAGCTCCACTCGCTTCAGTCACTTTTACTCAACTACAGCTTTAGCAAAACACTACACTACCATTTGGTGCTGACACGACCAGGACAAGGCGACACAGGAAGTCCATCGCCCTGACCAAAGCCACATCGGTAACTGGGCAGCTCACACGATGCCCACATTTCTCAAACCGCCTGGCTACATACCTCACGAAGCTTTGGCTCCAGCCGCCATGGAAATATGAGGATCTTAATGAAGGCTTAGACAGCCCTATGATAGGGGCTGGCAGAAAAGGACCACCAGACACCCACAGCACACGGGTGGCCAGGAGGAGCCCAGGCGTAAACCCTAGAGTCTTCATTATGCTACAGGACTCATGTCCCAAGTACACTATGATGACCCCTGCAGGGGACCCAGGCCAGAGACTCTGGTTACACATGTGGTCTGGTCTTGGGGGGGGTGGGGGCTGGGGGGGACCAGTAGATGTCAGTACTTAAACGGAGCACTCAAAACCTTTCAATAACGTTGCTCGTCTATTTAAAGAAGGACTTTCTATAGGAACAGCCTGCATCAGAAATGACTACAATGCATTGCAGCTCTCAAAATGAAGCACAAATTAAATAGGCAGGATCAGGGGAGCATGTATAGTCAGATCATTTCCTGCCACCACAGACGCAGTCACACATAATCCAGTGCACACACACAGAAACACGTGCAATTCTCAGCTTCCCCGAAATCACATTTGGTGATTAATGCAGGCTGCTACAGACTGGTGAAGCTGCACGTACGCCACATGCAGTGAGTAAAGTGGGTCCATTGAGTCACCTTGAGGGGCAATCCCAAACGACTTACTGCTGTCAGGAAGTGTGCATGCCAGAAACAGACACATCCCTGAATGACTACTTCAGGCCAAACTCAAGCCTCTTTGTGCATCATACTAGAACTTCACAGCGGAAAAAAAAACTGAACACATTCATTTTGCCAGTCAGAAGACTGGCTTTTCCTTTCCGACCTGGCACTTCAACAAATCATACCCCCACCCACATGACAAGAACTTGAGCCAGCAAGAAAACCACACTGCAACTCCTGGATAATGTCATAATCACAAATGTAGGTTTGTTAAAACATCTGACTGGAGACACTAGCTCCACTGATTGGGTTTTATGAAAAATCTTGGATTTATTTAGCTTAGTCAATTAAATATAAATATAGCTGAAACTCAACTTCTTTTAACAAAGAAATGTGATTTTGAACATCCACCTACGAAAATGTTAGGGCTCTCACCCCCGACTTTCTACGTATTTTTTTTATTTCTATGCGGCTTTGATTTAGGTGCCTACAAGTATGAATTATTTCAGCGGAACACGTGGTACTCTCTGCCGTTATGACTCCGCAGAACTCCGGAGGGGGAGGGATGCTCACAGTCAGACGATGAGGTGACGGACAGCGCTTCAGCCAATGGCGAGCCGGAGAAGAGGAAGAAAAAAAAAAAAACAGGAAAGGCAGCGAGAAACAGACTCAGCATCATCCCAGGAACAATGTTGATTTTGTAAAATACCCATGAAATGAGCAGCAACACGCAAGCAATAGAACAATTACGTGAATTTCAGGAGGCAGCATAGGGAAATTAAACCCTTCTTTAGCCTGATTTAATCATGAGCGTCGTGGCGAAACTACTTAAGATGCCACATTAAAGGCAGACAGAAAAACCCAGCGCTCTGCCTACTGAGTGTGAAGCGAACCGTAGAGGCGCAGTGAGACAGATGACATGCCGGTAAGGTCAATGGCCATATTTAATAATTTATACCTTTGCGCAACGCAGACAGCGCAGCACGGTATCTCGTAACACCACTAGTACCGTTCATACGAAAACCCCAATAAAAACGACAATCTAGCATGTATTTACCATCCCGGCACGTAAGTAACGGTAAGAGAAAAGAATGCGGTAGGCAGCTTTAGTGCTGCCCGGGGGCCGATGCGCCGCCGGTCACGTTAGCATGACTGCGTCACGTTTTCCCCCCCCCGGACCGGAGAGCGGCCAGGGGAAGGGAGGGGGAGCGTTGCCTAACGGATGGCGATGCCCGGCCAACCGCAACATCTTCCAGTGGGAAAAGCAGCACAGAGACGAGACACCAAAAACACACCACCTTGCCATTAAACTGGCAGAAACTCAGCCAGTGCTAGATACGCCTCACGCTGACAGATACCTGCGTTTTTAGCTAGTCGCTTTTCGCCAAGCCGGAAGGCTGCTTCCTCATTGACGTACACGGATTTATTACCCAGTCAGAAACGTACGGTCCGCAACATTTGGGTTACAAGACAACATACAAGGTAGTATCTTAAACGGCTCGGGCAAATTTTAATGACCTACGAGCATATGGTGAACAGATTAATGACAGTTATATACAAAAATGCCACCAGCTTAAATAGTTAGGATAACTTGACCGCCTGAAAAATAAATGCGTTACGGGGTGTATTCTCCATGAGAAGCCCCTTCGGTCACAGTCTGCTGCTTAGTACGTTATCTGAACCACCTGTACAAGGCAGTCGTCATCTTATACTTTAAATAATATACTGTTTACTCAAACTGTACGCGTTACCCCGCAGCTAAGGCAGCATGACAGCTAACTAAGAAGGAAAATAATAATGCTAAAACTCGTACTTCGAGGGTTTTATTCGGGTACTCAGAGGCAGCTCTCACTGGATGCAAACTCACCAGAGAAGGATGAACGACTTCACAAACTGACGCACTACTGTCCAGGCCACCGGCTCAAGGTGAACCCTTTCATTTGCCGGTACTACTTATTGTAATTCTGTATCTCTCCGACTCGAAAAATAGTTCTCAATATAACATGCCCGCGTTCAAGTCACATTTTCAAAATATAATTTCTAAATATCCTCTTTAAGTCACATATATTTTAATTGATTGAAACATTTTTTTAAAGTAATGATTTAAGGAAATATAACATTACAAACCCTCAATGGCGGAAGATTACATTGCAGGATGGATAGGGCGCTTTGATTTCATTTTCGACCAATCACAAATCTCGCCTGTAGCACATGGCATGGGACTAGCATGTGATAGAAGGATATATTCAGTATGTTACCTTCGTATATGTAATGCTGGGTTGAGTCATGCGTTTTTACGTAAATAGCCAGAGAATGTGTTGAATACGCCATAATAGTCAGCGTCAAAGTAAGGATTGTGTCAGTTCATTATTTTAAAATAAATCTAAACGACTCGGTGGATTACAAAAATCTCATCTCCACTAGCCATTACGTTTCTCTAACGTAGAGATGCACGAATACCCTGTCGCGAGACGAATACATGACTCATAGGCTTTCATGGACGTTTGTATGTGAGTCACAGATAATGCAAAGGAGAACAGATTATGCTATATTATACAGATTTCATATTTTAAAAATCCGTTTTCGGTGTGTACCAATAATATTTGGAATTAAAGGACTCGGACAAGTAATGAAACCGAGAAAGTTTATCTGAATTTAATGGAATCAAAGTCCCGGCTACAAATGTATCCCAGCAGAACATAACTGGTTTGTACGTTCATTTATAATGCATCATATGTTCAAACATGAAATGCTTAACAGGCACAGGGGAATGCTGCCTGCTGCCTGATCACCCGCCCGTTTTGCCCGAACTATTTAATGTGTTCATGTGCGACCATTAAAGGTTCGTGGTGCCCTTTTTTAACCTTTGGGCACTTACCCCTGAAAACGTCTCTGCACAGCCCTGATGTTTAACATTAATTTTAAATACGATTTGTCATTACGATTCAGATCTGTCAACTGTATTGGATTAAATAATTGAGGATTTATATTATTCTAATATGCCATGACTGAATAAAAAGCCCATGTAGCTATTGTTCATTAACCATATACATTGACATTACCTCTTATTTGCTATGCACATCCTTTTATTTAAACATTTATCTTTATGTAAGTTACCTAACATTCGGTGAGGGGTACTTGAAGCCTATCCCATGCAAGATAGGGCAGAAGGCTGGGGAACTCCCTAGAGAGGATACCACACATACAGGTGTGCACAATGGACAAATTTAGAAATACCAGCATGTCAGTCTTTGGACTGTGAGAGGAAATGCACACAACACAGAGAGAACATACGAACTCCACACAGACACAGTGGGAGTGCAACCTAAAAATAAAATGACTGTATAGGACTCCGGAGCGTAGCTAGAAATTCTGAGCCCCCTGAAAGAAATGTCACCTTACTCCACCCCCCCACTAGGGTTGCCACTTTCAAACACCACGACCCCCCCGATGCTAAATATTTTTAAGATGGGGTGGGGGGCGGTGTTTTCAAAGTGCGTTTGTTTTGAAAGACAGAACAGATGACAACTCAGCCCCCCCACCCAATTTTTATAATTCATTGTATTCAAGGGACCCTCTCAATCTGCTCTCAGGGTGTCCATGCCCCTCCGATACCACTGAGCCGACTGAGTCAGTTCGTTACTATAATTCATGCCATAAAAAGTCATGTGTTGTATATCAATCACAATCCCTTGTTGAAGAATGTTGCATTCAAAAATGTTGAAATCTGTCTAATATCTCCTACATGGTTAACAGGTCATTTGTTGCTAAAAGATGACCTCAGTGTGTCAATGCTTTGTAAACCCCAAGAATGGGATGTGCAAGGATGTGTGTATCGCTTTGGGCAGGGCCAGATTTAGGGGGGGTGGAGGGCCCTGGGCTAAAGCCATTGTTGGGACCCCACCTACAGCATAAATGCTGGTGTAACAACCAGAAAAAAACAGACCCCTACAGCCCAGGTTCGGCCATGAAAATCCGCCAATCCTATGTGAACCATTTTCATTTGCTTGATTTCTTTCCACAAAACAAGTTTTAATTCTATTTACTTTTATCTGAACTTCCTAACATAGTTCCCCAAAAGTATTTGACAATAGTTTTAAGATCATGATTTCCAGGTGGTGAGATGGCAATAGAATAGTTTCAGCTATCCGTCGTCCATCCATCTGCCATCTTCTATGCTGCTATCCACTGGCCAGAGAAGGGAACACTCTGGAGCAGGGAGGGACAGGGATTAACAATGGGCCCTGGACTTTGGAGTTCCCCACAGCGTGTTGGGGGGGGGGGGGGGGGGGGGGGCCTGAGCACCTGTCCGTATTGCCCAAACCATTTAATATGATCACTGAGCACCTGCACCTCAAAACATCTCTGCATGGCCCTGTAACAGGCGTGGCTTGTTAGGGTCTTGACAGGGAGTGGACAGGCAGGTTGATAGCACCCCCCACCTTGAGGCACACAATCCAGGCACTCAGGGACCAGGACATCAACAGGGTCGGAACACGACACACATCAGGGCTGGGACTAAATACCAGGGTAGACACACAAGGCCGGAGTACATGAGATGGACAGGATCAGGAACACGTGACAAGACATGTCATAACTAGAGGCATGGAACAGACAGAGATGAGAACAGTAACCGTAAAGAGGACATAAAACAAGACAAATACCAGGACAGGGCAGATAAATTGAGGAGCAGCAGAGACTGGAACAAACATAGGAGCGGACCACAGAGGACACAGGCTAGGACAGGGGTAACCAATCTTATCCGCAAAGGGCCCGTGTGTATGCAAAGGTCCTCCTTGACCTGCTTCCCGGCGTGGCAGAGTGTTTGCAGACCGCAGAGCCCAAGGACCTCGGAGAGCCAGCTGGGCTGGAGGCTGCCAAGGGGTCCACAGGGTTGCAGGAAGCTGAGGGAACTGCAGGGCAGGAGCGGGAGGGCGGTGAGCAGACAGCAACAGGAGGGCGTCATGGTTCCTCTCCTCTGGGACTCCACAGGGGAGCTGCTGAGATCGGCAACGTTGGGCAAATGAGAATTGGGGTGGCTAGCACAGACAGTGTGCCCCCATCTCCTGGGCCTCAACCAACACCGCTGACTGCACCGGGACTTAAAATTAGGTTGATGCAGATTTTGGGCTGAGAAGAGGACCCATGGATCAGGACTCAGGGTGAGGTCCAGAGGTTCCCTTTCTAAGTCCTCCGGATCACTGGTTTGGTAGCGACTGGGGACTCGGGCATCAGACTGGCAGCAGCCTGCAGAGGATGAGGAAGCTGAAGGCTGCAAGGAGGCCGCCAAAGCAACGACAAGACACGGCTCTGGAGCTGACAAGACACCAGGAGATGCGGGAGGAGCCGATGGAACACCAAGAAATGGAGCAGGAGTAGAGCAGGCCGAAGCCAGGAGACCTAGCGGTGAGAGGTAAAACTGGGACACCTGGGGGAATGGCACATCAGCTGTGAGACTAGACAATGTGACCCATCTAGGGCCGAGAGATGGGTATTCCAGTGGAGCGGCCCTCTCTGGCTCTGGGGTTAAAGCAGAGGTGAGGATGACCCTGTGGGTCAGGCTCTGGAGGCTTGGGCACAGTGCTGGTTTCCCCAGGGCAGGGCTCTGGAGGCACCAGGTCAGGCAAGGCATCCATGAGCATAACCAGCTTCCTCAGTTTTTTTTCCCCCATCCTGTGGCTGGAGACAGTGGTCAGAGCTGACACTAGCTGTGGGGAGCCTGTGGGTGGAGATACAGCAAGCTGCAAGGAGCTGGTAGATGGAGCTTCTTTATGCTGTGGAGAGACAATGAGCAGAGCAACTCCCTGACTAATCAGCCGAGCATGAAGAGTTGCAGTGGAGAGCTGCAGAAAGCCAGTGGTTGGAGTTCCACGCTGCTACAGGATTGCTGCAGGATGCTGTGGGGAGGTGGCGAGCTGAGCCAGAAGAGGTTGAACTCAACCACCTGCCACGGTGCCTTCATCAGGCGCTGGACTGTCTCCGCCTCCTGGGGATCCGCATCTGGGTTGAACCCTCTCAGTGCACAAGAGCAGGGTTTTGACTCAGGGATTGCGCCTCCACACCAGGTGTTCGTCCAGGAGAGGAAAGAAGTCCTCAGTTTGTAGGGGTGGTGGAGCAGGAGGATCCCACGACTCTGGTGACCTCACTGGTCTCCAGATCCGGGGAACATGGAGAATCTGGTTTACGGGATGCAGAAAGGCCTGAAAGGCAGGACTGTGGTAACAGCCTTAGAAGTTCTTTGAGAGTCCAGTCATTCTATCATGACGAGGGATCAAAAATGGGATGAAGGGGAAAAGGGAGGTTTGATGTTAATGACTAGACTGGGGATGATGAGACAAGCAGGTACTTAAGTACAAAAGACTAACAAGGGGCTAACGAGAGGCAGCTGGGAGTGATTTCTGGATGAGGGCTTGGAACAAGAGGCAAGATGAGAGGGGTAAATGAGTAACAGGTGTGGCTTGTTAAGACCGTGACAGGGAGGGACAGGCACGCTTATGACAATTTGCTTGGCACAGCCTTTTATTTATACCTGTATCTTTATGCCAGTTATCATTGAGACCCCATGAAAAAGGTAACTTTTGCCAAGCAATACATTTTGTGGAGGCCTCTATACCCATTGGCCTTGGATGGGATGCCAGTACATACAGGGGATACATTACACACATTGAAGCTTTCTGACTGTAAAGAATGGAAATATGACATAATATGTAACAAACATGAGATATTGATATCTCACAACATTCCTCTCGGAAATACTTCCCTAGAAGACATATTTGCTGAAGCATGATAGCTATTTATCATGAAAAGAGTCCTGCTGAGTCTGGAGTGTATCTCAGGAAGCGCAGGGTACGAGGCAGGGGAATACTCTAGGCAGGATGCCAGTCCATTACAGGACACAGACTCACACAATTGGAAGCTACAGGCAATTTAGAGACACCATTTTGCCTCTATGTGTGTTCTGGGTTGCAGGTAGACTCTGGATTACCAAGGGGAAACTGCTGTAAACATGTGTGGAAGGTTACCAAGGGGTAAACATTGCCAGATACACAGATCCCCAACCTAGGGGGTGTACTGCGTTACTACAAATAGTGTTCTGGCACACCTGTTTTTATTCACACTGCTTCTCTATGGAGTGATATCGCTTGTGCAATTATGATTTTGCTGGAAGGGGGGGCTTTTTATTATGAGGATGTACAGGATCACAACTGACATACAGTATTTGCAATAGCTTAGGCAGTCAAAGAAAATGATGTATAAATGATCTCAAAGTTTGTCACTTGGCCATTTCAGAACCTCTCCTAAAATCACCCCAATACTTGTAGTAAAGGTCCGATACTCCTGTGTATTTTTCTATTTGACCACTACCCTACCTTGTTTGACTAACTAATACCTCATTGAGTTACCTAAATAATTAAGTTAATCAATTGATTAAGCTGGTGGTGAAATTTAATGAATATGTGGGAGAGGTTTGTGAACCAAAGCACTGTCCAGTTAAAATGGCATGAAATATTTTCTGTGATTGCTTGAGACGTTGGTATATTACTTTATATGGTAAGTTTGTTGGAATGAATTTTAAATAATAAATTACCTTATAAAACCTGAAAAGAAACGTAATACTCAAAATGTAAAATGTATGGGTTAAAAAATAGATTATATATTGATTTTATAATCATATTTTAGCAATCACTTTTATTTTAACTTCACTTTATGTCAGTTATTGTTTAAAAATTCGTGATTATCATCAATTTTATGTGATGCGTAGAGGAGCGTTTTAAGATCAATTGCGCCCTCTAGTGTTTAAACTGCCCTCTAACGCTTTGACCCCAAGTGTGTTTTTCTTCCGCATTCCCACTATAAACGCACAGGCTGCCACTCTCACTCTTTGTGGGCGCTTATCGCAGAAAGACGGCAATATTGAGTGTATTTAGCTTTTTCATTCGTACATCGTTCAACCCCTTAGCCAATGCTATATAGCAGGCTTCACTTTTTATTTTATTGTTTTACATATTTATTTGTTGGACTCAAATCTAAGCTTTTCCTTCCCTTTTTAAATAATAATACGAAACGTAGTTATGTAAATTATTAGATGACTTTACAGACAACGGTACCCAGTCCCGGTAGAATTGATAAATTGAATGATTCAACCACTTAATATTCGTCTGTACGAATCAGGAGTGCACAAAATGAATTTTCCTAAATAAATAATGTGTATACATTTGGGAGTATTCTCGTCTTGGCGTTGCTCTTCAGAACTAAACGTTTATTCTCTCCAGATACTAGAAATCAATTTCAATCACATGTTATTCCCAAGGTCATAGATTTACTCGTTATTTGACTAATTGAAAAGATGTGTTTGGTTTGCACCTGTATGCTTTAAGATTCGGTTGGAGGGTTGCAATGTCCCATGTACCCTGCGGCAATAACGTCAAGAATTAATTCTCAGCCGTACACCAGTTTGTTTTCCGTCACATTATCCCAAGCCACTGGTATCATGTACATAAGCGCTACACGACGAACGTATAGCCAGAATGAGTATTTATCTGCCTTATTATTAATAATTAATATTCCCTATTAGAGTAATCTTCTGATTAGACAATCTGTCAACTTTTATGGCCGTTTTATCAGTTATCGCTACAATTCCATACTGATTTCCGTTTCTACTTCACATCCACACCCATGTTTGAAATACGTGACAACCTTAAAAATAAAAATGTGCAAAGACCTTGGTGCGTAAGTAGAAACGGCAGGATGACAGGAAGACCCGGGTTCAGATTCCTCTGTCGCCACCCTGGTGTCCAGTGCTTACCCAGCATTGCTGCTCCCACTGCCCATGCTGAGTTTCCTCTTTCTCCCTCCGTGTATCTCCGTCTCTCCCTCCAAGGAGGCTCCAGGTGAGAAAGGTGACGGACAAACCTGCGATCCGGTCTTCCCAAACTCATTCGGCCCTGCCCAACCTGTAACTAAGAGCTAAATCCCCCCCGCCCCGTGTTGAAATGTCCGTGTGTCATCCCACGGGAGATCCTCTCCTCTCCCCAGAATCACAAGCCCTCCAGAAAACGCATGAACGCAATGCTACCCGTGTTCATTTCTCCTAAGCTCTCGAATAAAATCGATTAAACCTTTTACACAACCAGGTTAGTGATACCGATGGCACTTGGTTTGTTAGTTCCTTAGTTACGCTTTTGTAAATGAGAATAAATCCTGTCTGATTTTTATAAAGCCAGAGAAAGGCCAGATGCGATTTGAGCAGTTGGTAGATAGTTATTACCGTGGGGTAATTACGCAGCTGGCCGCGACACCGGCACGTTACACCGTGTACATAAGCCTCGGTGATTTGGTATTAATCGGACAACGCTCATTAGCTTATAATTCAATAACAGAATAAAACAACCTTCTTGTTTAAACATTTAAATAGCTATAGTCGCAATACTAACTGGAATTCGTGTAGAGCATTTGTTAAACTCTAAAATGCCTTTATTTTATTCCTCGGTAATTTCCCTGCTGCGAATCTTCGACATCTCCGCTATTCCCAGTGTAATGACAGGCCTATTTCATTCTTTGCGCAGGATATCGAATGCAGACAAAACCTGAGAAAATTAAAGTGTGCGATGGCATCAGTTTTTAAGGCTATAAAAAACCTTGCAAGTATTTAATATTGTGCAGGGTCTCGGGAAACGTGAGGCAGGGGAACAAACACACCCCCACGCGTTTTGGGGCAGAGATACTTATAACTTACCTGCGTACGGACTGCGGGAGGCAACCGGAGTAGCCAATGGTAGCCTAAGGGGAGAACATGCAAACTGCATACACACAGGGCGGCGGTGAGACTCGGGCTCCCCCTCCTGGTGGTGTAAGGCCACTGCACTCCCGCGGTTACTGTTATAACATTATAAATAATGCATGAGGATGGACGGAGTTTATAATTTATGTTTATTCTATGAAGGATGGTGTATCCCGGTGACTCAGTGAGTAACACTGTTGCTGCACCTCCAGGATTCCGGGTCTGATTCCCATCCTGGCTCTGCATGTGCGCAGTTTGCATGTTCTCCCTGTATCTGTCAAGAGAGCAATGGTTTTGAATGGTCTCCATCTTGGATGATCCACTAGGTATGTTCCCAAAGCTGTGTTCTACCCCATACTGGGAAAGCTCCCTCTTCCCCATGTTCGCACGGTCAGTAACACAGCGGCCAACGTGCGCCTGCAGCCCGGAGGATGACGTCGTCTATCCAGGGTAAACTCAGATTAAGGACACAGCGGAGCCGCGCCCCCCGGAGCGGCGCGCCGGTATCAGCGCGTTCCCGTTACCGCTGTTCCCGGTTCAGGTGGGACTTGGAAGATAAGCAGATAAAATGTATTAAAAAAATGTGTGGGGATTCGGGGCAGCTTCCCGGGTGCTGATGTGATATCGTTTTCGGTTTTGTTTATGTCAGCAGATGTTACGGCTCCTCTGACAGCAGAGGGAAGAGGCTGTCACCTCAAGCAGGCCTAAAGCTCTCTGACAATAATCAGCAATGACAACCCTGTGCCCTCTGCCCCTCTCCATCTCCCTCTCTGTCTGTCTTTCATTTATTCCTCAGACTCAAAGATGCTTTATTGGTTTTGACAGATTATTTCCCAAAACAAAAGATACATATTGTATTATATCATACTATACAATTCAGATGAAATCTAAAACTAAATATATTGTATATCAGAGATTTAAATAGAATTGTATTATATATTTAAAGGAGTTAAAATGTTAATATGAAAGATATGTCGATGGTGATACTAAAGCAATATAATTAGTGGAATTATTTCAGTTTGTTAGTTTTGCATTATTTGACAGCTGATGCATGATGCTCATCAGAATCCTGCTTATCCGTTTGAGGTTCGTCTGCTTGATCTATATAATCGCTTATATTTTATTTTAAACAGCTTTGCACTGTAGGTTTGTACAACTTCAGTGTAAAAGATGGTTATCAGCCAATCTTTACTTAAGTGTTTTTGATTCCAAAGCATGATAGCATTTTTATGGCTCCATAACAGACTACATTTAACTCACTGAGGCATACATAGAGTGAGGTGAAGCTTCCCTTTCTGGATTGAGAGTGAACTGAATATCTGACCCTAAATTTATTTGCTGTATGTTCCTGCATTATGTGATTGAATTTTGCCTGTAGATATTGCATTCATATAGTGTCAGTTCCATACTTTTTCCCATCGAATGCAGTCTGACTGAATGAACCCCATGACAGGTAGGCTGGGTAACGCAGGCCTCAGTGGACACCTAGTGGTAAATTTGAGAGTTGCTTGGAGGGTCTCGAAGGTCTCTTTTAAGAGAGGGGAAATGAGGGGCCAAAGGTAAGGACCCTCCCCCAATTATTCATGACTAGCTTCACTCCTTCCCCAAGCAACCTCTCTGATTTCCAGTCAGCCTTTGAGTTACCCTTAGTGGGCAAAGGGTCTACACCACTAAAGACCAAAAGACTCAACTCTGGGAACCAGTCTTACTGTGACCTGTTGACACATTACTGTGATAGTAAAGTACAGAAAAAGTTCATTTCCCCTAAGCTCTCTACTTGCTATAGCTCGTTTTTTAATATACAGTGGTACCTCGGTTCTCGAACTCACTAGAACTCGAATTTCTTGAGAGTCGAACAAACCAGTTTGACCTGGAACTCGATCTGAATATCAGAAGTCAAACCGTGAACGCTAACCTAATATAAAT
>JAODJU010000007.1:13663427-13679962 GCA_026776725.1 Gnathonemus echidnorhynchus | reverse complement strand
GAAGATGGAGAGAAGGAGAAAGAGAGAGAGCAAGTGAGAGAGAGAGAGAGAGAGAGAGAGAGAGCGAGGTTAATCGGGTTAAGGGGCAGAAAGGGTCCTTGGTGCTGGGTAATGGAGAGGAGGTGAAGAGAAACAGATGGCCCAGAATTTATTACGTTGATGGGGAGCTTCAAGAAATCCAGTGGGCCAAACCATAGTCGTGATGCCTTCAGGGTTGTGTCTGTGTCTGTGTGAGTGGGGGAGGGGGAAGTAAACTGGTAGCACCTAGAAATATACAGACAGTAACACAAATGCTCAGATCCTCCCCTTAAACTTAAAAGGTCCCCACTCTCCAGGTGAGTATCACCGTGATGGAGCAGAAGCATGTCAGCTCCTCTGCAGACGGACCGCTGTCTCGACAGGGAGCCTGGTGAACACATGGTGATGACACTCGGAATGTTCTGGAAACTGTAACAGGTGTGAGCCGGCGGGTGATGCGGGCGTGGCGATCATCGTTTGCAGCAACAGGTGAGAACAGCAAAGCTGAAGCATCTGTTATTTATCATCGTTGGGCCCTGGCTACCGGGGACCATGTGACGCGCGACGTTTTGTCGCCCCGTTGTGACGTTGACCCAGACAGCCTGTGGTCCTGTGCATTGCAACCACGGCCTTAACTACTTCTCTCCATCTTTGTCTGGAAGAATTTCAGCCTGTGGTTCAATCTGTGACCTGGAAAGCAGACCAGGGCTGCCCCACAGCGGAGTCTGAGGCTCCGTGTGACCTTGTTACCTGAGCACTTTAGCCACTGACCCCTGAAGGCTGTTACTCAGAATGAAGGCTGATGCTAATTCAGCAGGACTGAGCTGGTTTCCCCAGGGGCCCAAACTTCAACCTTTTGGTCACAAGTCCTCAGTGTTATTAAGTAACAGTTGAGTAGGTTGAAGTTTTGAGACCATTGGTTCCTGTAGCCACAGCACTGGGAGCAGAGCCACAGATTCATGGCTGGGACCCTGAAAAATTCTACTAAATGCCCCCGCCACAAACCGAAGCTACTGTTATCCACGCTCCCCCCCCCCAACTGTGTGGGCTCTGAAAGTCTTCTCCTTTCTTTCCTCCTTATGGACGGCCCTGACTGGGATGCTTGCAAACAAAATTTAGTACTTGCAGATGCCCCCCAATAAATTTGGCAGTAGAGACAGGGATCGTTTTTACAGCACTTGGATATGTTCCCTTACTTAGGGGAGGTCTAAAAAGTACTACAAGTAAGTTTGCTTAGAAACTCCACCTAGTGATGAAGCAAATCATATTGAGGATTTAGATAAAAGGGGCCTCTTGTAGCAGTTTTTCATATACGTCTCCCCAAGCTCACGTACACAAGGCCCTTGGGCTGTCCAGTATGGTGTCCAGCCATAGTGATCACTGAAAGAAGAGAGTGGGATTGTCATTTTGTTTTTCTGCTTGGCATTCCTGACCCAGCTGCAGAGATGGTCCGAATACAACTATTTTAATTAGACACCACCTCCGCCGCTTCCCCTGCTCCCCTTATCTCCTGTTGCGCACACGGCCCCTTTCCGCACCTTAAGGACGGGGTCTGGAAACAAACCTGGCAATCGCATTTTCCTTCGGTGACTCACTGGGGACACGGCGGATCATTAGGAATCCTATTGGGCCCCTCGCACGCGAACGGGGTGGCAGGGGCAGGCAGTAAACAGCGTCACGTCCCTCCCTCCGCGTGCTGCTTTTGCCACAGCTGTCCAGCTGAGGCTAATATGCGTGAGGAAACAGCTTGTTAGCCAGATCCACCAGACTTTTGTGAAGCTTCGCTGACTCATCGGCGGCTTTCGGAGCGACGCTCGACCGGACCCGCCGGCTTTCCTCCCGGATACGAGCTGCTCGGGTGACAGATATCCGCCGTAAACAGGCATCGCTCTGCTGCAGTTCCTTACCACTACAGAACAGTTTGCTCTACTTACTTCTGTAAGGTGAATCTGTACAAAAAAAAAACCACACAGTGATTTACATCGATTTTCAGTCTAAATGGCGGAGATGGACTCAACGTGTATTTTGATGATGAGCCAGTCATTTTGTATGACCCCTTTGACCAGACCTGAAAAGTTAGAGGCTAACCACGTATGAGTGAGAATGACGACAGTCACATGTCACTAGGAAGCCACATATGAATGCATGCCAGCTCCGTCATGCACAGAGACCCTGGGAGAGTGGGCTTCGAACCTGGGTCATGTGTTTCTCATATATATATACATATATCATATATATATCACACAATGTCACAATCCTTACTGCTTACATCAGAATGACAATGACTTGCGTCAAAAAAAAAGAAGATTATGAGTCTGACATTAAAAAAGCACGCTCGCACTTCGACGTGGGCGGAGAGAAGAATAGCATCTGCAAGCCGATCTCAAAAATATTTCCCCGATTCTTGTCAACGCATTATCTGCGATCCCCCAGCCTGCCCCTCCCAGAGGTGGGATTCTGGGAGGTTTGATAGTCTCCCGTTTCTCTTTCGCGCGGCTCGCTCTGTCACCGCCACATACATCAGCGCGTGCCGGCGTGCGTCGCGTACCATACCTGTTGTTTCATTTGAGTAATTGCCGTCATTAGTTTGTTCAGGAAGGTAAATGTGTATCACAATCTGCATAAACAAGCACTTTAGCATGCACACACATATCAGACCTTGTAAAGCAGCAAGAAGTTGAATAATAAAGCAGAGAGAAATTTATATATCCATTCCTCCTTTAATGAGTTCCATTCATAATAGATTATTAATCATGTTCGCAATAATGGGGTATAATTCATATTTAAATGACATTGGAGGGAAAAAAGTCATATAAAACTGCCTGGGTACTATGTAGGGGGCTGTAAGGGGAGGGACAAGTAGGATAAAAATAATAATAAAAAGGTGTCACGATAACAGAGCATGAGACACGCTGGCTTGGAGGCCGCGTGGAGGTCCCCGCGACCGTGTGTCTGTTTCCCTCTCAATTATTCACGACTCCGCACGCGGAGGAGGAGGCGGCTCTGTGCTGTGACTCCGGGTGGGATCTGTGCGAGGGAACGGCAAACGGCAATTAAAAAAAAGAACCCCTTGTCAATAAGACATTTGTTTACTAAGTAACCCGTTAAGTGTAATTAGTAATACATGCTTTGGAAAACAAGCACCTTAAAATATTTAAATATTCCTGTCACTTAATATAATTTTCGGGCCAATGGATGGAACAGTATTGTGGTTACCCAATTGTGTGGTTATATGTTATAGAATACGGATGGTAGATTCTAGAATTAACTCCGCATCCATTTAACATTTTACACACTTTTGGGAATGTTTTTAAATATCGGATACCTCTGTGGTTGCCCATATAGATATGAATATGAGAATCTAATTGGTTGTTTTAAATAGAAAATGGCCATCACTGACCAACAAATCTCTTACTAAACCCGTAGCCCATGTGTAGATGTTTATGTGCCTTGCAAGTTCTGTACCTGGGGGTACGGAATAAATGCCGAGTAAATGAATGACCCTGGGCTCCACCTCCAAGTCCTCCATGTGCACGTGCCTCAAAGGACCGCAAGACGGGGCACGAAATAACTGTATAGGATTCTGAAGTTCCTGTACTCATGCTTGTGCAAATGGCAAATAAAGCATACATTTATTTCAAGATAAAGGTTTTCCTTCTTTTAAGTTGCAGATTTAAACCATAAATAATTCCAGAGATAATGTGTACGAGCTCAGTCAGTCCCCCAGAAGTCTGTGTCCCTGGTAGAGTTTTGCCAGCCCAGCGTAGGGCCGTAATCGTGTGTGGTGCCCTCAGGACGTCGCAGGCCTCCCTGCCCGCCGCAGAGCCAGAAGAGGGGAGGATGCTGCCCGTGAGGCAGGCAGTGACGCAGTGACGCAGTGGCAGTGCTGAGCTCCTTGACGCGGGGCCCCGCAGCCAGACGGTGCCCTTTGCAGCAGACGCTGTGCATTTAAAAGAGGGCGGCGTGTGACCTGCTCACTGTCCTGCAGGCTGCTCCGTCGCTGTACCTCCTGACGGGGATCCCACAGGGAAACCTGTTGTACCTTGATGCCCTACAGCAGGCATGCAGCCTGAGATGATATGCAGAACAAAGAAATACAGATTAATAGTAAGAGCCAAACATGTAAATCCATACAATGCAGAGAAACACTGAAGAGAGACAGACATAGACAGACAGACAGACAGACAGACAGACAGACAGACAGATAGATAGATAGATAGATAGATAGATAGATAGATATAATGTATATGTAGGATGCATTTTATACATTTAGGTAAGAAATGGTGCAAGCTGGAGATTCAGAGACTAACATACAAATTATACCATGCATCTGTCAGAGCTCATACAATGTTAGTCCATTTAAGGATACACACATACACACACACACACACACATATACGCGAACACTATTACACTATTTCTGCTGACAGTTTAGCGTCACCCCTTCACCTAAACAGCCTGTCTTTAGATTGCAGTGAGAAAGCAGCGGACCGAGAGAGATCCAGCGTCAACACGAAGGAAACATGTCAGAGCCACACAATCCAAATGCAGGCCCACCAACACTACACCTGCCCCGTGCCACCATATTATATTATATTATATTATATTATATTATATTATATTATATTATATTATATTATTCTATGCATAGCAGTAAATGGTGGAATAAATGTGCAATACTGAACAGAGTGAAGTAATTTGTTTACTACTCTGACTTTGTACTGGAAAGCCAAAGCTAACATTTTCGGTTTTTTCTTCTTTTTTCGTATTTGTACCTTTATGAGCATAATGCATACACCAGATATTTGTATGAAAAATAGCCCTGCGTTCCATGTAAATAATTCCAGTCAGATAATAGAATTTCCTCCACACACTTTTCGTGTAAAAAAAATTCGAAGTTATTACCTTTCACTGTCGGCAAGGTGAATTGTGAATTTAAAAGTGACGACTTCGGAGCCTCCCCCTCGGCGCGCGCATGCCTGCGGGCTCAGTCGCCAGCACCGCGGTCAGCAACAAGTTGGAAGGGTCCCGGTTCTTATAATGTAGTCGTTCGATCGAAGACTGAACAAAGAGACATATTCTAAAAGTGTCCTTGCGTGTGCTATATCAAAAAAAACAAACAAACCTGAAATTATTTAAAAATACCAAAGGCTGACTTTCATTTTGAATTAAGACTAGCACTAATCGCCCTAGGTCTGTGTTAATACTGGAAGATGCGCTAAAAAATTACTTCGCGAAAATGATAAATATGTAAATACTTTTCAATATATGATACATTACTGTGCATTTTTCGCCAGCGATAACATTAAGTTAATTTAAATTATTGTGACAAATATAAATGGTAGCGTTGTGTCTGTAGTGGGCTAATTAATCGTCAGCGATTTTAGTACAGAGATAATAAAGCCGCTTTATAGAAAATTATTCCTAATAAAAGTTTCAGAGACAGGCTAGTGTGCTCAGTGACAATATTTGTATTAAATTAGGCTGAATCTGGATGTGTACACAAGCGGATTTTCTCGCCGGATCTTAAACGTCCCAGTCTCTCTCTAGAATAAACGTTTGGAAGCACGCTGCACCCCGTAGGCCTCCGCACGTCCTGCCCTCCCATTGGCTGAGACGGGTTTATTATGCAAATTGGCAGGGGGTCTAGTCAGGAACCCACGGACTGACGTCACAAGCAGAGTGGCAGCTGACACGGGGAGAAAGAAACAGATTGAGAACGAGAAGAAGGATGACAGTATATGAAGATAAATAAGGCTCAATCAAAACAATAGGGCATAGTGCGGGAGGGAGTGAGACGCGGAGAGAGGGGAGCGAGAGAGAAGAGTAAAGGGACGAGTGAGAAAGGAAGATATAGAAGGGGGAGTGTGTGTTTGAGATAGAGGGAGAGAGAACGGACGAGAGAGGGAGAGAGGGTGCAAGCGAGAGAGAGAGGGAGAGAGAGAGAGTGAGAGAGAGAGGGGGGAGAGAGAGAGAAAGCAGTCGGTCCATTGAAGAAAGATGGCTACAGTCACTGCGAACGGAGTGCAGCAAGAGAATGGATTCAGCACCACGAACAGCGCCAGCAGGATGAACGGACTTAGCATAGTACAGAACACCATTCCCATGAAAGACCATGACGCCATCAAGTTGTTTATCGGGCAAATACCGAGAAACCTGGAGGAGAAAGACCTTAAACCCCTGTTTGAGGAATTCGGGAAGATATACGAACTCACCGTGCTGAAAGACAGGTTTACAGGAATGCATAAAGGTCGGTTTTGTTGTCGTATCATTGTTTTGAGCCATCTCTAGCCATAGCGCCACCGATTCGTCACCACTTCGGTAGAGCATAAAAAGTGATCCGTTTTTTTCCCAAGGTTGGGGCGAGGGGAAGCCCCCCTGCCATATAATTTCGGTTATTTAAAAATTAAATTAATTTAGAGACAGTGCAGAGACTCTTTCTGTTTGAATGGGGTGGAGGGTGTGGGGGTGGGCGTTTCTGTGGTGTGTCAGACTCGAGTCCACGTGAATACTACGGGTAAACGGGTTCGTGTGTGTGCGTGTGTGTGTTTACGTCGGGCATAGCCATTGTGTTTCCAGCCTCCAGCGGGAGAATCGTCATCGACGAATAACAATAACCGGGACAACTAAATATGACTCTAGAAAGTATCCCAAAGCATCAGCAGGGGACCTTCTTCAGAAGGGGTCTTAAAATAAACGTGCATTTCACCAATGCCGCCCACTTCCTTAGGTAAAAATGTCGGGCAAAGTGCGGAGACCAGTTTAAAGTTCGCTGGCGTGCATTAGTTCTCGTTGGGTATCTTTTACCGTGATTAGTTAATCGCTGGCTGTTAACGATTCAGCAAACCCGATGAAAAGCTAAACTTGCAGTGTCAACAGAAAAAGCACAATGACATTGATAGTAATTAAAATTATTACATTATTTTTATGAAAATACGAAATGAATGTACGTTGATTGTATTGAAACTCCCATGTCGCAAAATTTAGTCTTTATCCGACTATAATGTATTAGTGTATGCATGCACATATAAGGGGAATTAGACGTGCAATGCTCGTTAGATTACGATAAACAACAATTTAAAATGAGTGTGGGAAAGGCAACCCTTTGCCGTTGTATTTACAGCAAACCGATTTGTACACGGATATGAGACAGAACGTCGAGTTTCTTTCAATCACGTCTTTGCAAAACGCATCACTATTCTTTCTGTCTCCTGAAATTTACACAGGTTTATACCTTGACATGGAGAGAATTTGCTCTCACTTTTGACCTTTACAGAAATGGATGTGGATGAAGTTCCCAGTAGCAGCCTTTTCGGGATGATTTAAATGCCTCCTATACTAATCGGTTCGCTACTGAAATTACACTTTTTTTCTTCCCCGAGCTGTCACACCTCCCTACTCCGGCGTCGATCACCTAAATATTATACAAAAGCCTTAATTCACGCGTCGACAGTAACAATAGTAAATGTGTCAACAAAGCTATTTCGTGATATTTACAGTTGTTTTACGATGAATTAAAAACAGAGATAGAGAATCGTGCATCGACTTAAAATATATAGTAATATATACTCATTTAGGAGGAATAACTGAGCAAAGACGACATTTTCATTCTACTTTTCAATAAGTAGGCTATACATATTTATTAACTTAGTGCTTACTATAATGGAATGTGTGACATTGTTGTTGTGAGTGTTATATCGATGCTATACGATATATTTTCTGTAAGGCTACGTTACATTAATTAAGTAAAAGATTAATAATTAAACCCGGGATCACAATCTGCCTAACACAAAGTACGAACATTGCTTTTATTCAGTAGTTAAACGTAGTACATTTTTTTAGAATACGACGCGAGTATTCATTTTAAAAACGCACAAACCACGCAAAAATGTTATTATTGTTGTTGCTATATCCTACTGTAGTCGCGATAACATGATCATTAGTAAGGATATAACTAGTGCTTATACATACGTTGTGTAAATTCAGTTAAATAGATAAAATAATACGTGAAATATGCAATGAAACAATTGAAACAAATAAACACAGCAAATATTTTTAGAAAAGTGAATGTTCTGGACTTTCGGAATACAACCATCTATTTCATAAACCTGCATTCTTTCGAGAGCATGTTCACATAATATATAGAAGCTGGTATTATATATTACATATACATTGCATACAATGTATATTACGTGCAGTACCTACAGATAACAACAATATTATAGGCCTACTATTATATGTCTAGAAAAGTATTTTTAATCAGATAACACAGGTAGAGTTCTGAGTTAGCCCTGTGCGATCTGCGGAACGCAAGTATCCAATTCACATTTAATGGGCCATGCTAGTCTGCGATGCATAGCGCCGAGGGTCGGGCGGGTTTTTTGGCAGAAAGCCGGTCCGGACCTCAGGCCGGGGCGCTGTATTTGGGGTCTAGCGCTACGGACGGCATGTCACGTGTCGCAATAGATTGCATCATTACGAGAGTTATTCAATATACTAAGAACAATGCAGAAACGGTTGATTAAAGTCCCGGGTTGCCCCACGCTTTACGGGCGCCCTTGTCGCGATGACACCTGTCATACTTTATTCCGTGAAATACTTAATCTTCCTATTTAATTTTGTCATGATTGCTTCCGACGTAGTAGATCCGAAAATTCCATCACCTTTACGCAACTAGGACAGGGTAATTGAAAAGGATGGGGGTACGGGTTGTGGGTTGATGTTGATATCAAAAGCACACTGCACACATAAAAACATTCTTCACTCCCCGTATTACTTTTCTGACGTTGACTGATGTCTTTTTTGGCAGGGCCCATAGCACATTTAATTATAATATATTTAACTCTCACACAATAGGCCTATATAAAATAGCCTATATATGGCATACAGAAGGATCAATATAGTTTTATTCTTAAAGTCACGTTTAAAAATTGCATCCATAAGGCACCTACCCAGAAAAGTAGACTACAGTCTCACATAGATTAGAATAATAAGGGTAGTAGGCCTATACTGTCAAAATATATGCATAATAAGGCTGATCGCCCGTACGGGAGTTTTTTTTTTTTTTTTGAATAAAACTTACGTTCGTGTTGTTGCTGCTTTTAACCACGCCGTACCGCGGAGGCTTCAAAATGTTTGCAGTCCACATACCGGCTTTTACATTTATCTTTTTAAATATGCCGACGAACATTTGCCTCATATTATCTGGGAGCGAATGAAGTTAGTTTGTTGCGTCGTGTTTTTTATAGGTAGGCTACTGCTCCAGGCAACAGGTTTTTTGACGAAACTTCTCAAGGATTTTTTAAGAAATAACAGAATGCACATATATTACGTATTAAAAGCTTAACGGTAATATAAATGTAATGTTAAGATTCTAGGCTATGCAACAACCACCGAAAAGCTCCTAGCAACAGGTGAGCCGAACCCTCCATGTAAACGTCGGTGAAGTCAGGATTACTTCAGAAACGCAAATGAGCAACGACGGTGTGACAAAAAAAATCTTTAACCGATTTTATCCGCAACGACGGTCTGGTGTAGTAGGACGTCTGCTGGGTCTGAAGTACGATCGAGACACTACTGAACAAAACCTGCCTAAATGCTGACGTATCCTGTTATAGGCCTTGCGTAAAGTACATACCTGTAATGTGATAGTTTACCTTACGTTTTAACTGAATTTTAACGGTCATGGTTTGGTTATACAATCTGCTGTGTCCTTTGACATTTATTATAGCGTTTGCAGTATGGCGTGAGTATACGTATATGCGCGTGCGTTTATGTTGTTCATCAATTTTTTGTTCTTATTCAATGTACTTATACATATATATTCTTACATATCTTTCTGGTTTCTCGGATGGACAAGGATACTTGATCTATAATGTCGGTACGGTGGTCTCATATTTTAAGTAATAATAATATTGTTAATTGCATTACTGTTAGAAATAGACCAAGGACAACACTGGGGTAGGTTAATGTAGCTATTTTTGGAAAGCTGGGATGAGTTTCTCGAATTTCTTAAATCTGTCCCGTCTTTGAATAGGGCTACTTTAAATTTGTGCATAATAATAGTAACTATATTAATAACCGGTTTGTCAAGATTATTAGTCCAATGGATCAGCTTTACGTATTTTGTAGTGTTTCCATGTCATCTATTTCGGTAATATTTTGCTGTTTCTGTATTGCTGCGTAGATTGACGTGCTCTTTGCAGTTTAGATCACTCAAAATGAGAAAGATTTGATGTTACAAGTGTTCCGTGAAATGTCCCGCGTTTCAGCGCTCTTGTGATGTTTTATTTTTTATTCCATATCCGGGAAACGGGAAATAGCCCGCTGAGACGGGGAAAGGAAAGCTCGGTATGAGAAACGGGTGTTATGCAATCGTGCGCTCGCAGAAACTTGCGAATGCACATGAATTTGCAGCAGTAGTGAGCGCTCCTGTTTTCGCTCTGCCCATTTTCATTTTCCTATTATCTGTTTCGGCAGTTTCCGCTTAACTGTCAACGCTCAGGGAAACAAACAAATGCATCTTTTAGAACTGAAAGGCAGGGATGGAATTTAATAGAAACATATACTAGCGAGTTTTTTTTTGTGAAAAGTGATAATAAAAAATAAAATACTCCAACGAGCGATGGATAATTTTCTTTGCGCGTGTGTTTGTGTCGGGGGGGCGGCTGGAACAGAAGTTGCCTGGAAGGGCTCATGTGACAGTGATGAGCCATGCTGCCCCCCTCCCCGCCCGTGCTGAGTGACGGTTGCCTGCTGGCCCAGTTCCACCCGACTTCTGATCATTGACCTCTCCATTCACTGCAGAGTGTGCAGGCATGTGTGTGCAAGATCAGCCACGTGAAAGCCTTGAGTCCACTTCCGCTTTTCACATGCAGATAATGACTGGCAGTCAGCATTGGCAGCACGGAAAGTCACGAGCCTTGTTTATGTATCTGGTCCTAACATTGCAGAACCTGTGGCCAAGAACTTGCGGGTTCGAGTCCCCTGTGGGGGGAGGGGAGGGTCTGTTGGCAGGGCTCAGATTGCCGAGTCACATCGGCAAACGTCCACCTGTGAAAGCTGAGAGCTGCATGCTGTGAGCCAGAGCGGCTGTTAGGTAAATAAATAATGCGCCGATATCACAGGTTACCGCGGAGACCCAAAGAGGAAATTAGGCTCAGCTGGGCTGCAGCTCGCGGGATCCAGACGGAGTCTCAGTATTATAACTGACTGTGTACACGGCTCCCAGCTAAACACCACTGAAAATGCAGTGGTACGGGGGTGTCACACGGATGGCACCCCGCTGTCCTGGGCCTTTTGGGCGGATGCTCCCTTACTGATTCCCCCTGAGAAGCCTGATGGGTCACACTGGGCTGGTCCTGGGAATCACAAGGCCCCTACGCAGCGAGTTCCTGCTGTGACCCTTGAAGTACACGACGTCTCCTCTGTTGTTTCTCATCATCATTAGCCAGAGTGACGTTTGTTCTCATGTGACCTGCTGACTACAGGGGATCGATGCAGGCGGTATGGGGTGGGGAGGGTTGACTGGATCTGGCAGAGAATCGGGTCAAAGGTCATCCCTGCAAACCTCCTCCCTCTGCAGTTGTACCACACGCAGTGCCATATCTCAGCAGTCAGGGGGCGCTGTCGTTGATGTCTTTTTTTTAGAGCTGCATCATGAGCTTAATTACAGGTGCTACCATAAACGTATATTGATGTTATCTGTTTTAATATAGTGCAAAACATTCTGTTGAATAATTGCATTTTTAAGGAATTGATCGTAGGGCTTATCGTGAAATGAAGATTGCTGATAGAATTATAACGTTAAGCAACAAAAAGCCGCTGCAGCAGTGAGACAAGCCGGACTGTCCCTGTTTCTTTTGCGTTCCACACGACTCTGAAACATGATATACATAATATGCAAACAGAAACAATCGGGATCTTGAAAATATGATGCTTTTCTTTCTAGAAGATTGTCTTCTGCGGATGTGATGCAGGTCTTGTCATAGCGTGACTGTCCTGTGCGTGTCCAGCATATCCTGTCCATCTTTTGTCCATACCATAGCCATGCCTTATCCATGCCCAGGGGCATGCAGAGGGGTGGGGCCACAGGGACACTGGGCCCAGCTGAAAGCTGATTGGACCCCCGAGTGCCCTTTCCCTTGTCACTCATTTATCATTTGACATATCATTGGCTAAGTTGTATGAATTATAGCCCCTCTTATGACCTTAAAAAAATCTGGAATTGTCCCTGTCCATCCATGCCCCGCCCGTCCCTTGTCTAGACTTTACCCATACTTCATCCATGCCCTGTCCATGCACTGTATAGGCTCTTCTGCACACTGCTTCTGTGGGGTGACCCCTCTCTGTGTCTCCCTGCGCAGGATGTGCCTTTCTCACGTACTGTGCCAGGGAGTCTGCACTGAAGGCCCAGAGTGCCCTGCACGAGCAGAAGACCCTGCCTGGGGTAAGTCACCTGGTCCCTACCCCCACCTTGCTTATCCTTGGGGGAGCTACCTCAAGGTGAGTTTAGAGAGGGAGCAACAGCATGAGAGGGCGCAATGGGGGGGGTCATGTTGTTGGATGCATCCTGCTGTGGGCTAATCAGCTGTTTGCAATTGTCTCTGGGGAGATACAGAATATTATGCTAAACTGTGCCTGGTGCTGCTTGCGTGACACGGTGTGTAAGCGGAGGAGCATTCTGATATTCCGGGAGACACACACCAGTAATGGTGTGGGAAACCCTGCAGTCCCACTGCCCCCCCTGCAGGGGGCGCTGACGTAGATGGGGCCAGGGCCTGTGACGCTAGGAATGAGCGTGCAGTCGGGCCGCCCCTAGCCCAGCAGCGATTGCAGTAGTGCTTCTGAAGCCAAGCGCAGTGCTGGGCCCCCGGGCAGGGCCCCGTTTTGTCTAATTTTGCCAAATTCGCGCCCTGATTGGCCACCGTAAGCGATGCGCCGACGAGGCCCCAGCGTCATTGGCCGGCTCACCCGACTGCTCGTGCATTGCTGTTGTTTTCCAAAATCCTCCCCAGCCACTCGAAACGGAGCTCGATCCAATCAATTTCAGACAATTATTCAGCGTGGCCCCTGGCAGCGCTCAGCGGGGGACAGAGAGGGGGCCCAGGCTGCACGCGGACACAGCGCCTTTGAATGGCGCCCCGACCCGCCTCGCGAGGCACACCACCGCCAACGGCAGCGAAGGCGAGATGAAAGCCTTCCGACTCTCTGTCATGTCGGACAGAGAGCGGTTTCCGCTGTCGAGCGCTTGGGGCGAGTAGGGTGGTTGGGGTGGGGGGGGGGGGGGGAATGCTGGCACTCATCTAGCTGGGATTGAGGAGGGGAGCCCTGTCTATGAAGGGAGGCTGACAGATTCTCCGTCACCTGGAGGTCTGCCGTTCAAGAGGCTCATGCCCTTAAATTTGATTCATACCCAAGAGAATTGTTTGGTTTTGGTAGCCAGCTGCCAAACACTCGTTCACACGTGCACACGCACACGCACACACACACACACACACACACACACACAGGCATGCATGCACACACACATGCATGCATGCACAGACATACTCTCCATTCATTTCTATGGGCATAACTCTACTCCTAACTATCATAACATTAGCCCTCATCCAGCCCTAACCTTAACCATACAAGACTTTTGGCTGCTTTAGTTTTTCGTTTACACTCACAGATTTTTTTTATAAAATTGAGCTTTACATTGTGGGGACCTGAAAAATGTCCCCATAAACAGGTTTTACTACACTGTGAGGACATTTGGTCCCCACATTGTAGTAAATGCAAATCCACACTCACACACACACATACAGACACACATTCTTACACACACACTTCTGTGTGAAAACGGCGCTGTTTTAACTTTAACGAATCTGGGGAAAAAATGTCTACGTAACATTTTGGCCTCAGCTGCAGGCCACGTCGGTTCATCCGATGCTGGTTAAAGTATTTATACTGAACATTACAGAAAAGTACGTGGTCCATCAATTCATCATCAGACCTGTGGATGGGGGAGGGGGTGCTGGAGCCTATCTCAGGCACACAGGGCATAAGGCTGCGGTACACCCCGGGTAAGATGCCGGTCCGTATACAACACAACCATCCATGACAGCCGATTTACCATCAATATTTAGCTTGCATGTGTTTGGACTGCAGGGGGAAACCCACGGGACTTGCAGACCCCACACACAGATCAGTGGCAAGATTTGAACCCCCCCAGCCCCACCCCACTGAGCCACTCTGCCAGCCCAGAAAAACACAGAGTAAATTTCTGTCCTTGGAACTAATAGTGAATTAAGCTGCATTGTACACGCTGTACTTCCTGTGAAACCTGTTTTCCGTGCTGGTACATGGCCCGCAAGGCCTCCGCTTCCCGTGCAGAAACTGTCGTGTTCTCATTGGCCGTTCACAGAAGCCCTGCTCTCACCCTCTCTCTGGGCCAATCTCCTGTCCCCGCAGACCTCAGCGGCACTCACACAGCCTTTTAAGGGTCTCTGGGATGCTGCTCTTCTAACGCGCTCTAGAGCCCCGCCCTCCTGTACTCTCAAAGCTTTCCTCTGCCTGCCGCTTTCGGCCATGGACACCCAGTGAGGTGGTGTGGAGCCTGTAGTCTTTAAGTGGAAATCTGATGGGCTTTTCGGGTGTCCAGCAGAGGTGTCGACTTATTCACTGCTCGGTCCGATTCGGTGCCCAAGCGTGAATGTAACAGGCCTGCTAATTGGCTTAGGCAAAAGCCAATTACTCACTTATTTTCCTGTTCTTCCCCTCCCTTTCTCTGACATCTTCCCTTTCGTTTCTGAGGTCTGGTTGATAACGGTGCCTGGTGCCCCTCTTAGCACCACATGCAAGTCAGGGCAATGCCCCTGACATCAGGGATTTATACTATCCCCTGTGCCCGAACTTCAGGTTCTGAGGCCTCCGATACAGAAATTCGCCCACCCACCCACAACTACCCTCCACACCCCATGTAAGAAAGTCCCCCCGGCTGATGTAACTCCATGCCACCCTGAAGCTGGTGTTGTTTTGACACAACCCGCCCTCTCTTACATTCACTCGTGATGGAAACATTAGCGGACATGCTCAGGACTCCTTCTAAATAAAGGTTTTGGCTGGGGTAATGAGAGTCCGCTTTGTATGCAGATTTCTGTCCCGTCTAACTGCGTAATTAGTCGAGCGTAACACTCGTGTTAATTAAAATGCGTTGACGGGGCACCAATTAACCAGTATCGGTTCATGAACTGTCTTATATTTTAATGTAAGAAGAAAAAACCTCTAACAACATATTTATATAACAAATGATCCGAAGATCCAGGCCAGTGTTCTGTAAACAGCTCTATCACACAGTTACGGTAATGAGAGCACTTTTTTAAGGGGGTCTGACCTTGTCCCACGTTCCCATCTCTCTCCACGTACTTTTCCCATGTGTGGTAAAGTGCACCATTAGGGTCCCTTGATGGTTGCTCTTCTTAACCCTCGCATTCCTTTATCGTCATCATCACATCCGTCATTGTCACCTCTATCTTCCTCACCTCTGTCATCATCACCACCATCATCACCACTTCTGTCATTGTCACCCCCGTCATCATCACATGTCTGTCATTGCCACCTCAGTCATTGTCCATTATCCTTTCCTCAGTCATCGTCACCTCAGTTATCATTACCTTGGTCACAGTCACCTCAGTCATTCACACCTCAGTCATTGTCTCTTCCATCGTCACCTCTGTCTTCTTCATGTCTGTCATCATCAGCTTCATCATCGTCTTCACTATCACCTTTGTCATCTTGATTCAATTCCTTCTAATACCATCTGTGCTTCTGCTCCTCCTTATCTTGTAGGTGGGTTGGGGGGCACCAAATGTCTCATGAGAATGGGCAATGGGGTGGGAAGTCTGCAAGGGGGGGGGATCGCTGGCGTCACCGTATCCCCCGTGTCTTATCTCAGAGGGCACCCGGGGCACCCGTCTGTAAGATCCCCCCAAACGGGGGCACCTCGCAGACGCAGACTAATTACGGAGCGAGTGCGGGGCCAGGCAGTCCCCAAAAGGACAAATTACAGTCTGCTGCTGGTCAATTTGTCCTCCACGCAAGATTTGTCAAACTTCGGCGCCCACAAGAAATTAATTCCCATTATGAGGAAAGAGGCCGGACTCCGGATGCAAGGAAACTCAAGCGACTGCCAGGTCATAAATTACATCTGTATCGCATTGTTATTACGTCCCTTTTTTCCAGTGGAAAGAGAGAAATAAAGGAAAAAGAAATAAGTCCTTACCCTTTGGCAGGAAAATAAATTCCTCTGATTGTACAGGACAGGGTTACGTCCTCGCATTAATCAGGCCGGCGAATCGCAGCGAGCGATAGCCTTTTATCTCACAGTTCCTCTCTTTCGTTACTACTGATGTCGTTTGCTGTGAGTTGGGTAATTGGGTGACGCATTGTGTTGTGTATCTGGGCAGAGTTTGTGTGGAGGGCTGCTGGAAATGGGCGGGGCATAGAGAGCCATGGCGTCGGCCCATGGGAGGTGG
>JAODJU010000007.1:13624483-13642796 GCA_026776725.1 Gnathonemus echidnorhynchus | reverse complement strand
CCCCACCACCGCCAACCCCTCCCCACCCAGTTCCCCACGAGCCCAAGAGCTGCTGGGGAGACGGGATGCTGGGAACTCAGAAGGAAACGCACACCTGCTGGCTTACTGCTAATTGGCTGTTTCTTTTTCTCTCCCACCCATTTTTTAATTCTATCCTCCCCTCTCTCGCTCTCCCCCACCCATTTTTTAGTTGCATCCCCCTCTCTCGCTCTCCCCCACTCTTTGCACAGATGCTGCAGTGTGTTTAATATGAACAACCTTCCCTTTTCCTCCACTCCCTTTGTTTATCTTTGCTCTCACAATCTCAAGCTAGCTAAGGCTTCAAAAAAAAAATAACCCCAAACTCTCTGTTGCTGAAACCTCATTCCTTCTTTGGCCATTAGATTCGGCAGTTTGAGCTCTATCCGGCTGACCCAGGCAATAGCGACGTGCTCTGCAAATGGCACATAACACTCACTACAGCACAGGCAACACAATTTTTGCATAGCTGGTGTTTATATCCAAAGCAATTTACAATTTGTTTTTTTTTTTTTTTTTTATGTCTTGCTATTTTACTGGAGCACATTGCAACTCCTGGGACATGAACCAGAAACCTTTCGGATGAGAGGCCAAGTCTGCATGCACTGCCTGCTGTCCTGGGTAGTACTGCTAGCCTGGGCCATTAATAATCGCAGACTTGGACTGTTTGTCGGAGCGGGTTTCCGGGAGCTGGCTTTCTCCTCGTTCCTGAAGGGCTTTAGCTTATAATCTCCATGGGTTCTGTATACACCACTAGCGCTGCTTGTCGTTCATGTCAGTTTCTATCCTCGCATAATCTCCACTCCTCTGTAATACACTGGCACGGTATAGCTGGTGGTATATCTGTGTCTGTAATCTAAATGCGTCTGTAATGATCTGTTGCTGTGCTGGCCTTTATCTGTGTGTAATCTTATTTCATCAACACACTAGTATACGTCTCCACAAGACTTAAGACTTTGGTTGTAACGCAGTGACACATCTCAGTATAAATCCAGCAACGTAAAGCACATGTCATTCCTCCCCTGAGTAACTTTTTTTTCTGAAGACTTTTCCATCGGGAAGTTCAGCTTGATGGTCATTTCACTTGTTTTTTTTTTTTTTCTTCTGGATTATTCTGCCTTCCCTGCAGCCACAAGGCTGTTTGTCTGTTTTCATGCCGACGGATGTCATGGGGGTGTCCTGCCGGCCAACTGAAATGACGCCATCGCTGCTGCTTTCAATGCCAGCACTGAGGAGTCTGGGCAAGTGTGTGTGTGTGTGTGTGTGTGTGTACGCGCGCGCGGGTTTGCGTGTGAGAGGCACAGCGTGCTATAAGCCAGCAGCTTACCGTGAGCGTGACGGAGAAGAGCAGTCCATTTGGCAGTGAGAGCAGTGTCGCCACTCTGCAGATTCAAGGCTTCTCCCTCCTTAGGGATCGTATGTTGGGGGGGGGGGGGGGGGGGCTCAGCACATCCTGGGGTGGGGCAAAGTCAGCTGACACACCCCTGATTTCCATGTAGTCAGTTCTCGATGATATAAAAATGTTTTAAATCTGTATCCCCCAACCCCATTACCCGAGGCTATTCTAGAATTTTTGAAGGTGGGAGACACAAGACGGTCCATAATTCATACAGTGGGGCCAATAATGTGTTTTGAATTGGTGAGTGACAGGAGTGGGGATCAATCAACTTTCAGATGGGGTCAGTGACTGTCTGGCCCCGCCCCTGCATTCACCCCTGCCCAATACCATTACACTTCTCCAGATTCAAAGCCCCTCTGCTGAAGCTAAAATGGCTTCTGCAAAATATCTTTTATTCTTTTAGTGTCTTTTATTCCTGTTCCCTCTCCCCATTTTTAAAAACCTGCTTCTAAATAAAGTCCCCGTTCCTTCCTCAAATCCCAAGCCATATTCGCCCTCCTGACAATATGTCTGGAGATCGACCCAGCAGACAATAAGCCGTGAGAGCATGGCGACCTTCCCTCTCTCCCAGACACTCTGCCCCACCTGCCCATTTGCCCCCCCCCCCTCCCCGCCCGACACCTTGGTACGCCTCGGGCCGTGTTGTCGCTCCATCGATCGGCACCCGGCCCGGCGTCCGCACCCTCCGCACCGGCTGGTCCAATTTTCAAAGCCATGAGCCGCGGGCCGAGGAATGGCAGCCAGTCCGGCACGGTAATCTGTCAGGGAGTGAGATCGGGGCCGAGGAGTCGGCGAGCTGCTCGTCATAAGTCACCTTATTGAGAGGAGCCGCTGACGGTAACAGGGCAGTAAGGGGGTTAGCTAACACACAGCTCCGCAGTATTCCGAGCCGCCGGAATCCGGGATTAAAGGGGAATGCTGCCAGGGAGCCGGCCTTTGATATGCTGTTTCTTAACTTTGAAACTGCCCTCTAACCCCCCGGTGAATCCGGGGGCCCTGCCACGTTATCTGCAAGCGTGCGCACGACACGGGGCGTGGTCCAGAAGTCAACGGCGATTCTTTGGTGTCGTGGTGCATTGGGGGATCCAGGATGAGGCAGCCTGCTGGCTTCCTTGGCAGGGTAAGCCCCCCCCCGCCCCAGTGCTGTGTTAACACTGATCCTAAAGCCTGGTACAGGAAACTGGGCTGTGTGATGGATATCTGCGCAAGGCTGGGGGGGCAAATGTGGTGCCACGGTGCTTCGGACCCATCGCCAGCTCCTCCAGGACCCCGGGCTGGCAATTGCATTTTTTAAAACGTTTTTTTTTTTTTTGAGAGAGTAGGACCAAGCAGTCCCTGGGGGTCGAGGGCCTTGCGCAATGACCCAACAGTGACCCTGAGACCCTGAGACCCTGTGAACCTACAGCATTCTGACCACAGGCGTAGTGTCCTAACCCGCTGAGCCGCACATCGCATTAGGCACAAAACAGAATGAAACACTGTGTATGTGCAGGATCAGATTGGGGTAATAGAATTAGGCAAAACCGTGGAGAAAACTGTAAAATTTTTACAGATAAACAGACTCCAGAAGCCCAAGGAGCGTGTTAATAACAATCTCCATCACCTCTGGATTTCCTTCGCAAGCTTACAGCGTAATACAATACCTGCAGCGTCAATAACTGTAGCCAACAAGCATAAAAGCAAGGCATTATGGATTATTAAGCAGGGACGTGTCAGGCGCACCGCGGCCAGGCCGCCCATACCGAACGTCCACGCGGACAGAGCTTCTAAATATAAGAGCATCGACGCTGCTGTATTCCCAGAGTTCTGCTGCGAGTAACTGTCCGTTTGGGCATTTCGACTTTGTAGGCTTCCCGAGGTGTGAAGGAAGATGCTCGGGTTCTCGTGCTATGGGGATGATTTAGATGAGCTCACACCTCGAAAACTCCCCCCCCCCCACCCCAGCTACAGATTCTCACCCCTGTGCGGCGTCACGTCGTCTCTGTGCCGCTTAAAGGCATAGCGCTCTGGCTTTAGCCTGGATTTCTGAAGGCTGCCTGGCTGAGGGGGGGGGGGGGGTCGTCGGAGGCCCCGTTGCACAAGGTGAGGATGCACAGAGGTGATGCCACATCCAGCTGAAATAAGAGCAAAACAAAGAAATTAGACCTTTTTACCTTTTTGGTCCAAACTGGGTCAGTAGGTGGGCCCGAAATTATGACCTAACAATCTGCTCATTTAAATCCCAGGAGATATGCTGTTACGCCCCCTCTGTGCCCTGCTGGGAAAAGGTGCGAAATCAAGGTGTGTAAACTGCTTCCCTGAATCCCATTCATTCATGTAAAGAAACCAAAGCCTCAGCATGAGCAGAAAGTCGCGGGTTTAAATACCACGGCTGGCAAGGTGATCGTATCTCCACTGGGCCCTGGGGCATGGCCCCTAACCTCAGCCGCTCCAGGGATTCTGGATGCTGTCTGACCTTGTGCTCTGACCCCAAAACTTGCTCTCGCTTATACATACACGTGTCCGTGTCTCTGAATAAAGCAAGATGGGATATGCAAGAAAAATCCGATCTCCCCAGAGCGATAAATAAAGCACCAAAACAAAAACAAAAGCACTAGACCAAACACTAAAAGTTTCCTGGTTACTCTATCATGTTAAATGAGCTCAACCATGCTAAGCAGCAGCAAACACACACAGGAAGGAAAAATGAGTTTGATTGTATTTGGGGATACCCCCCTCACCCCCAGCCCCCACGCAGCATGTGCCCTAAACACCTGGAGAGAGGACCTTGCTCCTATCTTCAAGTCCTCAAATAACTCAGCCTGATTGAACCCGGAGGAGTCTGAGTGTTGTGTCAGAGCGAATGGACTGCTGTGTTGTCGGTTACGCCCGCGTGCAGCTCATCGTGATTGATGGCCGGGTTTAGAGACGGCCAGAATTCAAGGTGAACTGACATGGACAGCTGTTTGAGGAAGATGAAACAGTTTCTTTAAGGCAGAACACCTTTCTATTCCGCCCGTGTCCCATGTGAAGGATATGAACGTATCGCCTACTTTGTAACTGTCGTTGTGTATAAAATGCACAAAAATACATAAAAAAATATGTAAAACGGCAAAAATATCACATACTGATCTGTCTCTTTAACCCTAACCCTACTCCCACCCCCACTTCCCTCAGTCGGTGAGTTAGTCTCGATCCCACAGCTGAGGGCAGCGCCTAATCCGTCAGGGCACCTAAATGCTCTGTACACTCACATCCCAAGGACCTCCTTGCTGAAAAATAATCAGCGGCCCCCATCTCCCATAAACACGATTGACTGCAGGTGGGTGGATGACAGATAGCTGTCCAGCCTCCATCATCTGCCATCCCACCGCACCACCCTAACCCCAACCCCAACCCTTCCAGGGTGCTGGATGCAGGCTGACCCTGCCCTCTGACCCCAATCTTTCCTCACTATGTCACTTTGGACAGAAGTGTTCACTAAATAAATAAATGTAAATAGGAGCGCCTCAAGCCCACTGCCACCCTTCGCTCAGTCTGTCTCTGCAGTCATATCTCGGCTGGTAAGATAAACACAAACACCACCATGTCTGTCCCATTTGCTTCCCTCTGATTCACAGGGAGCTATTCCCACTGTTCTTGCACAACTAATTTTGACATATTTTCGTGCTGCATCTCTCCCCCCATTTATTTTTAGACACCACCCCTAATTAGAGCGAGTCGGCACAGAACTGACGCATTCGAGGCGACATTAGCGCCGATGTTAATGAGAGCGGCAAAAACGGACCTAGTTTGGCGATTTAATTTCATATTCTATTATTATTCTTCCATTAGTATCCGAGCGGCTGACTGACCCGCTTGTGGCCCGGGATGCCGTAGGTCGGTACCGCTTGGTCGCTATATACTCTCCGGCCCCTCGCGGATCTGACAAACGACGCGATGCACGGAGCTGCAGGAATCGTCCCCAGAAGCGTGGCGTTTAGTCCCTATTTAACTATTTTTCATATCACAGATTACACCCCCCAATCCCTCCGTTTGAAAAAAAGACAATACGGGAAAAATAAAAAGCAATCACCACCGGGTGTCAGAAACGGTCCATAAACTCGCTTTCGGTGTCATGCTGAAGATTTCCCCAATCATCAAGTTGATTTATTCATTTGATTTTATTTTGACAATAATAACACTCATCAGTTACCATAATGCACCTGGCTTGCTTCAGCGATCCCGAGGGGATGAGGAATCGTTGTGCAGCGATTATTTGTCGCGGTGTAGCCAGGGCTGCCTGGAAGGGGGCTGGGGGGGGGGGAGACTGGACGGCGCGTGAGCCTTGCCACCTGCCTAATAGCTCGCGTTCCCAGGAGAGAATGGCCGCCGTCGCCGTTTCCGTGGTGACAAGGCCCCCGTCGCCGGCTCTGTGTGGCGGGGGCCCGCCCCTCCACACCGATGTTCCCCAAGTTCAGGCCTAGTGGCAGGGTGACTGCAGGTCAGGCATCAGGATTCCGGTGTAGACAACGGGGTTTGGCTTTGCCGTGTCAGTTCTGTGTCGGCTCGCTTTACGGTGCGGGTTAGAGCCCAGGGGCGTCTCCTGATTCGGCAGAAGGGAGTGGATGTTTTCCTGTTTGGTACCTCCCTGGCCTATTTTGCAGCCCCACAGCCTCACTGCGGACGCAGCCGAGACCCGCACTGTCTCCTCCTGCCCCCTCACGTGCACGAAGTCTACGGCTAATAATAGGTTGCAGTTCAGCACGGTCCCAAACGCATGCAAACACAAAACACACACACAGTCTCCATCTCTCTCCCACACACACACGCACACACCCGCTCTCTGTCTGGTCTGATGCAAGACAGTGCAACCGTGTGTTCAGGCGAGGCGCGCGCTGGTGCATCGCTATGCGGCAACATGCGCGCATCACAAAGGGCTGAAAACAGCCCCTGTGGTAATTCACAGCCACGTTTCCTCCCATATTCCGTACATTTCCTCTGCTCTCCTAAGTACGCGTTGATCTCCGAGATTTCAAAAGGAAGGCTTCCTCTTTACAAATTCTTTCTGGATGCACTGGATCCCGCTGCTCGCCGCACCAGATCTACGGAGCTATTTTTGAATCCGCGCTCGTAAGGCGCTAATCTGCTCACGTGATTCGCACTCCTAAGAAATGCGCGAAAAACTGCGCTTGTAGGTCATATTAATACTATATAAAAAAACAATAGCTTACATGCAGCCGGTGCGATTGGCTTAAAATGCATAGCTTACGATTTTTCCATGCCAAATCTTGGTTCGTTTCTAAATTTACTTTTATATAAAAAGAAAATCCAAAATAATACTGGAACTAACCATGATGTCCATGAAGCCTCCTCGGATTTTGTTTCAAAGTAGGGCAACGGCAGACCGCAATGATATTCTCATTAACTAGTAGTTTATTGTTAACATGAGATACTTTTTTACCTGCAAAATTAAAATCCATAATTAATCGGCTGGGGAAATGAAAAACTTCGAGGCACCGTTATCAAACAGCTACTGGCTAAATTTTTTTAAAGCTAATTGTTTTTAACAGCATGCAAATAAAACTTTCCATAATCCTCCTCCTTTGCCGTACACGTCGCGATTGGTATTACGTTCCCAGCAGTGGCATTTAATTCAGGAGATCCCTGGTAAAACTGAACTCTTTATGGAAAAATGAACGAAGTCAGGAATGGGGGGGGGGTGTGGTTAATTAAGTCATTAACCTACATTCATCTTGATTTAAAAAGATGTTTGAAGACAGTGTCTAAAATTTCCCGGCTGGTGCACATGTGAAAGAAGGCAGTCTGCATATTGCATTATCGCTCCACAGCTAGCGTGGCCCTTGAAGTGCCCCCTGTGTCACGTGGTGCGGTGTCACTGCCTTTAGCCCGGTATTGCTGTGTCATTCTGAGGTTCGCACACGCCAGTCAGTTTTGTCGAGCGTGAGAAAACCGCCATGTCCCGCCGAGAGCTACATGCAGACTCGGCTGTACAAAGGGAGCGGTTAGCGGCCGCTATTCCAGCAAGGCGGCTGGATGCTGTTAGGGGAGAGGGGGCAGGAGAGGGCTGATTGATGGCCGGCTTCTCCGGCTTAATGCGAGCGCCAGAGATATAGTTAAAGGAGGGAGCAATGCGGTCTCAAACATAAACATTCACTTAAAGCTCCGCAATATTGACATTTGTATCAAACTTTAGGACTAGTACGTTAAATCAGCTATCGACAAGGTCTGATATATTCTGGCATGGACGCTGACACGTTCAAGTGAGGATCTGCCATCACAGTGTGCTGTACTGTAAATAAGGATTCCTGGGAGCGCTTATCTGTAACTTTATGGACTTGATTAGTCATTTGGCCGTTTGATTTACGGCGCCAGCGACACACGACCGTCCACGTGGCTCCTCTGTACTCCTGCGACCGACGACCACGCCAAGCGAAACCTGTTACAAATTTTAAAGGCATGGTACAAGGTACCCATCTGTGACCCCCCCTCCCCCCCAAGATAAAGGAGGAGGAGAGAGATTTGCAGCAGATTGTCTGTGCGCTGTGTGGTTGTGATATGCTTGTATGACTGGGGTCCCAGCTGTGAGTATGGCGTGCCGTTTTGAGCTGAGACGCTGCCTTTATCGTCACTGTGGCATTCTGATTGATTACAAGGTCTGATTATCCCTTGCTCCATACGGCGAAGCCTCCCAACTCTGCACGGGGATTACAGGCCTGGAGAGAGAGGGAAAAGCGGTGGGTAGGAGGGTAGGATGGGGAAAGGAAGTGGAGAGGAACAATAGAACAAAGTGGTGTGCCTGAACTATCAGTTCTGCCTGGACTATAAATTGCTCTAAATTAGCCCCTGTAGACATACCATTAAAATGTCCTGTTTGGGGGATTCTGTCTTGATCCTAACCACATGGCTGTCAAAAAAAAAGCAGGGAAAATGTCTTTTTTCTTCTTGAATGACGCACAATCAGTACAGAGTGGGGAGATGGATCTCGGAGCGGCGTTTGCTACTGTCTGGGATAAAGGGGGAAGGAGGAGGTGAGGAGTTTGGGGGGGGGGGATAAGCCCGTGCCGGTCCGGACAGGCCCACTGGGGGCTGCAAGCTCAGAGTGGGTAAATGTATTCCCTGGGCCCAGCTGACATCGATCCGGCCACCGTCGAAGTCCGCAGGGTGGAGATGGCATGGAAATAAAAATGACCTTTTGGTTATTGAATTAGGCAAATCGGATTAGGCAGCGGCCTGCAGGGCCTTCGCCTCGCCAAGCGGCCGACTTTCTTACCCCACGAGGGAGCGAGGAGTCTCGTTGGGCCTGCAGGTCCACATGGTACAGCGGTCTGTGTTCCACGTATGACAAGGACATGGCAGTGCTGGGAGACAGGGCACGGGACGGGCGGGGGGGGTGTGAGCTGTCTAAACGAGAGCCTGTGAAAGACCGTGATTCCAGCAGTACTGTAGACACATACTGAAAACGTCTGAAGGAGCCAAGTTTCTTTCAGTCTTTCACTATCCTTGAATATTTTTATCCAGTGCAATTCAGGGTGAATTACTTTGCTCAGAGTTACAGCGGCCATCGTCCTTGGACCAGCGCTGACAGCTTTGCTGTTTGGTTTTTTTAGAGCAGAAAGGGCTGTTGTATATGCAGGTTTTCGCTGCAACTCCCTAATTAGGTCACTAATTAGAAGACTGATTGGCTGAAGAGTCCTCACACCTGGGTTTGAACAGCTGACCTAAAGATTTTCCCAAAAGCCTGCATACACACCGGCCCTTTGCGGATAAGACTGCCCACCCCTGCTTTAAAGCATGACGCTACACGCTGAACCACCTTAGAACGCCTGTACGTTTCACGCATAAACACTGAAATCTGCATCCGCTCGTGACTCTGTTATCTTTATTGGGTCTCTGTGTTGAGCACATTTTTCTCGAGCCACTCTCACTCACATCCCCCCCCCAGGCACTCCAGCTGGGGTTGGTAAATCTGTGTATGCCTCACTATGGCCAGAAGGCTGTATGTAGCACAGACACAGACACACAGAGACACAGAGGTGACCCACAAACATACACAAAAACAAACAAGAACGGAGGTGAATCCTGTAAGCACAAACATGACAAGGTAGTGATTCACACTCACTGGGCAGCATATCACACATGTACAACAAATAGGTGAATCACACACACTTCTCTGTCGCTGTGCATCACAGTTGCAACTGTTTGTCATTGTCTGCATCAATAGTCTAGCCAATGGATGAATCCTTTTTCAGCATTGTTACGCCTGAGCCAGCCAATCGGTGAGTCATTCAAGCACAGGCCAACCAATGTCCTTTCAGAGAGCAGGCAAGCTCAAGCCAACTAATGAGTGGGTCCTTTTTAAGCATAGAGCAGCTGAGACCATCCAGTGGCGGTGTTTGTTTTGAGCAGAGGGTAACTCAGGTCAGTCATTGGATGAATCGTATTTCAGTGCAGGTCAGCCAATGGGTGAGTCTCTTCCAGATCGGGCCCGCCCCCTACATCAAACTGCTCTTTCCTTACCCTGACACCCTTCACAAACATACTTTCTTTCCTGTGATAAAAGGAAGCTGTAACGATCAGGAAACACGCGAGTACGTTCGCAGGACGCGGCGCCTTCGAACGACGGCAGGGTGTGATCCAGCGAAGAGCCTGTGATTCCCTCGCATTTTTGCTCATTTAGGTGTTGATTAACTTGGCAGCAAATTAATTAGCGAGGTATCAAAAAGGCTGGACGGGGAAGAAATGGGGCCCGTGGCTCATGGTGCCAGTACTGGCGTGAGCTTGTTTGCATTTCCGAGTGGAGACAAAGAAAATGCTTCAGAAAGGAGCACAAATGTAATTTTAGTAAGAGGGAGGGCCTCAGAAGATCTCGGAAAAGGGGAGCCAGTTCACCCTCCCACACACCCCGGGGAGTAATGACAGGTACAATCAAATGCACCGAGAAATTTGGGGTGTCCATTTGGATGGCTGGTTCCTGGTCCTTTTGATTTGCCTGATGTCAGTATGGATTTGGGGGAGAGGTGTGTAACAGTCCCCCCCGTTAGATATGTGTGCCTGGTATCTGTGTTTGGTATAGAACACCACGAGGGCGGAGCCACGGACAGCATGCACCATCAGTAACGGAACCCAGCCGACCCACGCTGGACTTGTGTTCTCATTAGGAGTTAAATGGGGTCAGCAGGGGGTTTTGAGGGGGGAGTCTGGGAGTGTGTGTGAAGCATGATCCCAGGAGGGTGCTGTGTGCCCAGAAGCTTCAGGGAGACTGTTTAAGTTGCCTGTTTTTTTGTTGAGTCAAACCTTTCCTTTGAGTTGGGTTTTTGCACTGTTGGGGGTTTGAGTTTTTTAAAGGGACCTCGTCCTACTTTTGTGTCATTCTGAATGTCAAACCTCAGTGATCAGGGAATGTGGAGAGGAGATTCCAGATCTGAGGTGAGGGTCAGAAGGTCACAACTATATCTGAGAGATGGCTTTGACCGTGCGCCTTTAAAATGCGGATTAATTTGGACGGCACCTAAAGTGAAAACAGCTAAAAATTGAGCGATTGAGCTGAAGAACAGCCACGTCTGTCCACTTCAACTTGGGCGATTATAGCAGACGATCCCACCGTCACCTAGTCTCCCCTCTCCCACTGGGTCCGCTGTTGCCTTTGTTCTGACTTATCCCGCTGACGCTCGTGCGGCGGATTCAAACCTTAATTAACTCGTTAGCCTGCGATGGGGTCTGGGGAGGCTACAGGAAAAATAGCTGAGTCGTCAGCAGCCTCTCTGCATCAGGGCCGCCTTTCTACCATCGTTTCCCGCCACCACAACCAGCTCTTCTCGAACAAACAAGCTCTGAACAAACAAGAACAAAGGGCTGGTTTATTATGGTGCCGGAATGAAACGCTTCCTGTTGCTGGGAAATGGGGGGAAAAGTCAGACTGATAAAAAAAACTGTATGGAGGACAGGGGGGCATTGCGGTGAGAATCTGACACCCTTTGGATGTGTTATTTTCCTTATTTAAGATAAGATCTCATTTTCTTCTTGTAAGTGGATTTTTCGATATAGCAGAAATCTGGTGTTGCAACAGCATGCAATAAAGCAGATGCGTAGTACAGCGTCAGTTAGAGTGTGTAAGGCTCGCGATTCGTGGTGCGATGCTTTGCAGGTCACGTGCTCGGAAAGCCAGAATAATCAGCTGTCTAGAGGCGTTCCTGGTGCCAGATGAGGCAGCTTGAGGGGTGGAGCCCCTCTGCTTAGGTGGGACGGGGGAGTCTGACAGGAGATCTCAGACAAAGCATCTCGCTGTGAAATACGGCCGATATAAAAAGGGGTCAAAGCCCCGTGAAAAATGTTAACTTGTAAAAACAACTCAAAGATGCTCCGCACTAACACTGAATCAGTCTAGCTGACCCTATTTAACCCAGACTGGATGCTTAGTCTGGTAGGGTCAACTGGGATTTATAACCCGAGGCGATAGTGGGCAAAGTAATGGCTGCAATCACCCGAATCAGGCCTTGTGTTGCTCTGTCGCCTACTACTGGCTCACGCACAGTTAAGGAGATGGGGGCGTGATTAGAAATTTGCAGTTCCACATCACGGGCGGGTAACTGATGTTGTACCACTGGGTAGACCGCTTAGCCTGTGAAATACCCAGCTGTATGACTACATAAGCTGCTTTGTTTTGTTTACGTTGTTTCCGTCCAGTGAAATCTTTGTATGTGAGGGGGACACAGACAGGGAGAACTCTTCATAGGAAAAAACGTGGTTAGGTAGCTAAATACGATTGAGAAGCCAGCTGGGGTCAGCCAGTCCCTGGAGCAGTTAGGGGTTAATAGTGAAATCACACTGCAAACCTTGGGATTTGAACCTTCGACCTTCCGATCACAGTCACAGCGTCCTAAACCAATGAGCGGCACACTGCCCCACATCTTCCACAGCTGTGGCACTGCGAAGCAGAGTGAGCCTGGTTTCCGAGTGATCAGCCTTACAGTTCACTAACTCTGTCCCATCTTTCCATTTATATGCTTTCCAGATGCTAACAAGCGCACCCTTTAAAAACATCGCTCCTTACAGTAGCTCATTTGCACAGCAGGCAGTGGTTATACCTGGCAGTGATTGACAGCACATGATAATCCCACCCACAGTGGGTCTTGAAGCCTCATTTTCGCTATCACAAGGCTGCCAGTCCACATCCCTGCACAGTTTCCGCCTGTTTTACCCTTGAGCAGGTTTCTTAATTTGAATCGCGGCGGTACAGGAGTGAGTGGTAGGGGTGTGTGGATCCGCACCGTGTGAGTCGCTCTTCATGAAAGTGCCGACGTAGCGGGTAATCGGCGTAAACTCCTTCATGGCGCGTGGCCTTCCTGAACCCGACTCTCGACTCAGGCAGGCCCTTCACACAGTGTCCCCCGAAGATGCCCGGGCGAGCTGCAGAGAGGCAGTGGGGGTAATAGGACTCTCCCTGCTCTTTAAGCCCGTTGCCCATCACCCGCCATGTTTTTGAAATGCTCGTTTTAATTTTACGAAGGGAGAGGGCAGATGCGCGGACATTTGTTTTTCTTTCTGGTCAAACGTTCTCCACCCTGACTTGCCGCTTTTGATAACACTGCATAGCTGGCAGCCATGTGCATGCAGAGTGATCTCCCCGCATCTCAGACGTGCATCTAAGGTCAGCCTCGCTCCTCTGGAAAACAAAATAGCCGCAGACCTCTGGGTCCCTGGACTCATCTCCCCTTCGCTTTGGGCACAGGAAGCATGATATATTATCTTGTGTACGCGCTTGTGGTCCTCCTCTTCCTCAGAAGGGAGGGTCTGACCCCGTCACGCCTGTGGGGCCAAATAAATACTCTTTGACCCATGGGGGGGGAAGGCAGAGCCTGCAGCAGCCAATCAGCATGCGCTTGACTTCCATAAGCCTTCCTGGCAGTGGTCATAGTCTGTACTGGGGCAAATACTGAAAAAGATTTATTTTATGCTATATATAATATATATTTTTCAACTTAATATAAGCATATATACTAGAATAGCTGTGACACTGGCATGGCGTAACAAGCCAGCAATCCCAGTCATCAAATTGCCATGAGGGCTTGTCGTGAGCTCCAGTGGTCTACGGGGGGGGTCTCTTTTTTAAACCCACCTGTGATTGGCACCACCCTGCTGGGTGACCTCCTCACTTTCCCCCTCACAAGGGCATAGGAGGCCACCTCCAAGCACAATAGAGGAAACTATCCTTTCTCCACCCACGGGGTTTTCGTGTTTTTGTGATTTTATTTTTTTTAGCTTGTTTATCTTCGTCGAGGTTACACAGAGCGAGTCTTCCTCCACTGAAGAGAGACAGAGATCTTGATCTCTTCTGACTGCAGCGACGCAGATCGACGCGGCTTTTTTCGGCGTAAGAAGAGAGCCGATAGGAACGGCGGGGTCCGGAGTGACGCACGGCAAAGCTGTCTGGGCTCTCAGTGGGGGCCGGGGCCCAGCTGCTCGACCCCCACCATGGTGTCTGTGCCGGCCGACCCGGCAGAGCAGTCGGACCGTCACGAAGGCCATCGCATCGCCCGTGGTGGCAGAGGCAGCGGCGACAGCAGGATTGTGAGCTGATGAGCGGCACTCGCAGGCAGAGCGCGGGCGGGCGCCGTGGCCAGACGGCCGAGGCGTGAGCAGCGGCGCCTGACGTGAGCCTGAGGGCGGAGCTTCCCTGTGTGACACTGAACCAGGATGTGGGGGAAGCTGGGAGCCCGGCAATAGCACGCCTCATTGACAGCACGCTAGCACGCTAGCCAACTGCAGGCCGTCGCAACCCTTCACGGATTAGATATTTCATCAAAAGTTGAACATTGCGCTAATGCCATAAAGGTTGTTTGTTCAAATCCCAGCAAGCACACATTAATTGTAACCTCCTCCCTCTACTGGAAGTTGTGTTGGATAAAAGCGTCAGATACATGAGTAAAATGTAATGTAAATGTAAAATGAAAATGGATACAGAGTCAGACAGTGCAGGAGTAGCCTGGACACGGCAACTGAATCAGGTCATTTTTTGTGGTAAACTACTTATTCTGTGGGAAACTCAACAGAGTAAACGGAGCCGTGTGATGAGATTTCGGTACGAGATCCTACGGAGGTACCCACCCCCACAGCCCCCGCTCTCCGGCCCGTCTAATCCTCACTCGTGTAAATATGTCTTGTTAACCTCTGTGCTTCGCTCTCCCATCCTGAGAGTGAATGAGGGTTGTGTTACTATGCATTATTCATCCGGGTTTGGTGGAGTGGGCTTCTGATAGCATGGGGGGGGGCAAGGGGGGAGTTGGCCAGGCACGGTACATGAAACATGGGTGTGTCACTGTGGTCCGTGTGTGTGTGTGGGGGGGGGTTGGCTACATGGTCTCCTCCCATTATCGCCAGGATGACCTTTCCTGTCCCCACACTCCTTCCAAACTTTTATGTCCCACTCAAGCGGCGCGTCGTCCGAATCACGCCGGACTCCGCAGCCCCGCCAGGCCCCGTTCCGGACGTCAGCGAGAGTGCTAAACAAATCAATCACCTGCCAGGATGCGAGGCTCACTTCCTCATGCCACCGTTCCTCTCCATCGGGCGTGAGACACGGAATGGCTGGGGGGGGGGAGGGGGACGGACGGGAAATCGGCAGGGACCCGCAGCGGGTGGCAGTGAGGTCGAGGCTGGTGGCCGTGTGCCAGTCCCACAACGACGGACTCCCCCCTCTCTTCCTCACTCCAGTGGCTGCTGGCGTCGAACTGTTTTGTTTGCTAACACTTATCTGTATTAATTACCTGCACAGAAAAAGGAAAAAAAACAGTCAGAATGCTGATTGCAGAAAATGAAAATCTATCCGACTGAGCTTGAGCTCGATGCGTTTCCCGCTCGGGGATTTTTAGAACTTAATGGCTACCCAGTTAGTCACAGATCAATAAAGCAGCACTGTATTACATTGCTTATTTATCTGTCTCTTCGTCTTCTCTTTTTAAACCGTTAACCCGCTTTCCCTGAAGGCCCCAATCAGCCTTAACAGCCTTGAAATTGGAAGCACTCGCCTCTGAAACGAAAACGTGGACGGAGTGTGCGGACCACCGAGTTAGTTAGAGCTCTAAGCCAATGGGAAGGCCTCTCGAGCTCATGTGACCTCACTCTCTAGCGCCCTCTGGTGTTTGCCCATTAAAATGCTTCTGCTGCATCCCCTACACCCTCCCCTGGGGGAAGACAGGAATTTGCACCCGCAGGCGGTGATGTCCTGACTGTCTGCAAGGTCTGTCTCCTTCCTTTCGCGTCACACAGATGGGAGCGGCTGGGGGGGGCTGTCTCTCTCTCTGTCTATCCCCCTGACTCGCAGATTTCAGGCCCAGCTTTGGCGGAAACGGGGCCGGCATCAGTCAGTCTGAGACTGATATGCACCATCACCACCCAGTGCCGTCACTGGGGAGGGTGCATTGCCCCTGGTGAGGGGGGGGGGGGCAGCTCTCTACCCGCTCGTTGTGTCTTCGGCAGGCTTAGCTCGCGTTGTGGATACACCGTCCAGAGATAAACCTGCACATTACATCCCTTCTCAAGTGTAACAAATCTCTCCTAATAATTCCCTAACAGATGTATTATTCATCGCTCCTGTTATGATGGAGTAAGACACAAACTGCTTCCGGCTCTGGATTTACTTGGAAACTGGGTTTTGGCACTGGCATTGGTGGTGGGGGGGTTGCAGGGGGGCTCGATGTTGCGGTCTGGTCGTTGACACAACCCCCCCAGTTGGCCCTTCAGGCTACAGCCAGCGTCTATTACAAATGAGATGCGGGAGCCAAACAAAGGAGCCAGATGTGTTTCCGAGCCTGGGGGGGGGGGGGGGGGGGCGGTGCTGTGCCACCTCTGTGCAGCAGGGGGCGCTGAAACCTGGGGCAGAACCCCCCCTAGTACTTCATATACCGTTTGTGTTGAGGAACAAAGCACTGGCTAGCAGAACAGGTATGTGGGCCAGGGGGGGTCTTTGAGACGCAAAACGATTGTGATGCCTTTACCGAAAAGCTCTAAGAAAGTAAATAAGGGGAACATTTGCATTATTTAATAAGAGCCCATCATGAGAGGGAGAGAGAGACCTCGCTTTTAGAGGGATACACACGCCTAAAGACCACCGAGTTTGGTGATCTCAGCGGTCTCTCCCGTCGTACAACAAGTGAGCGGTTCCCATCACCCAGGCCGGCTCACGTCACCCGATCAGCCTGACGATGTCGCTTCTCTGCCTGTCAGGTGGTACAAAAAAAACGAAGCAGCCTCAGTGTCCAGGAAAAACAAGTATCTGGTGTGAAACCAGTCGCACTGTTCCCAGAGTTCACTCATTTATACTGGAAGCCCGGGGATCTGCATGGGAATGGAAAGGCAGGAGAAAACAGCGAATCATTTGGTGACATGACCTCTGACCCGAGGATGTCCTGTGTCACCGGGGGGCGCCACAGCCCAACTCACACCCCACAGAAATGCAATTAAACCCCCCACGACATTCCGAGCTGCCGGTACAAATGACGTCGCAGCTGCTGGGGGGGGAGGGTGGTGGTGGATGGAGCACTGAGGGGGAAAAACAATCAGGGAAACACTGATGTGTGGTGAGCCCCTGAGTGGGCTGCTGGGCTGGGGGGGGCCAGTGAGGACGTGTGAAGCCCAACTGCATTGGACACATTCCGAATCCCCCCAACTCTCTGGCCAGTAACATCCCTGGTTTTTCAGACACCAGGAGTCAGCAATTCCCGTCTTCAGCAGAAATCCCTCCAGCCAGAGGTCCCTCACACTCGCTCACACACAAACATGCACACACACACACACACACACACAATTGTAACTGCCAATCAAAGAGGCCTCAGGCGCTGCCACTGACTCGTGTGCATAAATTAGCATACATTTGCATAAAAATCCACTCATTTAGCAGCCTGGCTCGGCTCTGGCACCGAGTGACATTTTCCTTCACTCTCCCTCACCGGTGCTCTCGCCCCGCGCTGATAAGAGCCTGAAAATCGGGGGTTAACCCTTTACGTCGGGAGGGGGGGTTGGGGGGGATCGCGCTGGCCGGCGCTTAGAGGGGACCCGAGGGCCCTTAAGCCACACAGAGGTACGTGATTATGTTGGGATGGGAACGTCGATCTTAATCGCGCGGTAACTTCTGAGCCGTATCAGCCGCGGCCCTGTGTCAGTGTGGTGTACGGAGGATCAGATTCGGCCGTTTAGGCCGCCATTCAGAGCCCGCAAGCGAAAAACTTCTAGGGCCAGAAAATCATTTGTGGCTCCAGGAGTCTCTGGCTGGGGGTCCCAATGGGTTGTGACTGCACGTGAGGGGATCCAGGTGACAGTGCATGACACATAGCACCTAGCGTCCATTTATTTGTTTTCTGTCCCGCCTGTCCGGCCCGAGGGTCACGGTACAACGCGCTGCATCGACCAGATACCAGGCTCGCTTGCCGGGTCGCTGTGATGCCGGGACGCCGTAATTTCATTATCAGCGGCTGTCTTAAATGGCATCTCAAATTAAGCCCGTGAAGCACTTTTAGCCTCATTAACGGATTACGCCCAGCGGTTTTAAAAACAGAGGGGAAAGACGGGAATATGCGGAGCATGGCGTTTGTATCCGAGCGACCGGAGGAGGCCCAGCCTTTATGAGGGGCTCGGCAGTGAAACATCACTTTCAATAAAGAGCGTGTCGGCGCCGCCTTGGAGGAATGGATTCGCATCTCCCTCTCTCCGTCTCCCTCTCTCTCTCCCTCCCTCTCTCTCTCTCTCCCTCCCTCTTGCCAGCATATGTTGAAGCGTCAATCACATTGGCCAAGAGCAGTCAACAATTAGCATGAAATTGCAGCAAGAGAGCGGCTCTGCACTAGCAGCTAATGTGACTTTTTTTTTTTTTAGCATGACCCAGCCAGCTCCTGTTCGCTAGCTTGCCTATTGTCTGTGCCT
>JAODJU010000007.1:13600437-13611435 GCA_026776725.1 Gnathonemus echidnorhynchus | reverse complement strand
CGCAAGGTGGCGCGGCTGGCGGACGAGCAGCAGCGGCTCATGCAACACGCGCTGCAGCACAACCTGCTGGCCATGGCGGCTCACGCGCCCGTCGCAGGCCGGCCCACTTCCAGTCGTGGTTAGTGCACCCCCACCCCCTATTCACACTTGTTTGCTTAGTGCATGACTAGATAAACAACTTTCATCTTGATGCCTGACCTCGATAATCTTCCAACAAAATGACTTCTGCTCCACTACGTCCTACTTGCACGACACACACGCACTATATTAACCCCTGTGAGTAGTTCTCCCCCAGCACCGATAAAATGACCAGTTCTACACGCCTGCTTGCTCTGTCCCTTGGACTTTCTCTCTCAGTATCTCGTTGTGTCTATTGGGCGTGTTCACCCATGTTCCAGCACTTCTAATATCCTCCTGCCCCGGGTCTGTTTCAGAAGACAAGCAAGACCTGGCATTAAGCATCTCCACCAATGGCAACGCCAGCATCAGTGTGTCTGTGGAGGTCAACGGCATGGTCTACTCAGGTGCGGACCCCTCCGAATGGCTCACTGAGCGCTGGCTGTCAATAAGCACGTCCCGTTTACTCTCTACCCACCTCTCTCTATAGGGATGCTGTTCGCTCAGAAGTCTGGAGCAGCGCCCCCTGCTGCCTTCAGTGGTGGAGGCTTTGCCTTCCCTTCCTCTGCCCACAGCCCTAGCCTGTCGTCTTCCAAGGGCCCCAGTCCTGCGGAGCCCTCTACCAGTGGCTCTCCCTAATTGTATGGCCACTCCCCCTTCCTGTGGCCACTCCCCCCCCCACTTGGCCCGACAGGGACGCACTCTGCCCATTCTTCAGTGGCTCTGATGGGGATACCAGGGACTAACTGTAGCACAACAAATACCTCATCGCTCCTGTCGACCTCGACTGTACACAGACAGCGACACCTGCACACACGAACACAATGGATAAAACGCAGCACAATCAAACAGTACAGTCAGAAATCACCGGCAGGTGTCCACAGCTGAACTTGAAGATGTTTATTTCAGACTTTATTGTTCATTGCCACTTGCCTTTTATGATTTGTATTTTTAGTACTTTCTCTTGCATACCTCAAATCAAGAAGTCTGTTTTGGTTGAATTATACAGGTATCTGTAGTGTACTGTAGCCGAAGTAAGTTTATTTTATATACATGATAATTTTGTTGATCAGGTTCTTTTTTTTTAGGTTTGTAGAACTAAAGCCTTGTAAGAACGTTTCTATGCATGGTTAGGGCCCCTGTTTGCTATGGTTCTTCCCAGGCTGGACTGAGTGGCTGAGATAAGCTGGCTGCCCTGAAGGAGCTTGAGCTGTTTCAGTTCTCCTGTAGTCCTCCTTCCAAAGAACCTCTGTGAATCAGCCCGCTCTGTTCGTGGGGGCTCACAATTGGGAGGGCTTCTTGTTTTGCTTTGCTCACTTTTTAAAATAACATGGAGATGATGTTTACTGGTCCTTAGTCCCTGCTGGTAGCAACTTCTGATTGGAGCAATGTGAATAGTATGGGTTTGGGTGATCTAAACTTCAGCACCTGATTGGTGGTTCTCTGGCACTGTTCTCCACCTTCATAATGTCCCTACAGCATTGGCTCCCATCTTGTAGGTGCTTTGGGACCAGTGGTGGTCTACTCTACTGGGACCAGTGGTGGTCTGCTCTACAGACCACTCTACAGACCACTCCTATAGCCCTGAAAGTAGAAGGGGTGTATTTTACTAAGACATCAGGACAACATATATAATGTTTTTAATTTTTTTTTCTTGTGAAATGCATTTTAGTTTTCAAGCCTCACATTTGTCTTTCCATATTGGAAAGAGTCTTTCTCAGGAATGGCAGACTTCCCGCGTTGCTTGATCGGAGAATGGATCCTTAACCAAAGACACTCTCAGCTCCTCAGGACAGCTTAAAGGTCACATGGTTTGGAGAATATGCTGGTTAGCTTGGCTTACTGTCATGGCTCTGGCCTGATCAGCTACTCAGCTCAAGTCTGTTGTGTTGACCTACGAAGAGGTTCCACGCTAACTGACCTGACTTGTCATATCCTTGCCAGGCAGCAATGTCCTGAACGTGATACTTTGTTCTCATTTAAAATATTTACCACACGTACATTAGGCATCGTCCATCTGATAGCCTCATTTCGTTTGACTCCGATCGCTGTATAGCTGTATACCAAAGACCTGGTGAACTGAGCTCCATGTCGTCCACCACCACCCGCAGGCTGCTCTCCTTATTTGCGGTGGAAATGGAGGGGGTCACGTTGGATATCCCCGGCTGCTGTTGCATGGCTCTGGAGGCCTGTTTGGCATCCTTGACTGACCGATGGATCCATTACAAAAAAAAAATGACTTTCACTCCCCCTGACTGTCAGATTCAGGTCAGATTCGATCCCCCTTTTGAAGGCTGTGGGGTCTGCCACCGTGTCTCTCTCCGGATCTTGGGCCCATGAAGAGGTCCTCGTATCTCCACCTCAGGTCGAACAGCAAAGTTTATTATACTCTATCCATTTGGGGAATATACAGAATGAGAAAACCACCATTTGCCAACTAGTACTTATCACTGATATCTCTTTCTTGCATACATTGTCATGTGACTGTAATCAGCTTGTTTCACATGGATGTTTTTGGCTTTTAACGTACCTCATGAGAACTTGCCTTATGGTGGTTTTTAGCTTGTGTTGAGTTAGCTGGCAGATTTCTAGTGCATCACGCCTCCTGAAATCTGGATTGTTTTTGATCGCTTTGGACTACTTGCATGTAGGATTGTAAATGTTCCAGTAGAACAATGCCAGGTTTGAGGTCGCGGGTGGGACAAATCATGGGGTGGGGGAGTGGCGGGGGTCCACAAAGAAAATGACAGAAATGTAGCCACTGCCTTAAATTCTCACCCATGTGTCATTGATAATTTGCCTCTTTTAAAAATAGATTTTAAGATATTTTAATCGATGATTCATCCTGTTTTTTGTTGGAGACATTACGAAAAGCTAATTTCTTTGAACTCCTGGGGCTATAAAAGGAAGTCCACTGAGGAAGGTTGATATGTCACCACATCCTTGGTAGACACTACTAGTGTACACCCCCCAAACCCCCCCCCCCCCACTCCCAGTCTTAGTGTGACATTCAGTGCAACCATGTCTCATGAGTTATTTAAACGTATTTTTTTTTTAAACTATGTCCAGGGATCAGCCAAGGTGCCCTACCGTTTCTCAGAGCCATGTGAAAGCCTTCCAGCTGCCCAAGCATTGATTTAAAGGATGTGTTTTGGACAATCGTGTTCCCCAAGATGTTAGAACTTGAAGTTTGGGTCTTAGGCCAATAAAACAGGCTGAGTAGCCTTTTCAATGCAAGGTCTGACAACTGATCCATTTTATGTCACTTGTATTGTTACCTTTATGAATGAGTCACCTCCTCAAGTTTAATGGAACAGACCAATCCCAAGGTGTCCCCTCACCTCGAGCACCACAAGTTTCCTCTGTGCACAAGAGGGAACCACCAGAAATGGGTGGGGGGTTGTGGGCATTTGCATGCTGAAACACTCAAGCCAGCTCATTTTTTCCCCCTGATCTTTCTCTCTCATTTTGACGTTGTACTCTTGCTTTATCCCCCCACACGGAACCAGCCTTGATGTACCTGGAAAATACAGCTGGTCTTAGCTTGTTTTCACAAGCGCTGAACTCTGTTCTCACTCAGTGCTTGACTGGGTGTTCTACACTGCAATCTTTAATATTTTGTTAAATGGAGAAATAACCTTTCACTGGTACAAAATTGAATGATCCATTTTATAAAAACCAACTCAGAGGTATTTCTGTGTATTATTTTAATTAATTATTATTATTAGGGGGTATCAGCAATTGTTTTCAGGGAAAACAATAAAAAAAAAAAATATGTAAGAAGGACATTTTTGCTATTTGTATTTAAGGTGACGCTTTTCCCAAACTTGACTTGTATTAATTCAGGTGACCTCAGGCTATGATGTTTGTCTTATTGTACTAACAAGGTGAAAATTACAGAAACAGCACAAAAGACTGCAGTGGGTATCTTAATGTCATTCAGCGGTAAATAATTTATATTTGTCACGGAACTTTTTTGCCTTCTTCAATGCCACCCTGAATCATGTGCCCTGGCTCATGATTTCTATTCAGAAATAGAAGTGTGTAAAACTATAATTTCTAGCATATTGCACCTAAAATGAGGAATTGGAAGTGTTTATATTAGCTATATCAAAACCCTACAGATTATTTACAAGAGAATAAAACTTACATATACGAAAATGCATATACATAGTTGCCTTGAATTGAAAAGCTCACTCCAACCAGCTGAGGAAAGTATGTCTACATACGCATATTTTATGTATGAAGCTTTTCAGTTCAGTCCAATGTTCGAAATGCTTTAAGGCAAAATAGTAAGTGGGTTAAGTTAAGTAAGAACTACAGGAAGAAGGTGAAACAGGACAGGAGGCACACTACTCCAGCCAGGGAGGGGGGCAGCAGCCCTGCCCCCCCGCCTGCAGTCCGCAGCTGAGCCAGGGCTACTGTTTTCTCGTAGCCCTCTTCAGAGGCTTTACACTCGTATTTGCCATCATGATCTGGGCCCATTGTCTCTATCAGCAGCAAACAGCCTTTTTCTGTGTAAACGCAGCTCTGGGGATTGTCGTTATAGTACCAGTTGTACTTGGCGTGGCCGGATTGCATGGGGCAGTTCAGGAAGTGTCTAGCCTGGAGTGGCACCTCCGTCGCGGGCGGCTGGGCGTGGAGCGCTGAAGACACAGGAAGGTCTGCAGGAGGGAAACGTAGAGCTGAATTTAGCTATTCGCCTCCTGACTATTTATCCATCTGCTTTCAGTGCCCATTATCTGGGAAAAGGAGAGCTGGAAGCATCGGGCATAAAGCAGGAACATCTCAAATGGGAACGCCAGTACCCTCAACAGGGGTGTAGGTTTGGTTTTGACGTTGCTAGAGACCGAATCAGCCCCACCCCCTTAAACACTCCCATAATATCAGTAGAGACATATCCCTACTGTCTATACCCAAATCTTGACCCTCATTGAGCATGTCCCCACCCTAGGCAAAACTACTCCTGATTGGATGTTGAAATTGTTCATGTATTTATTAGTTCTCCAGGTTCACCGCAGTGTTTGCATTTCATCTGGTCCTTCTCTGGCTGGTCACCATCCAATGACAGTCCGTCTGGGTACTTCCCATTCATGCTGAATACCCACAAGGCACTGCAACTGGACTTTTGTCTAGGGCAGTGTTTCCTAATCCGGTCCTTTGAGCTTGGAGGAAGCAAAAACGTGGAGCAACTGTGGGTCGCCGAAGACTGGATTGGGAAACACGGATCTATATGCATTTCAGTAGCTCCCTTTTATATTTTTGTGAGAGTAGCTGCTTACATTAGAATTTTGCATAATACCTTTTCAGCTCAATAAAACAAGCCACTGAGTGAACATATCGCAAAGAAAGTTGAGGGTTTTCTGTAATTGTTTTAGTTTGCATGCTGAAAATCTAGTTCAAGGGAATGTTACTAATGTTCAACTAAGAATTCAATATTTATCTTAAAATAGATCATTAGTCAATCCATCCAAGACTTCCACTCATTCTACACAAAAGGGGAGACCTTAACCCTAGTACCCGAGAGGTCGGGGCCATCCCAAAGACCCGCACCCACAGCGGCTCTCCGTGGACCAGGTTCCCCACCCCCGCTGAACTGCTAAATGTACAAAAAAAAGCCCCACAAGTTTAGATGGCCAGTTTGGCATCCCTGTGTGGTAGGCAGATGGGGAAGGGAAACATCTTACCTTTACAATGACGAAAATCTCCATGCTTCACATCCTGAATTGTTCCACTGTCCAAAAGACAGAAGGTGGATCATTTAGAGCTGCTCGAGAAAGAGAGAGATGCTTTTCATGCACTCTGCCACCCCCCACCTGAGGGGGCTGGTGGGACTTTTGATGTGGGTGTCATTTTTCCATAACCAAGAACTGAAAGCAGGGGGGGGGGCAGGTGCAAGAATAGAAATCGGGTAAACTGTGCTCTATTATTCTGAGGGGAAACAGTGGGATGCCTTGTGAAGCACTGATTCTAGCTGCTGGTTAGACCAGATCATCTACCTCTAGAGAGCAGACAAGTTTGAGGCAAAGCTCGGCTTGTCATGAACACCATGGGATACAGGTGGATTGGCCACTATTTAGGATGTATTCTGGAACTTGCATGAGAGCCTGAGTTTCAGGGCTTTGACATTGAGCTGTATAGTAATATCAATGGTGGCGATTGCTGGACCACAAAACTTAGGATGGCTTTTGGAAACTTAGATATGTACCTTTCGACCAGATCAGTGGTGCAAAGGTTCCTCTGTTCATGAGTGTAGACCCTTAACCACAAAACTATCAGCATTTAAAATAACTCTCCCCCACCCGCCCTCCCCAATGAAGGGAGAGGTGAGACTGGTGTGTGAGCACAGCAGCTACAGCAGTACCTGGAGGCAGTGGTACATGTCTTGGATCCGGCATCCCAGCCACAGTAGGGGTCCCGGGCCTGGACACAATCTTCACACTGAGTCCCATACTTCTCGCAAGCGTGCAGGTCCACTTCCAACACCTCTGTGCCGTTACTGACATACAGCTTCTTCTGCAAGTGGTGGGCACCATATTACTGTTATATTAATGTTGTAAACACTAAAAACATGCCAGGGTACAAAGGATTATTGTGCTAGAAAGATTAGCTTTATAAATATAAGGAAATTGCTTTATGTAACTAAAGCCACATCAAACAGGATTCATGCTGAATTGGTGAGATATCACCATATGGTGCAGAACCTAAACCTGCACTGGCTGCTGCAGCACACTTCCTCTTGTGTGCAACCTGATTGCACCAGAAACGCATAGAAAGGCTGCTTGGTAGACAGCCCCCCCGAAACCCACCGTGGAGTTCTGCAGAAGCATGTTCTGGATGACAGTCTTTTGCTGGAAGAGTTTGAGTTCGGCTATGAAGAAGGACTGGCCCATGATCTCCAGGACTTTGTGGATGCGTCCATCCTCTGTGGACAGAAGGACAGACGAAGACTATGGTTATCAGCAAAATGCAGTAGGGTGTCTGCATGGGGCTTATCTGGTGTCCAACAAGCATCACCTACACGGTGAAAAATAATCCTGACCCATCAAACAAAGTGTCAGCAGAATAATGAAATGAGAATGACTTAAAAAGGGATCCATCTCTAAAATATCAATGGTTGTTCAGGTACCAATGGAAGGAATCTATTTTGGTTGGTACTTTGGTTGTCGCTGGATAAAACTAATTTTTGGAGGGATGCAGTGAGCAGTGAGGTCAAGGTTACTACTGTACATGTATGACCACCTATAGGCCATATATACCTCCAACTGTCAGGTAAAGTTGGATTATTACATCTATAATATAATAATAGATACCACAAGTGTGTCTGCTGGGGTGTGGCATGAGTAAACGGTGTCCTGTAGTTGTGTTCTGGGCTTACAGCAACTCTGGATACAACGGACTTTGGATATAACGAACTGTTTTGCCAGGTCCCTTAAAGTCCATTATAACGGGATTGTACTGTATATGACATGCAAAGGGCGACAGGCAATGGGTTGCACACACGGCTACTTATAAACGTCTTTCACTTCCTGTAAACAAACCTGAACTTTCACACCAAGCAGCTTCCTTCAAAGTCGCTCGACTTGCAAAAGTACTCAAAGGAGACAAACAAATACAAATTTTGCTTGTGATATGCATGAGCATGAGAAAACTAACCTCGGTACAGATAACTATGCCAGTGGTCAGATACATAGGTCACTGCGTTAGCCATCATCATCAAAAGCCACTGCAACTGCATGTTGCGATCGCAGGTCAACAGGCGCAGGAAGAGGAACAGCAACGTTCCTGCTTCACTTCTGTATTATTTTCAACCCGTGAATTTATCAGTAAAGGCATTGCCCTGACCCAAAGTTGCATAACAGACGTCAGCTGAAATGGTTACATGACTTTTAAAACACGTTTGTAACAGTGTTGAGCTCTTTATATGAAATGAGCCTATCAGCAGGAGCTGGTAAGAATAGCTGGTAAAGTATACAGAGGAGAAGCTGACCCAAGGACAGGAACAGGACGCTGTGCTGGGTGCCGTCCGCAGCCGTCACGCTGTCCGCTTCTATGCGTGTGTACTGGTGCCTGCTAATGATCAGAGGTCTGTCACCCACGGGTTTCACCCATTCCTCCATCTCCAACGGTCTCATCATCATTTTCAGGACTTCCCGTGGAAGCTTCGTGCTGTCTCTAACGCACTGGGTGACACAGGACAGGAGAGTCACTGACTGAAACATACGCTTTTCATTGATTTAACTCCCTACAGACCCATCTGGTACTATTAAGTGTTGTTGATGCTTAATAAGGGAAATTAGGGCTTTAAGGTGACATTACGTGTGTTGCGGTGTGCTTACATCATCCCAACACTTAATGTATGAAAAAAACCTAAACTAAAAAACTTTTTCTCCTGCATTTCAGAGAAATATATTTTACAAGTGCCACTCTACATCCTCAATAAACATGCATATGTAATTTGTAAGTGTACGAAGGAGCACCGAGACTGAGATGGCAGTCATGTGACCATGATTTTTTTGCTTTGCAGCTTGTTTCAGCCTTCTTCTGAGCTTCTCCCCCCACCCTCCAGGAAAACATTTTGACATATGTGTTTGTTTTCTTGCGTTGAATGTAAACCTGTCCCACCATGTCATAAACCACGGTTCCCCACCTAAACCCCTGTTTATCTTAGGTAGCTGGAACCATGTTAAGCCTAAATATTTATGCATGTAGGGTTTGTGACTAAACACTTTGCAGAGTAACATCAGAACCAACTTCCATACCGTCCCGGGCCTTGGATGTGGAACCTGGTCTGTGCATTCTTTGAAGGAGGATGTTGTGAAGACATGGTCGATGTCGCCCAAGGTGTAAACGCACACTGCAGTCATGTTCCTGCGAGGAGCGAAACATTTCAGAAAAAGTAATTTGTCTGCATTTTAAGCTCCATTTCCTGCAATGTTTTGTATTTACCTGTGATATTTGACATTTTTGTGTAATACATAGTTATTTCCAAACTTGTTCTTATATATCATACAAAGGCTCAGGGTCCCCACCCTTTGGACGATGCCCGGAGTGACATGCAGGTGCCCTTAGCTTTCCCCTCTCATTTTGAAGGAGCGGCTGCTCTATTTGTAGGTTACGCTACTTTTTTCATCAGACAGCTGATAACCAAATTTTGACACGGCCTGACCACGAAACCATATCTCATCACCCCTCCCCCCCCCACCTGACACCATGTGACACTACTTCCAATGAAACCTAAAGTTCTGATGTTAATTACTTCAGCTCACTTCCTTTAAGGGTTTGGCACACTCACTGCAATTTCCATTTGTTTTCCGTTTGCAACATTGAGGATTTTATCACGTTCTGAAGTAACGCGACATGTACTTTGTTTTTGCGTTCGGCCTTCAAGTTGACCAAGAGATGAACTGATCCACACCCTTCCAAATATTGCTTCAAAACAGATGCTTCCTGTCAGGCAACATGTATTACAGACAGTGTTTCTGCAGTGTGTGGACCATTGCCTCAGACCACATGACATTCAACACACGGAGACACACACGTGGTGTCCTGACCCACAAGCAGCACAGATGGGTTGGCGAAGCCATACCAGCCGTTGCTGAAGAGTGTGTAGACCCGGCTCTCATTCCATCTCTCCGCATGTAGGACGGTCACGTCCACCAGTTTGCTGAAGTACAGCTTCCTGTCAGGGATGCCGCACGACAGCCGGGCCCTCAGATGCGATGTCCAGGACTTCTGCAGGCAATTTTTTGGGCCTCCGCGATCCATCTAGCACAGGCCACAGGTAAACAAGGTCAGAGTTTCCCAATCCGGTCCTCGGCGACCCCCAGACAGCTGGGAGGAAGCAAAAATGTGAACCAGATGGGGGTCCCTGAAGACCAGATTGGGAAACACTGATCTAAGAAAATTCAGCATTCAATTATACCACTGATATGTGGGAACATTACCCATTACGTTGCAATATCCTCACTTAGTCAACTCACCTGGATATAGCATCATTAGCACAGTGTCTGTAAGGCTCATTAAAACAATTCATCAGTCCAACCATCTTCCAACCATTTATCCTGGATCGGGTCATTAAAACTAGGCAATCATTAGTTCTAGCCGGCACAATATTTAAGGAGTGAAGATATACATGCTGACCTTGCTTAGCATAAAAACGTTTATCAGTGAGTTTCACCTTGGGGTCTAGGAAGGGACAATAATTGTCTTTGTGTAAGCGGGGACGTTCTAGGCCAAAAGCTGGATAATAACCCGAGTCACACCAAACCAATGGGATCCCAGGGGACATACACAGCCCAGTCCACCATAAATAAGCAGCCCTTAGACATCCTGAATGTTATCTACAAGGTTACCATCTGCCTGATAGAGCAGTGTGTTTCTTGTGTCTGTCATAGCGCTCACTAAAAAGTTTTAGTAATAAACACGCCTGACCATGACTTTCAATTAGAGCTCATGATCCTTTGCTCCAAGAAAAAAAAGATCCAAAAGAAACGTCCATTTCTTGGAATCAGAAACTGGTTTAACAAATACTACAACACTTGGTATGGTGTGGTATGGTATGGTATGGTATGGTAATGATTAACAACACCAATGTACAACTAATACAGTACATGGTAATTCATAGAACTCACATAAATCCAGCATAAGACATATAAGACTCTGACATATGCTCACACTCACATCAAACACCCAAGATAACTTATCTCCCCATCTGGCTCTCTGCTCATATTCAACATTTTTGGCAAGAAGTCATAAATAAAATCAGTTAATAATAAAATAATAAATGAACCCATGTAGACAAGGACTCTTGGTTTTTAGTCCCATTTTCTCACCTTCAGTGATGAAGAAACCACAATCCAAAATGCCATCTTTAGTTTA
>JAODJU010000007.1:13500569-13535748 GCA_026776725.1 Gnathonemus echidnorhynchus | reverse complement strand
CCTCCTGACAATAGCAAAACAGCAAATATAAAATATAAAAAAAATCAAGGCGGCACCAAAAAATTGAGGCGGGCGGCCATGTAAAACAATTTATTAATTTTACGTGGCCTAATAATGAATGCACAAACTACTTTGTAACACTTGTAAAAACATTGTACAGCTTTATTATTGTTGTTGTTGTTGTTGTTGTTTTTGTTGTTCTGACGTACCTACAAAAAGATCATTCGTAATCTGGATATTGTTTGCATCATGTCCTCAGCGGTCCCACCTGGTGTTCTGCTGGGCCCAGGATAGAGCAGAACTGGGATTAAAAATCAACCCTAGACTTTGGGGTCTGCCAAAATACATTTTGTCAGGGGTGGGGGTGGCATGGCGGCTGATCTTAAGCACACTGGGGTGACTGACGTGGGGGGGAAGGAGCTGTACAAATAAAAACGGAATAGATCACGACTTCCTGAAGTTCCCCTCATCGCGTGACCCAAGTTGTTAACCGAGACATGCTGAACAATGTGAGTATCTGTCATCACACCACACTGTGCTAGGCCGTGTAGGTGTGACTCAAATGTTAGTCCTCCCAATTTTCCCAAATTCACCAGGACATTTGACCCGTTTCCCAGTTTCGGAGGCGACGTTAAAATCCCCCAGGTCTGTCACGTTCCGTTTGTCCGACTCGTCCCGCACGCACAGGCTCAGGTGAGAACCACGCCGGTAAGGGCCGCGAGGCGGTAAATATTTAGGTGTATCCAGGGCTGAGCGGCTGGTAAAGGAAGCGGGCAAATTAATCACCGGCGTCGATCACAGCCGGAGCATGCAGCTGCGAGCTGGGAGGCTGCTGTCAGGGCGCGAGGGAATATTCTCGCACGGACGGGCCCCCCCCGCACAAAACCCAGGCATGTCAGCTGAGAGGCATGGGCGTGGCTCACGGCTCGAGCGCTTTGACACGCTAAGCTCATTCTTAAATGGCGGTTGACTGGCTCGCTGCCAGGACGCTGGGGCTCGCTCTGGGTGGATCGCTGCCCTGCTCCTTCTATGCCCCCTTCATCGCTGATAATTAGCTTGCCGGCTTGGCAGCCAAGAATACTCTAAAAAAAAAAAAAAAAAAAAAAGCAGTATTACACAGGTGTAACACAGGCTGTATGAACTGCAAAATAAATACAGAACGAGTACAGTAGGTAACCATAAAGGACAACAATGATATATGAGTAGAAAATAGCACTCAGATAAGCGACATCAGATTTACATGTGCAAGTAGATTTTGTTTAAAGTGTCAGATAATTAATTGTAGCAGGATTTGTTGTGCAATTCATTTTTGTTGAGGGGCCTAATTGCATGCGAGCAAAAAATGTCTGACATTTCATTAATTTAGCAGATGCTTTTATTGAAAGTGACATACAGTACTTATTTTTTGGAGAAGGTTGGGTCAGCTTGTCCCTGGTTAAGGGCCTCAGTCCGGGGCCCAGTGCTGAAACTGGACTGCTGGCTCTGGGATTTAAACCAGTGTTTTAGTCCAGTGCTTAGCAGCCCAACCTACTGAACCACACACCACCCACCCTGCTTGCGGTACAAGTGCCGAAGATGTGATAGCAGAAAGGATAAGGGAGCATCTTTGCAGGGTCACTGGAGTCCTTTATGTCGCGGTTTGCCTTTCTAGGGCAGCCTGTCCTGAGCTGACATGAGGTGTGTCAGGAATGCTCAGAGCAGTGATTTGACTGCAGTGATTTGGCTGCTGTGAGAAACAAAATGTTATACCGCCACTGAGGATAAACTCCATCATAAAAAATTGGCCAGCACTGCATTCCTTAGATGTCTCAGGACTTCCCGATGCTGAGGCATCATGTGACTAAGTACTGCTATCAGGGATTGTCAGGACCCTCTGCACAGCATCTCCGTCAGTATAGATGGAAGTGTGAGACACCTACTGCTTCTTGAAATCCTGAACCAGCTCCTTGTTTCTTCTTAACGCTCAGAAAACGATGAATGTTTTCCTGGCACATTTCTGACAAGAGCCTAACCTCCTTCTTGAAGGTGTATCACTGTCAGTGGTAATCAGGCCTGTGATGTTTATGACGGCGATAATACTATGTCTGACCACACAATTATGCAAATACAGTGAGTATAGCAGTGGACTCTGTCTGCCGCAGTTTTGGGGTCCCCACTTACTGGGCTCTGTCAGAATTCCAGAATTGAGTAGCTGAAGATCAGTCTGAATGGGATTACAATATTAAATGCTGAGCTGAAGTCTTTGAATAGTAGACTTTTATAGCAGCTTTTATTATCCAAGTGGTCTAGTGAGGTGTGATGTCATTTCTGTGAACCTGTTGTGGCAGTAACCTGAAGGAGGTCTTAGATGACGCTCTCGCTGGACCTCAGCGTCGCCGTCGCTTCGAGAGTGAGAGCCTCTGTTCATTGAGGCAACCTGTGCTGCTTTTTTTTTTTTTTCAAAACCCGGCAAACTGTAGTGATCTTAAAGCAGGTCTCCATATTATAAAGTTGCGAGCGTGTTGAGCTTCACAGACATTGGGGGTTAATGGGCATTAATGACCCGCTCAGTTGGCTCTGGTTTCATCTCCTCACCCGGTAACGCTAAAGACTTTAATGATCATTCCGGCCACCTTTGTAATGTCATTCGCCACAACAACAAGCCGAGATAATTAACTCTGCCTACCAGATGAACACGTCAGGCTGCTTTGGTGCCAAGGCGCCCTGTTAACCAGCCCTGCGCACACAGTCTATCACTTCAGCTCGCTACTGTCGCCTGTCATAATCACTAAACGCTAATTTTACGCACAAATAATGTCATCAATACAAATATTTTTTTATTTGACACGTGCATTATTTGTTTCATTTGGTCATGTATTTATTATGTTTTATATTTTTGCAATGCATGTGAGCTTATTTATTAACACCTAAATTGCGTGCATATATATATCTGTGTGTGTGTGTGTGTGTGTGTGTGTGTGTTAAACCAGTCCAATGCACATATAAAGACGACTGCCTGCTGCCATAAGTATGGGAATATTTATTAGCAGAATAGTTGTGCCTCATTGTTGCTGCCACTGAGTCAGGAAGGAAGAGCTGTGACGAGCGGATTAGCGCCCTGGCGTTATGTAAACTCCCCTAGCCTGAGGCTCGTCGCCGTTCCACCTGCGCTTCCTCCGCGGGCCTGCAGGCTCCTCGCACGCAGGCTGGCGCGGCGGCAGGGTTAGGGGAACCGGCCCGGCGGGGGAGAGCGGGGGAGGAGTCAGCCTCATTCCACAGCTGAAGAGTGTCACCCCAGCTTGCGCCTCGTTGCGTGACGAAGCCTCACGCATCATCTCGTCCCCTGTGGCTCCTCTTTTGTTGAGTTGTCTTGCCGTCAATAATAAATCTGCGAGCCGGGCCGTAAAAAGTCGCCACCGTCTCTCTCTCTCTCTCTAGCGCTCTCACAGATTTCCCAGGTGAGTTTGTTAGCTGCGAACATTTTGCATTCCAATTAAATATTTTGCATTTCTAATTGTAATTGCATTATAAATTTAAAAAAAAAATCTAATTTTGCACGAAGCAGGTGAACAAGTCATAACGCAGCACATTAACTTCTTGATCTAAGACCTTTGCACCAATTTGATCTAAATCGAGAAACCAGAACCTTGTGGAAGAGGACTCATTTCTGTATGCTGGATGGGTTGGAACCAACATGGGCCCAGAGCATAACTACCTACCGTACGTTAACATCTAATAAAGAAGGACCCATGATATGCCTGGAGTGCGAAAGTAATTAAAATTTGTAAATATTTTTTAATAAGCAACTCCACACCATGGTGCTCTTATCGAGTGTCACTAAGCTGGGCTCCATTAAGAGTACAAAGTAAACACTAATAAAACAAAACAAATCAGATCACTGCCACCACGTGTCCAAAGGGTGGCCGCTGAGGCCAGTGGCAGAGTGGCCGCTGAGGCCAGTGGCATTGTGCCCGAGTGCATCCCGGAGTGAATCCCATGCTATCTACCTTCTCTAGGTGAACATTGTACTTCCAATTCTCTGTCTCATAGCGAATCGGAACATCACACCTCTAGAGCAAGGACATGCATGTTCAGGGATGAAAGAAACGACAGACTTCAAAGCCCTCGATTATTGCCTACTTCCGAAACGCCTACCAAACGTCTACAAAAATACAGCAATTTACATTAAATGAATCAAGATTGTGCAACAGCTTCTAAATAATATTACCCCCCCCCCCTCCAAAAAAGCACCACCTTTTGGCTATGAACTTTCAGGCTGCTTACAGTGTGGGGTCCAGCAGAATTGGCCTTTCCTAATAATGATATAGGATTTACAGAAATTCTGGTCCGTTCTAGTGCCTCTCTGGGGATGTGGTCAGATCCATTCCCTGAGACACCATATCGAATGACTTCTTCTGCCAAAATATCCTGGACAGCTGTCCACTCCACCACCCAGGAACTTCACATTAGGCATCAAAATCTCCTACCGGTATTACGGAATGTGAATGGCATCTTCCGCGGTTTGAGACATTCTTCACATAGTCTCAGGCATCCAGAAACAATAAGGATTTAAATTGCAAGGCATCTAAATCTCTTAAATAATTGTATATAAAAGAACATTATATGACATTACCTGTAATTACAATCTGTAAGGGAGAGGACAGAAGGGTGAGTTAGGTGACTCATCATTCACATTAGTTGTGTATTCTGCTGTACTTTTACATCAATGTATTCTGCTTTCAATAGCAGCCCCATGCCAGAAACCCCCCTCGCATTGCTGTAGTACCATAACAAATAGACCATACAATTAAAACAGAGTATACTCATAATGCAAAGGTTGTTGGATCCAATCCCAAAGAGTACCCATAAAAATTGTAACTTTTCTCTTTACTTTAAGATGGTTCAGATAAAAGTGTAAGATTTTTGAGTTAAAGATAATTCATTTCACCCTTGAAAGTTCCCTCACATGGGAGAGATCTTTGTTGGCTGTGTCCGTGTTCATCTTCGATACCAGACGAGCAGTGTTTGCAAGTGTTTTCTCAGAAGTGTTTTTGTTCCATACTTATAACTTACCAAAATTGGAATACCCATCTTGTTGTTTAGTTCACCACAAATAATTATTCCCCACCTAGCACCCCCTTCCCCATCACTCACCTGACCACAAGGTGACATCTGACTCCTGATGCCATTCAATGTATAAATATGCATGTACACATAACCAAAATTATTTTGCATGATGTTGTAATGTGTAAACAGTCATACTTCTAATCTGTTCAGCTCAAAGGGGTACAGTTGAATTTTCAAATGTCCTCAGTAGTTGTCGTGTTCTATGCATGTGTTGCACAGAGAATTTGTGGTGTATTTTGCAATATTGTTTATCGATAACATTGTTTATATAGATGAACGGCTGATTATATGATCCTTTTCCAGGATAATTGTACAAGCAAGCAGCAACATGCAGTGTTGTACATTCTGTGCACTTTCACAATGGTTTTGCAACAGCAGTTTGTCTGTGTCCCTGGCTGTCCAATTAGCTGTCATTAAAAGCACCAGCAGGTGACCTGCCAACAGGGGGGAGGGATTTGGTTCAGAAACACAACCCAACGAGTTAGACCTGAAGAGGGATACGGTAACTTAGGCCAAAGTATTTCCCTCCTTCTTTCCCACATATTTACTTAAATGATATTTTCAGTTGTGGTTTATATAACTACGGTGTGTTTATGTTTCAAAACAACACCATATAAAAAGGAGTGGCTGGTATCCTGAAACTTAACGAGATGGAGAAGGAATCTTAACGGAAGCCATAAAAGTCGGAAGATCTCTTTTTACAGAGTCAAACGATCCTGCTCCCATTCCAAAATATTCTTTGCTGACTGGATCCTGAACACATGCAGAGACTGACACACTCGTAGGTTCCTCTGGTCCTCTGTGATTTTGTAATGCCAGAGATGTTCTAAGTGATGTGGCTGCCTTCCATGACGGAGGCTTTGATAGCCCATTGCAGTGGTCTGGTCTGGTGTGATATGCAGTGACTTTCCAGGATAGGAGCCAGTAAAGCTGGTATAGCACTGGAGAGTGGGGCCGATGGTCGAGGAAAGTTTCTGGGGTTCCTGGGTCCGTGGTGGAAGCAAGGTTCTCTTAGTTGCCCACTGTAATAGCATTAAGCCAGAGCGACGGGCACCAGGGGGCATTTCCAGCACTGCTTCTGCAAGACACAAGAGGAGTCTCCATCCTGACCTGAAATACAACCTTGTATTTCATTGCGGACAGTATGAAGAAATGATATTTCATGTTTTGCCTGGTCAGCTTTATTTCATTTAAAAATATACATCAATTCCTGCCATTCAGGCGAGCAACAAATTCCAAAAACAGTTGGGACGGGCAATTTAAGTCTAGTAATCCGGTAAAATAATTAAATAATCATGTGATTTGAAACCAGTGATGTCAGCAGGTGATTGTAATCATAATTTGGTACAAAAGTAGCACCCAGGAAAGGGCTAGTCCTTGAGGAGCAAAAATTGGCAGGGGAACATCAATTTGCCAACAAATGTGAGAAAATCATCGAGATGTTTTAAAACAATGTTCCTCAAAGAGAGATAATGAGGCATTTGAATGTTGCACTACCACTGATGCATAACGTAATTAAAGGATTGCATAAAGGTTAGGGTGAAGAACTGTGATCTCCAATATCCTCCCAAAATTGGTATTGAATCAAGAACCGTCATTCATCTATAATCAATATAACCAACCACGCTGGCTCAGGATTACTTTGGCAAACCTTTGTCGTGAACTACAATAGATAGTTATATCCAGAAATACCAGTTAAAACATTACTGTGCCAGAATGAAGCATTTAGCCATGTCCAGAAGCACCATCGACTTTCCTGCGCTGGGAGGCATTTGGGGTGGACCGTCGCCAAGTGGAAACGTGTGTTGTGGTCAGACAAATCAAAGTCTCTTTTTTTTTTGGAAGAATTGTACGTCATGTGCTCTGCACCAAAAAAAAAAAACACCATCCAGATTGGTACGAGCAACAAGTCGAAAAGCCAGGGTCTGTCGTGGTACGAGGTTGTGTCAGAGTGTCGGGGCAAAGGTAACTTACACTTCTGTGATGGCACCATTAACGCTGAAAAGTACATAGATACTTTGAGCAACATATGCTGCCTACAAGACAACATCTTTTCCAGGGATGCCCATGCATATTGCAACATGACAATGCAAAACCACATTCTGCATGCATTACAAAGGCATGGCAATGGAAGAGGGTGCGAGCACTAGTCTGTAGTCCTGACCTGTCCCCAAAAGAAAATGTGTGGTGCATTTTGAAATGCAAAATGTAACAGCAAGGACCCTACAATGCTGCACACCTTAAAACTTGTTTGCAGGAAGAATGGTATATAAGTACACCTGACGTGTGTCATCAGTCCCTAAATGTCTTTTAGCTGTTGTGAAAAGGAATGGCAACATTACAAAAATAATGCTTTACATTAACTGCACCTTCATAATGCCTTTATAATGCATTCGTAGAACATTCATAAGCAGTATGTAAGAATACCGTAACATCCTAACATTATCAGCTTATATTTGTAATTAATGCATAATAAAGCTGAGGTATGTTAGGATGTTAGGGCATACTTACATGGTGTTTATGAATGTTCTATGATTGCATTATGAATGCTTTATGAAGGTGCACTGAATGTAGTATGAATGCAAAGGCTTTATAAAAATGTAGTTAATGTAAAGCATAACCTTACGAAGTGGCAAATTCTTTACTGCCCCAACTTATTTGAAATGCGTTGCAACTCAAAATTTAAATGTTTATTTTGGAAAAACGATAACATTTATGTGGTAAGACATCAAATAATTTTCTGATGTACTGTTTTCAATGTAATACAGGTGAATGATCATTTACAAATCATTGTTTTCACTTTTAATTTTGATTTAACATGCGTCCCAACTTTTTTTTATTTGGGGTTCTAGATATTGAAAGGAGCCAGTTGACTCCACAAGGTTCTCAATTAAGAGCAAATCAGCACAGTCTGTCATCTTTTACTCAGGTGCACCGCGTGACTTTTTAAATCCCATGGAACAGATACAAGTTAATCACCGTAAAAAAGTCTTGCATCACCAGCTTTGACAGGAGCTTGGAAAGCCTTGAGTGGAGGAGGACAGAAAACAAGTCCTGTGACTGGAAAAAGAGTGTAAGTTTGATCTGTCAAAACAAACAAAAATAAACAAAAGACTTCCATCGCTGTGGCACTTCGTTGCCTTTGTTCTCTGCCCAAGCTGCACTATGAGAGCTCGCCGATGGCGGTGTGGGTACAAGACACCCTCTGTGTGGGATGGGACGGACAGAGAGGCACGGCAAGACAATGCACACACACAGATACATGACAGGCTGGCTTAAAGGACAGATGATTTATCACCCATGGCAGAAACTTGGCAAAGCCTGGCAGTGCCTGTTTGAGCAGCTTTTCACCGCGGGATCGCGAGCCCTCAGCTACCGACGTTTCCGCAGCTGTTGGCTCCTTTTGAGATGCAGGGACGTGAGTGAATATAACCATCGACCCAGTCGACATGCCCACCGGCCAAGACGACTTTGCATAGTGGCGGTGGGGGGGGGTTAGGGCGGCACGTTTGCCTATCGATGCCCATAAACCAAAATCGAACAGCAAACAGAGCACACCACTTCACTGGAAACAGAATCGCAGTTGCAGCCTTTGTTTTTACTGAGAACGTGGGACCTGATCTCTGTCACATCCACATTCCGTGCTGTGTCACGTGACACTGTGAGTACCTGCTCAGAGCCATTGTGTACTGAGATGCGGCCAGACCTGCAATCAAAACATCTGTTCTGCATTTGAGCTGTTTAGTATAATGTTATGCAATTTGGGGCCTGTATCGTGAAGCAGGATTTTTTGCTTAGCCGGACAACTTGTCAGATTTTAGGTACCCCAGTTTAAATGGCTTTTATCTCTGTTCATTTTCATTTAGCCCAGACTACCTTAAATTTGACATGTTATCCGGCTAAGCAAGAAATCCTGCTTCATAATACAGGCCCCAGGCGTGAGTATGCTGTTGGTAAATAATAAACAAACAAATTAATTATAAAGAAAGATCTAGAATCTCACTTTTCTTTTATTAGACCTCGTCAGTTTTGAGCAGTTTACTGACATAAAGAACAATAGCCATTCTTTTAAGAGCCACAGTGCTAATTAATTTAATCATTAATGGCTAGCACAGTGGTTCAGTGTTTGACACTGAAGCCTCACTAATTCAGAGCGCAGAGTTTGCATGTTTTCTCCATGTTTGAGTGGGATTCCTCCCGCGGCCTCTGGGTAAATTGCCCTTATTTTGAGGTTGTACATGTGGCCCACATTGGTATCCCTATGCTGTACCCATTACCTCCCAGGATACGCTTCAGGTTCACTGTAACACTGTCCTAGGTGGCTCTATTCCAGCCAGCTAATGGGGTGCAGGATTCAATCAAGTCATAGCTTGTGGTATGAATGTTAAGGTGCCGTGAACTACCCATCCAGCTTTACTCTGCCGTGCCTGTACCCATTAGGTACAAACTGACACTCTTGTCATGCTAAAATTGGCTATACTAATGTTCAGGCTATACCTGCCTTCAAACTGTACCTGTGTTCAGCTTATACCTGTACCCATGCTATACCTGTGTTCAGGCTACACCTATATTTGGGTTATACCTATATTCAGCCAAAACCTGTGTTCAGGGTATTCCTGTCTCCAGGCTATACCTGTGTTCAGGTTATATCTGTATTCAGGCTATACCTGTGTTCAGACTGTACCTGTGTTCATGTTATATCTGTATTCAGGCTATACCTGTGTTCAGACTGTACCTGCCTTCAGGCTATACCTGTGTTCAGACTGTACCTGTGTTCAGGTTATATCTGTATTCAGGCTATACCTGTGTTCAGGGTATTCCTGCCTTCAGGCTATACCTGTGTTCAGACTGTACCTGTGTTCAGGCTATACCTGTGTTCAGACTGTACCTGTGTTCAGAGGCTCTGCTGCATCTCCTTAGCAGCCACTGTTTATTCTATCTGCAGCAGCTGTTTGTCTTTCTGACTTTTCAGTTTGATCCCCCAGCCTCCTGCCACCCCCTTTCGCCTGCAGTTAAGTTTCGGCAAAGGATTTTTTCTGGTTCAGAAGCCGTGGTTAACCTCATTACAATCTTTAAACACACTCTTTGAGATTACTCACATGGGAAGAATTCATACACTGGGTGAAATTCCTTACCCTTTACTCATGGGCTGTCTGCAAAGTGAGCGCTGCAAGATGATATAATGAACTGGAGGGGTGAAGCGACTAGGGTAGACAAGGTTCGCATTGCATTGTATGTATTTACCATTTTGTCATCTTTGTTCATTCTGTTATAGGCCCATAAAAACGGTGAGACTCTATAGGAGAGATTGTCTGCAAGCTACAGCTCTGCTAGTGCTGCAAACCAGTGATTTAGATCTGAAAGTGCAGCAGGCCAGTGTGTCAGTGCTGAGATTCCAGTATGTCCAGTGCTGCAGGTTAGTGCATTAGTGCTGCATGTCTAGCATGTCAACTTTGCATGTGACAGTGTCAGTGCTGCAAGTCAGTGAGTAGATGTTAGATGGCTGTTATGTCAGTATATCAGTACCAGTGATTGACACTGTGGTTCTATCACCTCTGTGTTTTGCTGTCCACAGTTGGGAACATCTGGCTGAAGCTTCCATGTGAGATAACCATGCACAAGGCTGCAATCAGTGCAGTGGCTTTGGCCAGCAGGCGATTGGTGCCTGTCTTGGAGCAACCCTAGAGCCCCCTAGCGCCCACTAGTGGGTGCCACTGGAGAAAGGTGCTGCTCAGCTGCAACGAGGCCCTCAACACGCTGCCTACATGAGGGTCTCTTCAGTCAGCTAGAAAGTACCAACAGATCTGAAGCAAAGACAGTCATGGGAGCAGATACTCGTGCAAGAGAGGAGTGTGGAAAGGCCATAGAGGCCGCAAAGACATTTACTCAAACTGTTTGATGACTCAGGAGGGTGAGGTAGGGCAGAGCTGACCACTATAAGGGATATTGTTGAGTGATGCAAAGCAGACCATACGAAACGCTTTAATCCGGTAGCTATGCCAGAGGTTCCTAACTATGGTTCCCCAAGGGCCAAATACCATCAGCACCACAAAGTCAAAATTCACCAATCAGGAGAATCGATCGCACTGTCCAGATTCAATTGTATTTCTGCCCAGTTGAAGTCTGCCAGGTGATGAGCACGCAGCTGTGTCCGTTTGCCAGTTTAGGCAATGTGGGAAAATTGGAAAGGCTTTCCAGGTCGAAGAAATTCATCTGCTGAAGGTTTTGGGTGAGTAAAGTACCACTGGACTGGCAAACAGGGGTGATGGTCCTTGGGGGAACCAGAGTCTTGTAGAAATGACCAGTGTCTATGTGTCATTAGGTAGCACTGGGTCAGATGTTGGCCTGTTCTTTTTCTTTGGAGGCATAGGACTTCCTGGGTTTGGGGGGGGGGGGCATGTCTCTGCAAATCACAGTGTATTAGGGGGGTTGAGGGACGACCATCTATTCATTTTTCTCATTTTGTGCCCTGGGGTGGGAGTTTTGCTGGGCTGGGGCAGGATGAGACTGAACAGCTGCCTTGAGTTTAGACGTCTGATTTAGGGAGGGGGAAACACCCAAGTGTAGATGTATATGTCATTACATGAAGAGAAAGTGCAGTAGTGCATACGTTTCTGCTGCATGAGGTCTTCGTGTGTTTACTGGCGGCTGTTTGTGTCTGTGAGTGTGTGTACATGTGTAAGAGAGAGTCTGTGTGAGCCTGTGTGAGCCTGCTTCCTGGATTTTGACAGTATATTCAGTACCCTGACAAAGGCAACCCAGTAAAAAAAGTGTCAAACAGCAACACTATCTTATAGAATCCTACAGTAATATTTCATTTGTGCCTCTAAGTTTCTTTTATATTCCTTGTCACGAGTTGCGATTCTCTATTTGTAAAGACTCATGTAAACACTAATACTCTGTATATTAAACGTTGCATGCATACCTCGGTCTACACACATATCTGCATCTAAACATCAGTTTGATTTTTTCCCTAGAAGATTATCATAAGCCTCAGTCTGACTCCTGCGATCCCAGCCTCCTTCATGGGGGAGGTGCATGCTTCTCACACACTGCATGCATGCCCATTGCAACAAAATAAAGTAAAACGTTTTCATTTATTGTTTAAGATACTATTAAGAAAACACTCAGCCTTGATTTTTTTTTTTTTTTTTTTTTGCATCTGCTGTGCAGTGCTTCATGCTGTAAGCTCCAACACTGAAATGTAGACCTGCTCACCCAGTTTGTGGTCACAGTGAATCTGTTGGAAGCACATCACTGGAACCTCGAGGCACATCTTGGATCATCCATCTTGTGGAAATTTAGGAACAGCAACCTACTGAAAAGTCTTTGCACGAGAAGAGGAAACCGGAGAATGTAGAGGAAGCCCCCGCAGAGATGGAGACGACGTCCTCCACATTCAGAGAAGAGACGGCAGGAGTCAAACATGCCATTTCATTCACAGAGCGCCACGGAAATAAAACAGAACATAAACATCAAACCAGTACAGAAGAGGATTAATGTCACCATGAAAATATTATTTGAATTCTGACTTTAAAGTCAAAATTCTGACTTTTTTCTCAGAATTCTGACTTTTTTTCTAAACTCAGAATTCTGAGATTAAAGTCAGAATTCTGAGAAAAAAAAGTCAGAATTCTGACATTAAAGTCAGAATTCAAATAATATTTTCATGGTGGCATTACTCCTCTTTCGTAAACCAAAGAATCAGGAAGAAATGACAAACTGTGTCTCATGTTCAAAAATTTGTGCAGACAAAATATAGAAATTACGCAAATTGCAAGTGTTTCTTCATTTGTTTATTTGTCTGTTTGTTTATTTGTTTAAGATAATTAGAATCTTGCGGATAGGGCCAGCTTTAGTTTAGTTTAGACTTTGAGGTGCAGCCTCACCTGAGATACACATGATTCCAGGTCTAACACATCATAACATATGGGCAGACAGGACAACGTCCCGTCTCACTGGAGTAAAGGAAGAGGCTTATGTTTCAGCCGTGTGTCTATACAGCAAACCTCACCGCTTACAAAAAGCCATGTCTACTCTTTCGCCTTTGTTTCGAATGAAATGTTTACACGGGTATGAAAAGCGATCGGACTTTCTGCCCATAGACAGAAACCGAGTCTAACGAAAGAAGAAAATCATTCATTTTTAACGCTTTTGAATTACGCCAGTTTGAACGTCCAGTTTTTATGAGTGAGCATGATACAAATCTTCCAGCACGAATATGGGACAAATTAATTACTTACTTGCTTTTTCTTAATATTTGCATTTTTAAAAATAAATTTAAAAAGAAACATCGCAATAGTAAAGTTTGCGACAAAATTATATAAATTTGAGAACACAAGCTCTGGTCTGTACGCCTTCATAGCAGCGAAAAGCTGGAGCAAACAATCTGTTTCTGCCAACTCTGTATTTGCAGGGCAAAAATAACAGGCGCTGATTGTTTTGATAAAATAGTGACCCGCAAAGCTGGCCGATGCCCCCCTCTGCAGCCCCCGTACACAGCCCCGCGACCCTTGGCACGGTCCGAGCAAACATAGTCCGCACGCAATGCTGCGATCGCGGGACAAATCATTAACTCGCAGGAGCGCTTTTTAATTCGTGTACCGTGGCATGCAACCACCGACTGCAGAGGTGTGGAGGGGAAGGCAGAGTTCATTTGTTTTATGCCCGGCGTGTTCTGCGTGTTAAGAATAGTCGTGCATTCTTTCGGTCCCACGCCTCTTTTGCCGCACGAGTCCCTTTCTTTTCTTGAACCTTTCCAGCTATCCCAAACTGTCTGAGTCAGCGAAAAGAAAGCTATTTGGCACCGCAGTGTCCGAAAACGCGGGAGGTGACAGGAAGATGAATGGCGAGATAGACGTGTCCGCACGCAACCATTGTTTACACGAAGAGTGGAATGAAAGTGGCTCGCGGAAAGAAAAAGAGAGACGCGGCGTCGCGTGTTTCAATAGACTGGTCACAGTGGCCAGTCAGATTGACCATGTTCATATATTGCTTAAATTTTACGCTGAACTCGCATCAGAATGATTCTGAAATGCCTTGGTGATAGTTTGCGTGTTTGCCAGATAGGTTCAGAGCTTAAGCTCATGAACTAATCTAGATTAGCCTGCTGACCTTATCTTTCTCCACTTCTCACGCTCCAAAATGTTTTTCCTGGTGCTATCTAAAGCAGTCTTTATCTTTTCCCTGTGGATAATTTATACACGCAACTCCCAAAGCCTTTTTCTCCTACCATACAGTAGTAAAATTCAAAATTGAAAATGAATAGTCCCTCAATTCTTTTCTTTTTTTTTATCTCACACGCGGGAGCAAACAGAGGCTGTCAGAAGACATGTACACGTGACCCCTTTTGGTTTGGTGGTATAGGGGATTTATCACCTTCAGATCCACAGGGTCTACCAAAATATACCTAATCTGAGCATTTATCAAGATACATATGGTAGTTCTGGACAATAGTGGGATTATTTTGGAGGGAAACGAGTGGTTGTTTGTGTTGATGAGATGACTGGTTTGGTTAGTGGGGTAGTTCTGTAGAACAGAATTATTCTGTGTAGTCCTGAGGTTGTTTATGTGGTACTGTGAAAATTCTATACATTAGTGGGATATTTATATACAGAGGTGGATTGAGTAGCTGAAGACAATACTTGAGTAAAAGGAGATATACTGTAAAAGGAAAATTACTCTGGTACAACTTAAAAGGCCCAAAACAAACCATAAATATTCCATGTCTGGGGAATACAATAAAAAATTAGGTCAGCCATGCAAAATGTAAGGAGTAAAAACCATTGACAATAGAAATATATTGGAGTTAAAAGTACAGATTTTTATAATTGTAGTTGAGTAGAAAGTGAAAGTTGCTAATATTTTTAATAGTTGAAGTCAAAGTTGCCAAAATAATACATAAGTATAACTGCAACGAAGTAAAATACTCATTTACTACACACCACTGCATATGTTTCGGTGAGGTTACTCGATGGGCTAGCGGGGGGGTTCCGAGGGGGATTCTGAACCTTCGTATCATATACAAGTTTTCATCATATCTGTATATAATATATTTTTGTATATAATATTTTTTTTTTGGTATGCCTGTCTGCACTGGGTTTATTAATTAACTGTCTCTGCCAACAATTTTGTACTTCCAAAAAGGGTAGCAGCCAGAGTAATTTTCACTGGCTATATTTGCACCCCATATCGCCATTTATATAGCCAGATATTAAGTACATCACATGAAATGCTTTATCTAAGGGTACAACAGCAAACCCATCCTTGGACTGAAACTGGCAAACATTTGACTGTGTGTTTAATTTTGAATAACCCTTAATCACCATGCTCCTTCTGTTTTATGGGCTTTAGAATAGAATAATAGATAATGCATTCTATTCACCAGAATGAGTTAAGTCTGTAATGGTGTCAGAATACACATATTTTAATAGATGTTAACAAGACAAGCTGAGGAATACAATAACCTAAAAATCATAATTGGCAGTTATCAATACACAAATAGGGAACACTGCAAATTATTACTAATATGAATTAAAAGCCTGAATTTCGTTTAGTAAGTTTTGTTGGACAATGTACCAGTTGAACATATGCTTCTAGAATGGCTGTTCTTGTTTGTTTTTGATGTTTTGCATTTGATGTTGTTGGCTATTTCATGTCATTCGCTAAGGTTACACTCTTCCAAAGTCACAAACGAGCAACAACAATGGTGCCAAAGTCCAGCCTTTGATGTGGTTCACGTTACAGGTAAGATCTGTGACTAAAGAGCCTGATCCCCACTGCCGTGGCTACACGCAAATAGAAGTCACTGCACTGTATTACTCATATGATTCTAGCTATTTCATTTACAAAAAACATAAAGGATGGATTAAGCAATAGACCAGGAATCTTAGCTAATGTTGTGCCAAAAATGTTGATAGAATCTTGCCAACTTTCCTCATTAACTTATGGATAATTATCCAGGGTGTATTCAGTCCAAGGTATTAAAAATAGCATTTTAAGAAAGTCACTGTGGATTTATGAAAGGCAAATCTTTTCTGATTTCTTGAAGCATGCAACAAAAGCTTCTGACAGAATAAAAAGAGTTACATTTTATTCATGTAGATTCATATCCAGTATACTGTAGTTCCACATAATAGACTAATCCGAAAATTAAATAGAGCTTGTAATCCGTGAAATACCACAGGGTTTGTGTTGGGATCATTGTTTACTCTACATAAATGACATAACAAATTGGTCACGTCTGCATATGAAACAGACTCATTCCCAGCAGAATGCATGGCTGAAGACTTACAAGATGAAACGTTTACAGAGCAGTTAAACCTGAACGAGGACGGTAATCCGTTTGGGAAGTCGGAATGCACGCTGCTGCTGCCTCGGCTACAGTGGGATGCGGACAGGAGGGTAACTGAGGTATGCCTCTATGTGCATGTTATGGAACAGAACCCAAATGCAGTCACAGTGGGATGTGGACAGGAGGGTAACTGAGGTATGCCTCTATGTGCATGTTATGGAACAGAACCCAAATGCAGTCACAGTGGGGCCATTAAATATATCATAAATGCCTCCCCTAGAACATTGTGTACAAATGAACACCTTGCATCTCAAAAAGGATATTGTTTCTGTAGTGAGTTGAGCTCCTAAAAACAACAGACTAGAAGCGCCAAATTACTTTCTGTTACCAGGTTTGGATAGACAGCCAAATTTATTGGACGCTCCTAACCGACGCTTCGTACCACACATCCAAAGAGCTGAATGAAGGTCTGCTGTCAAGAGCAGGACTCTATGATGTTTCATCTCCCATGGTTTACAACACATTTGCAAATATGTTGGCACTAAGTTCAAGATGCAAGGCTTTGGATGTGTGTTTTACAAGAAGCATTGGCCCTTAGAGCAACGGTAATGTTAGAATGACATCAGTCAGTGTACATTTAACTGACAGGAATTCTCACAGAGGCAGCATCAGCTACTCCACACAGATGATTGTGTACTGGGTGTAAGTTATGAAATGTGCTTTATAAAGACCGCAGAACCTTAAGTGTGGGGTTTAAGTAGCATCTCCACTTTTGTCATATTACCAACTTCAATAGAGGCCCTAAGCTGAAATGCTTTTCTCTACATTGTAAGATATTGTATCTGTCATCTTTTTGTGTGATAATGTTCTTCTCTAATATTTTGGCTTAAGCTCTGCATTTTCATGAATTATTTTGCTGATTTTTATTGCCTGGGTTCTTAACCACAAATTTTGTGGACATACAGTTGACATACAGTTGAGAAAGTCGGGTGAACCAATCCCTGGAGCAACTGAGGTTAAGTTCCTTGCTCAAGGGCCCAACAGTATAATCTCTCCGCCAATCACAAGATTTGACCCAGCAACCTAATGATTACAGACATTACAGCCTTGAAAATAGCTGAGAATCATAACAGAACTAAGCACTTTAAAGTAATGGAAATGGAAGTTTGAGCAAATCCTCTAAACCTTTAAAAGTTGATTGAGGATGGCTTGGTGCAGGTGTACAAAATCTTAAGGAGGAAGTCATTCACCATAACCTCAACTCCTCTGTCAGGTCAAACTTACATGGGCACACTAGTTAAGAAATTAGTTATTAACCAATTTGGATGAGAAAAAAAATTATTTCTTACCCCAAAGGCTAAGTTTGGCCTTTTCAATTTTCTTTATTTACAAGTTTATGATCTTTAAAGAGAGCTGATGAAAAAACAATAGTTTTTCCTAGTTTTAAGCTCAAGTCCAAGATAAACCCCAACCTCCACAGGGTTACACACAGAAACAAGCAGAGAAGTATAACTGGTATTGGGATGAAATCTTTCACCTGTCTTCAGAGTCAATCAGCATCCACTCAGTTTGCACTCAGTGAGATTCCCTTTAAAGGACTGAGTGCATTGAAACGCTGAAACGTTTGAGATGTGAAAAATCTTGAGGACCGTGTACAAATACAAGGCTGCAAATACTTCAAATTCATTCATCCATCCATCTTCCATAAGCACTTATCAGGCTTGTAGCCAGAAATAAATTTTGTAGGGGGTCTAGTAACCCTTGGTATATTTTGCCAACTGGGGGAGACGTCCCCGCTGGAGAATTCACCAATGGAGGGACTTAACCAAATTTCAAAGGGGGGGTTCAGACCTGTAATTTTACTACTTGGCTATGTTCCTGGCACTTATCCAGTTCAGGATATTCTACAAATCCAGCTGTCATTAAACAAATTGGCCATAGGGTTTTCTGCAGCAACGGCAAAGTCTGAGGTACAGAAAAACCAAGGTATACATCAGTACAGATTTGAGGTTATGTAACTCAGCAGGAATCCCTCCTTTATGAATACATTAGCCCTTTCTCTGAGTTCCAGGTGGACTTTAACACCGTAGTTATTGGCAGCTTGGTTGTTAACTAGCTACTTTACCTAAGCGGGTTTCTTGTCTATTGCCTTCACTTACCAGGCTGTATTTTACTACTGTTTCTTAACACTGTCTGGGTGCAAATGGGGAGATTAGGACAACCATTTTTCCACCCTGTTTGTGCTGTTCTCATTCACCATGCTATCTCTGCTTTCACGCACCGAGAATGGCTCCAAAAAGAAAAGAGAATCATTTAACGTATTTCACTTGTCTTATTCAGTTTGGCATATATCATTCCGTATTGGCAATTTATCATGCGTACAGTTATATACCTTGCAAAAATATTCGTATCCATGTAATACTATCCATACATATAAGTTTCATTTTCTTCCAAAAACCGAACGCTTTAACTTAAAGTGGCTACTGGAAACGATCTTTTTTGCCGACAGTAATTATATTTTAAACGAAACAAAATATCTGCTGACTGCGGCGTTAAGTCACAAGAACTCATTATTTCATGGAAGCAACTTTGGCAGCAGTTTCATTGTCCCTGCCAGCTTCTCACGTAGCTATGGTGAAGTTTTTCACATTAAATTTAAATGCTAATTTAACCTGAGACGTTATTTGGTAATAGGCCTATAAATTCCATATCATTCATCCAATTCACATCAGTGTTCTGACAGGCTATCGATATGGTTGTGGATAGGCTACTGAAGTAGATGTCTGAGATAATACGCATATAAAAATATAAAAAACGAAGACCTCGAGATTAAAAGCACTGCAGTGGCGTTCGTTTAACCATGTGTGTTGTTTTGAAACATCATTGTCATTTGGTTTCTTTAAAACAATGGACACTATTGCGCAAGATATCGTGACAACCTGTCATTTGCGGCACATGACAATACCATGCACGAATAGGAAGAATCACTTGTTGTTAAATTTTAAAAAATAAAATAATAATAATAATAATAAAAACTTACAAAATCTATTTTGAGGTTTCCAGAAAGTACTCGGATGGATGTTCATATGTAGGCCTTTGACCCATCATTTTTACGATCGATTTGAAATCAGGATTTTGATTTTGGAATAAGTGCCAACATTTTGAAACAGTATAACGGCTTTTTAACAAGAAAAGAAAATTCACTTGTCCAGTGAATTCGATGCATGATTTTTATCACATAAAACGTTTTTAATGCAATCTTATGATGCACCTTTTTGGAACTGTCCATGGTGCATGCTCGGTATAACCATGTGTGTTAATCAAAACATGAATTAATTTGCTAACTGTGAATAAATGCATAATTTATTTTGTCATTTACGGGTCTTTCGTTTTCTCTTAATTACCGAAAGCCACTTTCGAAGGAGGGGGAATTGCCAAGCTGCGTATTTAAACATTTTGATTTCGCCGTGCCTCGCATACCTGCATAATATATCTGAACTACAGATTGCCTAACTACAAAGCCCCCGATCGCCGTATTTACAGAAGCCGCGGCGCTCAGATATGTTCACCTCCTTGTCCCGGAAAAAAAAAGTCTCACGTCCTGCGGCTTTTGTTCTGTGAATTTAAGACCCTTGTGTCTTTGCAGGGGCTGCTTCCGCCTTCGCGTGACTGGCCGGACTGCTTTCTCACGCAAACTGCAGGGGTAGAGACACGCACCTCTCCGGTGCTCCACTGACGGATGACATAGTGAAAGCTAGGCAACTTTTCCGATGAAACAAGCTCGTCGATTCAAACACCATTCACTTTGATCTGGTGGTTTTAAATTGACAAAGAACAAAAGCACTTTGCGGATTTTGTGTGTCGGCACCTGGGTTCTACTGAGTCTACTAGAGTAATCACTGATCTTCTAAACGTAGTCTGCGCACAAAATAAAGTAGAAACGCTTCACAAAAAGTTGAAATTGTGAAACTTGTCTTTGAAAGTAGACCCAATAATATATTCATAAATAAAATACTGAAATAAAAATTCTAGTATTAAAGAGGAAAAATTAGATAGGCTTACATGCAAAACAAACTGACTATTCAATTTCGTTTTATTATTGCGTTATGCGGTTAGGATAAAGCACCTAATTAATTATATCCCATAATCCACGCATCTTCTAATGCTTATAGAATACACGGTTGCGGGGATCTAAGATCTATCTCAGGCAGCAGATACGTCATTTAAATTAAAGATATAATTTATGTCAAATCTGTACTTAGCTAAAACATTCTTAAGGTTCAAAAGATGCGCAAGTTATTTGACCTCTTACATTTATCGACGCGTAAAAACCATTATACAGCATGCATAATAATTAAAAAATTATGGCATATTTAATATATTCCCCAAATTCAGTTGGGTTGAAAAAATAATGGTTTTATTGTTGAATATTGCTCATAGATAAAACAAAATTTCATTCACACTTTATCCTCATAATAAGCGATTATTAAAAATCAATTAAACATTTCAAAATTGTTAATTCTAAATGAATACATTCTTATAGTTTAATAAAAGTCAATCTAATATCAAATTAGCATTGATGTGTGGCGTATTGTTACATTTTTTTAAATCATGAAATTTTTTTCTTTGAAAAACCCTCCCTTATAGCCTCCCTACTGTATGGGCAAATTTATGAATACATTTATTAATTTAGATTACTCAGATTTTAGTATTTGTTGCTTATTTGTTAACTCGTCAGAATGCAATATTTCCACACGTTAAATATAATTTGAAACGTGGCCGAGGTAGGCCACTATTCTGCAGAACCTTCTCTTTTCGCCTTTTCTCCCTTTCGGTTATTTATCCTTTGCTTTTTTCTATTGAAAAGAAAACGGTGAAATGAATTCATCTGGTCTTTCACCCCTGCGGTGCTGACAGAGTAACCCCCCCAGCATCCTTAACCTGGGGTTGGGCAAATGGGGGGATGCGGTTCACAATCCGCGGAGCTCTCACGAACATGGGCAGATATTTAACCCCTAGCGTCGCCCGGGCAAGGGCGTGTTACGTTGTCATTAAAGTTTAACTTAGACATTTGACTTAAAGTTATTATTTTATATATATTATTACATGGTCTTCAGATTAGAGGAGCGATACTTGCCATATTTTTAGAAATTTGCACTTTCCTTGAACCTTCGTTTGTGAGTGGCTACAGCAATTAAATTATAGAGGCCTTTTGGGATTGCGTTAAGTAAGCTCCTTACTGGTTATTTTATTACCGTATACTTATTTTATGTTTTTACTTTTGGGCGCATTTGCAAGTTCGATTTGTCAGTCTGACAACAGAATCAGTCGCTTTCCCAATAATGGTAAACAGCCCAGTGTTACACATCCTTTAGAACAGACTGAAACTGTATTAAATGCAAAAAGGAAGCCCATTTCAACTTGTTCGAAATACTTCAGATGTATTGGTTGTAAGACAACGCTTTATTGGTTAACATGATGAGTGAGATTTATCAAGCTGTCAGGAGCCAGTCCGCTGATTACAAAACACTCCGGGCTAAAAGTTCTCCCTCCCGCATACACACCTTTGCACGCTATCGTCATCTTTGCACGAAACCAGTATTTGTCAAGGGGATCGCGTATTTGAAAAGGCGATTTATATTAATTTTGTTAATTGACATCGAATAGTAGTGGATTGCTTTTGTACTTTCTCTAATAAAATATTAGGCCTACATTAATCCAAAGTGATTTAGTTGACCAGTTAACGTATATATGACGAGCTTCCTCTGATCTAGGCAAAGCTTTAATTTTTAATTTATATGGTTTGTTCTTTTAAATATGTGACATAGTACGCTACTCGAGGAGTTACGCAAGTTTAGTCACGCTTAAACACTTATTGAATTAGTCATAAATCGATTAATTTAAAATATAATTACAAATAAGTGGAGTTAATAATAAACAGTTTTCATGACTGTAAATGAAAAAAGAACGTTATTGTTGATATTGTTAATAGGGGTAGGCAGTAGCCTGTATCTTTGGATTTGGTTTAATGTCAAAGAAAGTCCTCGTTCTGCTGGGAAGAAAAGAAAGCGGAGGTATAAGGAAAACTCTCCTTCTGAGACATTTTTTTTTTTCATTTTGCATGCAGTTAATGCCTTTTGTTGTGCATTAGGCCTACATTTTGTAGCTGTGGTAAATATTCCTATATGGCAAAGAAATTAACATCAAATATGAACGTTATGAGGTCTATTCATATAAGGCTTAATATTTTTGGAAAATAGGGCTTAAAAATAAGGACACTGGAGTATTTTACTTTTAGCGCATATACAAGCATGATTAACACGTATTATTATTTTACTCACTAAAAGAGAGTAATCAAATATCCAGACGTAATACCGCACAATCTGTCAGCACTGCGTGCCTGAACACGAATCCAAATTGAATACGTTCCCCGTTTTCAGAAGTACTGCTATAATCATTTGCCGTGCGAGGATGTAATATCTTCCTGAATTGCCGCCTCCGCGGTAGTTTAGTTGTTTTAATTACCCCTCTAGTTTACACTATATTCAACTGCGCAGCCGATCTCTGAATTCTAGCAGCGAGGACTTGAAGTCTCGACGTCACGCGGGTTATGGCCAATAGAATTTAGGAGCGCTCTATAAAGCAGAAGTCCGTCTTATCACCAATTCACCAGTCTAACAGAAAACTAAAAGGATTAGGGATTAACAAACTTCCTTAAGTAGACTTCGAGACGAATTTTAACATCGCATTTGAACTGCTGATATCGATATTCAAAGGTAATAATTTTTAAAAGTTTGCTACACTAAACAGCTCTGGAAATTAGTAAAAAATGACAGTGCTATAGGTTATAGTTACGGCGCTGGTGTATAATATTGCCAGTTTTGTAGAACTTTTTATTGGATTGCAAAACTTTATATATTCTTCAAAAATGCAATTGAAATACTTTGACGTATCGTTAGTGTTTATTTAAATTCTTTCCATTTAATTTTGTAAGGTGAAATCATAATTGAACTGGAACTATCTGAATGCATAATGTTTCCAAATTAGTTAATCAGGCATGCGAAGTAACTGAAGGAGCTCTCTTAGCTGAAAAAGCATGCTCTAACCGTAGTGAACGGGGAGCGAGGTGTGTAAAGACAGATTACAGCATGCGCAGAGCCATAAACTGGAAAAACAACCAGCTGCTTTTCGAAAAGCAAGTTAGTAATATACGGCCTCACAGACTCCTCCCTGTGTAGTTTTTTTTTTATACTGGGGTGCGTTCTATGGTTCATCCAGCTCTTTCTAAATCCTCTGCGTTTTTGCTCCCTGTAAGATGCAATGTATTCTGCATTTTTCATTCCACTTCAGAGGTACCCGTGTATAGATATACCAAAAGCATATTTTGCATGTCACATTTTTTTCATTCTATTTCTCTAGGTTTGGATCTTCTGAGGGAATAAGTCACTCCTGTCAAAATGGGACTAATGTTTCTCCCACTTCTTGGCTCGCTCTCGGTGTCTGAGGGCCTTCTCGCCATGGTGACAGTGTGCGTGGTGTACCTACTGCTACAAGTCCTGCGCAAAGAGGTCCCCAAGGGCCTCCAACGGCTTCCGGGCCCAAAACCGTTGCCAATCATCGGGAATGTGCTAGAACTGGGAAGAAATCCCCACCTGAGTCTGACAGCGATGAGTGAGCGTTATGGCCCCATCTTCCAGGTCCAGATTGGTATGCGCCCTGTAGTGGTGATGGGGGGCAGTGATGTAATCCGGCAGGCACTCATCAAGCAAGGGGAGGATTTTTCTGGCCGACCAAACCTATACAGCTTCCAATTCATCAGCAACGGGGAAAGCCTAGCCTTCAGCACAGACCAGGCTGGGGTGTGGCGTACCCGGCGTAAGCTGGCAATGAACGCCCTACGCTCCTTTTCCAGCATTGCGAGCACCACCTCCAGCTACTCCTGCATGCTGGAGGAGCACATCTCCAGGGAGGCTGAGTGCCTGATCCGGCGGATCAGCTCCGTTATGGAGGCCAGCGGCAGCTTTGACCCCTTCCGTCACATCGTAGTGTCCGTCACCAATGTCATCTGTGGAATGTGCTTTGGTCGCCGCTACAGCCATGACGACCAGGAGCTGCTCAGCTTTGTCAACCTGAGTGACGAGTTTAACCAGGTGGCGGGCAGCGGTAATCCTGCTGATTTCATTCCCTTTCTGCGTTTCCTGCCAAGTGGGTCCATGAAAGCCTTCCAGGACATCAACATGCGTTTCAACACCTTTGTAGAGAAGATTGTCAGAGATCACTACATTAACTATGACAAGGTTTGTAAAAAAAAAAAAAAAAAGGCAGTCACACCTAACTGGTCTTTATTCACATTTTTTGTCATCATACTCAAAAGTCACTGTTTCATATCCTATGCTTTCTAGAATAACATCCGTGACATCACCGACTCACTCATAGATCACTGTGAGGAGAGGAAATTGGATGAAAACTCAAATATCCAGGTGTCTGACAAGAAGATTGTCAGCATTGTAAATGATCTCTTTGGAGCTGGTATGAGACAATTGACCCTTTTTACATATTTTGACCCAGTTGTGTTACATAAATTGCATCATATATCTCAGACCCTATATTTAGGCTTTGTGTAGTCAGGCCCTGTAATGCTGAATAGCTCAAAATAATTAAATGTTTTGTCTGTGTTGTCCCTCAGGTTTTGACACTATTAGCACTGCACTATCTTGGGCAGTTGTGTATTTGGTTGCTCACCCTGATATCCAAGAGAAACTCTACCAGGAGCTACGTGAGTCTAACTGAATATTAACTTCACCCATTGTCCTTCACTGTAACCATCTTTTCATGAACAGACCCCACCTGATTCTGTGTCTGATCTTTATGTTCCTTTTCTCTACCCCCACCTATTTGCAGAGGAGAAAGTGGGAATGAATCGTACCCCCTGTTTCTCTGACAAGGCCAATCTACCCCTCCTCGAAGCCTTTATCCTGGAGATCTTCCGCCACTCCTCCTTCTTGCCCTTCACTATACCACACTGGTAAGTAACAAATACACCAGAATCCTACTTGGTTGCAATATCATGTGTACCCTCATATGCAATACTATTTAAAAAAATAATGCTGACAAAGCTTTTGGTTTTCTATCCAGCACTACTAAAGACACATCTCTCAATGGATATTTCATTCCCAAGAACACTTGTGTCTTCATAAACCAGTGGCAAGTCAACCATGACCCGTAAGTATCTCAGATCAAACATACCAGAGTACGAACAAAATGTACCAGATTAAGTCCCAAATTCCAGGAAGGAAGGAATGTGTTAGGTACTTCATTAAGTGTTCTGTATGTCCTGTCCTGTGTCTATCAGAGCATTATGGAAAGATCCTTCCTCATTTTGTCCGGAGCGTTTCCTGAATGCTGATGGAATGGAGGTGAACAAGCTGGAGGCGGAGAAGGTACTGATATTCGGCCTGGGGAAACGGCGCTGCGTTGGCGAGTCTATCGCTCGTTCTGAGGTCTTCCTATTTCTGGCCATCCTGCTTCAGAAGATGCACTTCCATGGGAAGGCTGGACAAACCCTCGATATGACACCAGAGTATGGCCTCACCATGAAGCACAAGCGGTGCCAGCTGTGTGCTACTCTGCGGCTGTGAGCCCAGAGTAAAGAAAAGAGCCCAGTGCGGGAAGAAAACACTTTAGTTTATAGAGCTCATGCCGATTCGAGAATTGAGCCTTGTCTAGCTGCTTCAGAAGGTCATATTCTGTTTTAGATCTGAATGGGCAAGTTAGTCCAAACACTGAACAGTTACCCTATAGATCTTCAACAAGTAATATTTCTTCTGATTGCAAAGCTTTTTCATCTCAAAATGGAGAGATGTATGTTTATGATTAGGTGCAGTTGAGTTGATGTTGACTCCTGGCAACCATATAGGAAGCAAGTCTCCAGAATGCCTCCTGTTTGGGTCTTCCCTGTGGCCTGCTCATTGTTGTGATGGAAATGAAGTGTAGGATGTGACAAAGGACATGTACAATGTTGTCAGCATGGTTTGTATTTAGGCCTAATTGTCCTCCGGGGAAGCTGATCCTAGTAGAAGAACCCCTGATGCAGTACTGCAGGGATAATTGGCATTTTCAATTAGCAACAATATTACTTTAATAGTATACTGGGAGAGTAGCAGTGTAACTCCTTTGGAATCCCAAGATACTTGTTTAAACATTGAAAGTGAATAGCAGTATCATTCTGTCTGCATGGTTTTCGTGTTCTATGATCACTTATCTCTGAAAGTGTTACATTGATCTTTACATGATTTATGTGACATCAGTAGTACTGAAGCATTATGCAATTGCTGATGACTGTAGAAAGAAGAATGTTGGTTGTCTGTAACAGAATGTTAGAAAAAGAAGTTAAGAAGTTTATCGTGAAAAATCACACCCAGGAATAATTCTTCTGAATTTATTTAATCTGAATTAAAAACACAAGCTAATTTTACTCTAGATACTTGTATTGTAAAATGTTACAATATATATATATATATATATATATATATATATATATGACTATATAGTTATGTACTTATAGAGAACTATGATAGGTAACTATATAAACAGGTTACTGTTCAGGAAATACAGCTCTGGAAAAAATTAAGAGACCATTCCATATTTTAAAAAAGAAAATTTGCATTTTTAAATCCTGGCTTAATCCTGGTCCTGCTGGTAGAAGGTTACACGGCTGGTTACTTCCAAGCTCAGAACTTCTAAGACAGCAGTACACAAGAACAAGATGAAACAAAAGACACTGGTAGCCAGGTAGAGGGCAGAAGCAACTTTCTAATGGCAGAGATGACCATCAAATTATCCAACAATACCCCATGAATCGGAGGATGACATCAAGTGACCTTCAAAAGGAATGGGAAACATTAAGTGCAGGTGTGAAGTGCACTGCTAGGACAGTTCGTATCAGACTCCTAGAAGCAGGACTGAAGTCCCATAAAGCAAGGAAGAAACTTTCCATTAATGAGAAACAGAGAAGAACCAGGCTGCAGTTTGAAAAAATATATATAAATATATTATTCAGACACACACTCATAAATTGAGAAATGAGTGAAACAAAAAAAACTGTGCTGTGGTCTCTTAATTTTTTCCAGGGCTGTATATATAACATTTTTTTTTACTACAGCTCTGTGTTTCCAGGACGCTGAATGTTTTTAAAGTGTATTCTTAAATGGTATTACTTTCTGCTCATTTTTAATGTCAGTCATTTAAAAAAATCAGCAATAAAGGACTGACGTGATTATTCTGTTCTGATTCCACGTGTGTAAAGAGGCTAACTGTGTATAGTTGTTTCCTACAAGCATTGTCATTTTTTACGTAAGACAAAAAAATGAATAAAACACTTATTCATTTTTATCTTTTGTGCCTGTTTTGTTTCCTTCAGTGCCATATTAAGTTCAAGCAACTGATTACATAACAGCACTTTGGTCGGATACCTCTATAATAGGTGTGTTACAATCCAGCCTCCCTCCCTCCAATGTGAGTGGAATCCAGAGACATGCAATTAGGTTAACCAGTCTATAAATAGAACATGATGTGTTTATGTCCTATAATGGACTGATATCCTGTCCAGGGTGTTCTCCTTTGCTGTGCCCTATGCTGCCTGGAACAGGCTCCAGTCCAATACCTACAATAATGTGCTGGATAAATGTTTGGGAAATTACATAAATGTGTCAATTACTTTAAAATATCACAATTAAAAATTGTAGCATTATGCCATAGTGTTTTGTATATTGTGGTTTCAAAATTGCAACATTTGCATTCATTAAAAATGAGAGTACTAGAATGAATTTCTTTTTTGAATATAAATATACATACCAGGCAGCGCCTTGACAGAGTGGGCAAAACGTTGTAAACACCCAATACATTCATATTAAGGATGTTTTAAACAAACGAGCATTTTCCTTGAGAAACATATTGAAATACTGTTTTACTAATCTGAAACTGTGTGCAGTGCAATATTAGACCCTTCTTCAAGAAAAGCGACCAGTTCTATGATGAGATTAAACAGGTAGAAATCTACTTTAAGCTCTACACTCCTTAACTTCCAGGTAATCCATCTGAAAGTAAGCAGGTTTGGGCCTGGCCAGTATTTGGATGGGAGGATAACCAGGAAAGAGTTGCTGCTGGAAGAGGTGTTGGTGTGGCAGACAGGCCCATCCTGTGGTCTGTGTGGATCCCAGTGCCCCAGTGCAGTATGGGGACACTAAGCTGTAAAAATGGTCTTTTGGATGAGATGTAAAACTAAGGTCATAAAAGATCCCTGGGCATCTTTTGAAAGAGTAGGGCTGGTACCCTGATGTCCTGGCTAAAATTGTCCACTGTGGCCCTATCAAATTCGGCTTCCTGATCATCCTCTTTATGTACCTGGTGAATTCTCTCCTGCCCCTTCACAATCTTAGCTACTGTACGGTGAGCGTACTGGTGCAGTATGGCTGCCATCACATCATCCAGGTAGATGCTACACAGTGGTGGTGGTTGAAGTGGCTCCCCATTGGTTTGGCAAAAGTGCTGCATAAACGTAAAGTTCAATCAATTCAATTCAATATTTAGGTCTGGTGTTTATGGGAGGCTATGGAAGGTGCTTGACTTCATTCTGGTGTTTATGAAAGTACACTTGGGTTTGTGTAGCTGTGTGTATGATGGCATTATCAACCCAGAATATGAGAATATCATAAGGTAAGTATTCTAGTTCTATTAAACGGTCTCATACACTTTGGCTGTTATATGATCCTGCAGTCTTTGGACTAAATGACATGGCTAACCATATCAATCAACACTGTGTGCTGAAAGCATCCTCTGGACTTCTCCAAATGTAAAATAGATATGGAAATCACTGCTCTTTTCTGTGAATTGACGTCTGAGCGTTTTTTCAGCTAAAACAGTAATTCAGAATCGCTTACTGATTCATTCATGTTAGAAAATGTTACACAAAAAAAGAATCATAACATCAGAAAAGGTAGCTTAATCAAATCATGAGAACTAGGTTCTTACCACACAATACAGGAAAATAACATCCAGCCTTGCCAAGAGACCATAACCATGGAATAGGCAGTGAAGGATGACGTAGCTGATGTGTTCCTGGAACAGATGAGACTTGAGACTTTTTGTAAACATTAAATTTAAAATGTACTTGAAAGGCATTTTCAATAGCTGACTTTACATTTAGTCATTGTTATGATACAGTTGCTCATATTTCTCAGCATTATAAGCATCCACAAATTTCGAAACTCAAGAATTGCAATTGTGTGCATGGCTGAGCTATTCTACTTCTCCTGCCCTTTCAAGATCTATTCTCTGTGTTTTCGGTGATCAGTGATCTACATATTTCTTATACAACCGAAAACATTCCATTCACTAAATGAAAACATTAGAGCTCAAAACCGGTAAAAACATTTGTGTTAATTTAAAATGATCATTGATATTTTAATTTATAATAGCTCTTAAAAAGAATTTTTAAAATATTATCTAAAAAAAAGAACTGTATCACACATAGCAGCTCATATTAATCCATGAATTTGGGGGAAAAAAGACTGAGAACTTATTTTCCGTATTCCCACTTGCTCGGGGGTCCAGGCTATGGGGGCCTTAAACCAGATTATTTACCTGTGAACTCGAAATAGATAACAAGCGGTTTCAGTACCAGCTAAACTGAATTTTTTCACGATGTATCGTTTGTTGAGACTGGGCCACAGTTTTACTGATTTAGTTTTGCGGCCGTACTTTAATCGCGTCCGCCTGTATGTGCCAGTGATACGCAACTTCGCGGATATTTTACATATGTTGTTATGATTTTCCCTTTCAGGTAATTCTGCAGTTTTTCCCAAACTATTCGCCTGTAATTCTGGCACCAACTATTTGCCCTCTTTTGGGACTGTTACAGTCGCTTTCTTATTTATAGTTTCTCACATCTAAATGCTTGTCAGACCGCATTAACAGCTAAAACAAACTAAATTCAACATAATGTAACTATCTGCAGCTGCGTTTACAGTCGTTATTATAAAGTTAAAGCATTTTTGCATGTGGTGTTTCTGTGGTTCATTCCTAACCCCGGCACATTTCTAACGGAAACCTTGTCCTTTGAAACTCCGGCTGCACGCACTCCCTTAACGCAATTGGTGCGCGGCTGAAGGAAGTGACGTCGAATATGTAAGGAAATCTCCCGGAAGTAAATTGCCGAATCGCGGCACTCGAAAATCCTATACTTTGGACTTTGGAAAAAACACCTTAAACTAGCACATTTCCAAAACAATTGTGTATTGTTTCTTGAATTTTTGGTAAGGTAGGTACTTTGGTTAACTGTTTATCTTCACGTTTTTAAAACGTCAGGCACATGTATCGTTAAGCCATTCGTTCGGCAACGATAGTCATACTTGAAGACATTTTAGTTTATGGTCATCCGTTATTAGCGATGGTTAGCGACAGTTATATTCTCTATGTGCAATTTGCCCACACACTACCCATGACCATAATAAATCGTTTTAACTTAATGTTAAGTGTTTCGCACTCGCAAACTATTGTGACTTACTAATAGGGTTAGAAAGTTGAGGATATCTCGGGGTTTCCGAGATTTGTACACATTGCTAACTTTTCTAGCCATTCATTATTTGTGTATATACTGTATGTAATTCCCTTATTATAGCCTTAGCTCTTCAGGTGAGAGACCTGAAAAATTAATGTAAAGAGATGACGGGTATTAATAGTTCGACATTGCCGGGATTGTAAACTTAAAAGCAGCTTGTGACACAACTGTATTGGAAATATGTTTTTCTCTTTGCTTAGTAATATTACATCCACTCCTCTTCCAGTCACTTATCAGGGTTTGGGGGGGAGGGAGGGGAAGGGGGGTGGCTGCAGCCAATTATAGCAGGGCTGGGCACAAGTTTGGGATACCTCCTGGGCGGAATGTAATTTTATTGGACAAGATGCAGGCAGACACATTAACAGGCAATTTAGAGACACCAGTTAGCCTGAATATGTGTTTTTGGAATGTGGGAAGAAACCTGCTTGGCTTGGAAAGAACATGCTAAATTGAGGCAGATTGTGAACCGGCCACCCTAGGTGTGTGCAGCAGCAGTACGGCACACTGAGCTAATATTACACTTATATTAGATACGAGTCCCACCTTGAGCTTGTAGCATTTTAGCCTTATGGAAACATGCAGATTTTGGATGTCTCGTGGTTGCAGTAAATTTTACATTTGCGCTTTAGTCATTTTGATTGACTTGACTGCCCTGACCAGCTACAGAGAGCATGGCTGCAGATTGGCTGGGGAGCCTGGTGTCGATCAACTGTGGGCCAACGTTAGGTGTGTATCAGGGGGAGGTCTCTTCAGTGGACCAGTCCAGCCAAACCATCTCTCTCCGGCAGCCCTTCCACAATGGTATCAGGTGCCCAGTTCCAGAGGTCACATTCAGGTATGAGCCTTTCGTGATGCAGTAGCTAAAGCTGCTTGATATCAATGAGTGCATGATAATATAGCACATTTCTAAATAAAGCCATGAACATATGGCAATATTTCCCAGTCCAGCCCTCGGGGAGCCACAGTCGGTCCATGATTTTGCTCTGACCTGGACTGTCTGTGGGTCCCGAAGGACTGGATTGGGAAACACTGACATGTAGAATCAGCAGGAAGATTCTTTTCTCACTATGGGCTATCGCAAAGCCATGTCCAATATACTGCTGTACTTAAAGAACTCCCACCCCATGGGCAGAATGATGCTTTAGTATTGCCAATTTGATTGGTAAACGGCACAGCCTTGATTCCGTGATTTGTCACATCCATGAATGCAGTGGTATGCCAGCAGTGAAATGAAATTGCCGCTATGCCATACTGGGCAATTAACAAGGTAGAAAGATACCCAAGTTAAAAAATATAAGTTAGCAAAATAAGCATTAAAATACAGAAATATATAAAGCTATAAGAAAATATGAGAACATTAGAAAGTGCTGGCTGCAGTTATAGCTTAATTTTGAATTGCTGGTGTTAATGATCCTAATTATCAGGGGTTAGAAGCTTCTGCTCAACCTCTCAGTCCTGGCCATAAGGCTCCTGGAAGCACCTGCCTCAGTACAGCCACTGGAACAGTTTATGATGACTGTACCTGAAACATTACATCATGGTCTTCTTTATGAGCTGTAGTCTATAAGGAGCGTCACGTTTGTTTTAAGTGGGCTGATGTGATGGGAAGCTGATCCAGTGCATGGCCTCACCTGCAGCGCCATGGACATCAAAGAGCTGAAGATCCTGGACATTCGAAATGGCACCAGGCCAGCAGCTAATCCCGCCCCTGTCGGGCACGGCGGACGAAACGGCCGCGTTGGGAGCCAGGCGAGCAGCGCCCCACTACCAGTGCCACACGGAGGAGAGCCGAGATCATCTGAGGGGCTGAATTCACCGCAGCAGTGTTCCAAAAGCTATGGGGAGCGCCACCTAGAGGGCCCTGGGCAGGCCAAAGTTTTTCGTCGAAGGCACAACTCCTGTAAGTTGGGGGTTGGTTAAATGTGTGATGGGATGTTTCTCGTATCACAGAAGTAGAACACTTTCCACTTTCACAGCCTCTTAAGTGTGCTTCACACTAGAATGTCACTCATTCTTCTTGAGGGATCAATTCATTCCACCCGTATTTGATTAGGTGGAAAGTCATAAGGTGATGAAACGAAGGAAACTGTATCACATGCGATGCGTGTAATCAGGGGTAAGGAGCCGTTTAGACTGCAACGACAGTGATGAGGAAATGCTCACTGACAATTACATGAAACTGCCGAACAACAGGAAATAAATGTACAAATTGTCATTCAAAGTGCTGAGGCCTAAGTTTCAGCTTTTTTAGTCTGGATCTGTTATAACCTTGAATTTTGGTGTATTTCCACATAGAAACGTCTCTCTGAGAGTTTTAAAATAAATGGAAAATGTTGGTGATGGGTGTTTTGATATATGTGCATTAAAAATATCAGTTTAATAAAACCTGAAACAGATTTCAGCATGGCAGGTAAATAGGTTTTCCAGTCTGTCTCCAGCTCCTCATCCATTCAAATTTTTCTTGGCAAGAGGGACTGATAACGTTTTGAGTTTGGTTTGACCTCCTAAAAATGAGTAAATGGTGAGTGGTTGTTAGATGTGAGTTTTCAACAGCAAGGCGATACTCACTTTTTTATTGGGTTGTAATATGCCAAGCCGGTCCTGGGTGACAATGGAAAAAGGCGTCTTTGGTCAGAAATCCTTCGATTGAAGTCGTTCTCTGAGTAGTCTCATGTATAAAGAAAGCAGTGTGTGTGTTTTTTTTTTCATTTTAAAGTCCAACCAGCTTATTTACTTGTCAGTGTTATTTTCTTTGGGCAGCGATCGCAGCAGAAGCATTCTTTTTCCTGTTTCTTTGCCGGTTGTACTTGGGGGTTTTCCCTAAGGTTCATCCAGGGTAAATAATAATGCTGGGTTGGATCTGGCCATCCCTGGGTGCATTCTCCCAAGCTTTCGCCTCTGTTATGTAATCGAGCGCCCTTTTCTGTCCTGGGGATTTCTGCTCGCTTCACGGAAGCAGCACGGTTTAGCTGTGGTAGTTGATCTTGGCACAAGAAGCACTATGTTTTGCCTTATACTTGTGAAAAAAACATCCAAGAAAATCTGGTGTAATTACTTTGATTTTCTTGAAAACACTGAAACTTCATTTAGGTTTAGGTGTAATTACTTTTGGCGATGTACCTATCACTGCTGTGTCGTTTGGCTGGTTGATTACTGGTAGAGTCTCTTCAAGTACCTCAGCTAAACTTGTTAAATACAATCTGTATCCTTCAACAGTCTTCAGCCTTTGGACTGAATTAAAACCTGTTTTTTTTTTTTTTTTACTAGCACTTGATTATTGTCACTGGGAATTGGTATTTATACGCTGCTTTTTATGCTGGCTCTAGAGATGGGCAGGATTCTGCGATTTAGGGACGGCATCCATGTGGCTGGTATCTCTGTTGAGACGGGTTTCGGAATGAAGTGTTTAATGGCAATACTGCCCAAATGCGTCTGTGCATGTTAAAGTGGCCAGTTTGTCCTGCTTGCTGAATGAATTTCCTCATGGTCTGGGGTTTAGAAGATGGCCCCTTGTCGCTGGCGGTTTACGACACAGACGGGTGTGCCCTCTATCTCTCTCTCTCTCATGCCCCCGTCTGCCGTGATTGTCTGCTTCTTGCTGCATCATTGAAGACGGACTCATGTTCCACTGTCTGCCTTTTGTTTGCCTTGTGCCACGAGGAAGCTCGCCACTGCTTCTGCCGCAGCCACAAGTTGCCGCTCTGTGCTTCCTTTGAAGTGTCTGGACGGCAGCCCAGCCGCTCTCGGGTTACGGCGAGCGGGCCGGTTGGACCGAGCGCTGTGTCCGTGTGGCGCTATTATGCAGATGCGAGCCTCACTCCTCAATCGGGCTGTGGTCTCTCGTGTAATTTTACGGGTTTTTGGGGGGACAGTTTCAGGATGAGGACACACGCAGCTGTTACCCTGCCTGTCCTGAGTTTACTTCTCGTTCTTCATCGTGGTTCTTCACCCCGCTGCCCTTCACCACAGCATTTGAGCATCCCCAGTACCTTCCAGGCCCATTTGGAGATAAACCCTGGATGGGTGCTGGTCCATTTAGAGCCAGTGTACGCTGTCCCCTGGCAGACTCGTGTACCTGTCCCTTTGATGTTCTGGTGCAGGGGTGTGTTTCCCAGGTGCTCTGCCTCCTCTTGCATGGGGGGGGGGGGGGGGGGGGGCCGCAG
>JAODJU010000007.1:13475934-13493180 GCA_026776725.1 Gnathonemus echidnorhynchus | reverse complement strand
CCCCCCGTGAAGATGGAGAGCTGCCGTTTGGGAGAGATAAAAGGCACAGTGACAGTCTTCTGCTGTTCGTCTCCTGCTTAAGGATGGACAGTCTGAGGAGAAACACCATCGTGAATGAAGCTCCTTTTTTATTTTGTCAGCTCTCTCTCTCCTTCACAAAACAAACATCACACCCTCGGCCAAACGTGTTTACAGCTTGCCTGACAGTTGCCCAGTGCAGGAATCTTATGGTTCTGAGATGCCCTTGACTGGTTTATTATTAATGCTTTTTGGTCTTGTTTTCTTGTTACACACTGCAAGGCAGCTTGGGCCGTCAGGAGGAATATGCTTTCGGATTCTTCTTGCCAGCGTTGGGAGTTACTCACACATCCATGTTTCTTTTTGAGAAGGAGGCAAAACCTCCATTTCTTAGACTAAGAATCTAACCCTGAGTCTTATGGGGACTGAGACTGCCAGATAATGTTATACAGGTAGCGTGCCCACCAGAAGTGTGAATTCCCCAGTGATGGGGACGTACTTATCAGCATTCGTGTGTTCGATAGCTATGGAATGTCTGCATGTAGAGAGACGTTGTCGCTGGGCTGTTCTCAGCACAGATGTTCCTCAAGCTCCGTCCTCATCAGTCATTCATCTGTCTCCGCTCCTCCGCCCGATCAAGCCACATTCACTTCTGCATTAGACAGCTGCAACTGAAGAAAAGGGGGGGTTTAATTCAGATATCGTCTTACACATGTTCAAGTGTACTGTCCCTTTAAATTCTGATAGTATGTGAGCTGTTTGTCCAGCTGTGACCTGGTAAGGAAGCTGTGTGTTTGTGGAACTGCACTTGCGACATGTGAACACCAGCCTTTCCGTATACAGACTTTGGGTTTGAATCACCTCCGCTTAATCGCACAGAACATGGTCCTGAACTCTCCGGAAGGCTCTGGCGTCGACTCGGCCTTGTGGATCTGAACCTTCACACCGTCCATGGATCGGTGGACTTCAGACTTTGCAGTTTTTTTTTTTCTTTAACCCTTAAGTCTAGGGTTGGCATACTGTGACCCCCTCCCCCAGTTTGCTGGTTGATTTTCCAGCAATTTCCTTCCATGTTACTGGTCCCAGTACATTATCTGTACATTTATTCAGATGCCTTTCTCACTGAAATGTTTTCAAGGTGAAAACATGGCAACATAGTTGCTCTTCAGGTGTGTGGTAATGCTTTATGGTGAAATATGTTTAAAATGCTGATTATTAAATGGTTAACATTATAGCAGGAACTGGCAAACGTGAAGCCCACAGGGGGCTGTCCCAGTGTGTTTGCCTCTATTTTGATTGGCAAAATCTGCAGGACAGCTCCGATTGCAGCTGCACATTGGTGTTTCACTGTGCTCTACTGACATTCTTATTATTTAATGTAGGTTCCAAAGATCTTGTTTCTTGATATTGTTTCTGTTACAAATGTATGAAAATGATTAAGAATAGTTTTTTTGTGCAAATCCTCTGCATTTGTGGTTGTTGAAAGTTTAGAAAGACTGAAGAGAGACCGCAAAGTTTACATTGGTTTTAAGCAGCTGGAACAGCTGTGCACTGGCTGCCTGGTTTGTGTTCTCTATGCTGTTTTTGATGTCAGTCCAGTGAAGCAGTGACAAGAGTCTTCCGTCAATCTGACACAGCTGTGGCATGATGCTGATGATGACTTCACAGGTTTGTATGTGCATTTGTGACTCGCATTGCCATAGAGCAGCCAGATCTATTTCGCACTGTATATTCTTTTTGTCCCCGTCATGTGACGTCTGTGGCAACCAAGCGTGCGCAGATGCGTGATGCTGTTTCGTGAAACGTTCTACTGTTATGTAGCATTAAATAGCATAAGACTCAAAGGTGACCAGAGACCATTATTTGAATCAGGGTAAATAATAAGGTAAAAACAAACATGGACAGTTTGGGTCTCTGCTGTTCCGGCCACCAAAATGGGCCATATACTCTGCGGCAGTGTTTCCCAGTCCGGTCCTCGGGGAATCACAAACAGTCCACGTTTTCGGGAGCAGGGATTTGAGAGGGAGCAAAAATGTGGACTGGCTGGCAGGGATTTGGGAGGGAGCAAAAATGTGGACTGGCTGGCAGGGATTTGGGAGGGAGCAAAAACATGGACCGGTTGTGGGTCCCCGAGGACCGGATTGAGAAACCCTGCTCTGTGGCTTTACTGTTAGGTAGTAACAGTGCTGTCGCGTTACATTCCCCTGGAGGAGCACAGTTCATACTTAAAGCGTTACTAGGGAACAGACTTAATGCTGCTAAGTCTTTAGCTTCTTCTGCAGACAGATGCTAGACATTAGCTGTAACTTCCATCTGTCTTAGCTTTCATAGCCATTTGTTGCTAAAAGCGTGCATATGATCAGCGAGGTCCGCGTGGAATCGAGGCTAACCGAAGGTTCTGTGAGTTTTTTTTTCCCTAGAAGTCCGTCTCCTGTGTCTTGAGCCCACCCCCAAGTGAGCTGTTCCAGTTGTGGGGAGGGGCAGGGCGTGGAAACCCACTGTAAAGGAGTATGACTTCAAACTGTTGCCTGGGGTGCGAGCGGTGTCACTCCTGGCCCCAGGTCTCTCAGAAGAGCTGAGTATGTGAGGTCCTGCATTCCTCCTTCTCCAGAGCCTGCGGATGATGAGCTGTCATGTCTGGACATCTGCCTTCCTTTCTGTTGGCTGATCTCTTCTTGCTCGCGAGACGCTGTTCCTCAGCAACTCTGCGTCTCTGTCGTTCATTCACTGCACCCCCATGAGCTCTGTTTTATTTTTTATATATTTTGGCCTCTTCCCAGCGTTATTACTGGTTATATGTGGAGCTGATGCCATTTGTATACATTGAGATAAATTGTTATTGAACTTGACTGACCCTGTTCTGCCATGTTGAGTTGTAATTTAAGACTGAAAAATAAAGTGAAATTGCTGGATAAACACCTGCACCTTTTTAAAACTCCGTGCTCAGTGGGTAGCACTCCCTCACACCTCCAGGGTTGGGGGTTGGAGGCCTGTTTGTGTGTGTATGTGTGTTCATGTCCTCCCCTTGTCATGTGTGCTTTCACCCACAGCCCAGACTTGTACGCCTAAGTTAGTTATCTATTAAGTCCATAGTGAATGATTGTGTGTGGACTAGTGATGGGCTAGCATCCTGTCCAGGGCGTACCCCTGCTTCCTGGGTTGACCCCCGACCATGAAGATCGATGGTGGGATAGATGGATGGATATTTGGTATGCACCTTCCCACTACCCACAAACTGTTTCCTGTTTGTCGGTATTACGTTCATCCTACAGCTGTGTCCCCATCTCGAAGACTATGTACGTGTTGGTTTCCCTTTTAGCTGGTCTCCCCGATAGATAGGGCACTGAGTACTAGCATGTTTTTAAAAATAACTTGTAGCCTGTAAGCCCAGGTTTGTCGTGCTATGTTCCCTGCTGCCACTGACCTCAACCCTGAGAGAAACAAATGGTGTTTTTCAACAGAGACAGTGCAGCCTCAGTATGTGTAAGTTGCAGTTGACAAAATAGGCAGTGACGACAATGAAAATGGTTTTTAAAAGAAGCACAAGGTCCATATTGCAAGGGCACACAGAATTAGCAATAAGACCATATGGTGTTACCCTGCTTTGTAGAAAGTCTCCAGCATCAGTGAGGAAAGTGTCTGTCTATCCAGTTTAAGCCCTTGGTCCTTCCTTTGATCCGGGTATTTTACCTGGATCAGAACTGGCAGACTACTACTAATAATAATGATTAAACTATCCCTGTGCGTTTGACAACAAAGGTCGGTTTTCAGGTTATTAATAAGCCACATTCTCCTGCCTGGATCCTCTCACAGAGACAGGGTTCAGAAGACCGCTTCCCGGTGTTAATGCTGCACTACTAACTGACAATTTGCGGGAGACACGTAAGCATGTCATCGTAGTGTCAATTCGGGTGAGATTCTGATGCTCTGTTGTTTTCCAGAGGGGGGCGCACAGACGCCAGGTTTTTCCATAGGAGAGCAGAGCGCATGCGTGCGGAGTGCAGCCAGGCGAATGGGGGGAATTTCCTCTTGGAGGCCGCGAGCTGGTGTTCCTCGGCCGGACCAGTACTAGTATCGTGGCTGCTCTTATTTTCATACCTCTGTTAAAAATCTCTGGATATTAGATCGGCTCGTCGCTTGTGCTTGGACGGTGTGATTCGTAGTGTAGCGGCAACTAAATCTCTTGTCCTGTTTTAAAAAATTATTTATTGTTCTTCCAGCAAATGATTTTAGCAAAAGCACGTAATACTGATTCGGAGCGTTACGATACAAAGTCCGGCTGACAAAGGCGGACACTTCGCTCTGCGCCCGCCGCACTGTGCAGCACATCATCTTCAAGTCGTATTAAGATGCATCTGCGCCTTTAACCTGCTTATTTAAATAGCTGTAGTGAGATTAGTAGTTACATACTTTGCTGCGAAGTGAAAATCCGTTTCGCTGCTGTTGCACGCCGTTGTGTTACTGCCGAAGATCGTCGTGCTGATGGAAACCCTGCGGACGCCGCACGAAAACTGGACTCCCTGCAGCATTTAATTCCCTTCAGACGCTTTTCAGCAGCGGAAAAGATTGTGCATAGTGGGACGAGGTATGATGACAGCTCAAATGCACACTCATTAATATCCCCTCTATATAAAATAATTATTGTTTACTGTGCACCACTGGTGGGTAAGTGCACGGGGTTTGCATGCTGTGCAGTTGTTGTAAATGCACGTTCATGAACTTCATTCCGTCCATCGTACGCCTCTTGCGCATATTTTTGCGCAGACGTCATTCATTTAAACTTTTAATTTTGTCCGTTCGGCTTGACAGGGTGATTTTCCTCGTTGCTGTCATGGTTTTGAGAGGTGTGGTAAACGTGAAATCTGAACATATGCTTTAGTCGATCCCAGCCATTAAAGCGCCCAGATGTGCAGACTTTAGGTCACTCTGATCTGGCTGCACTGGGAAAGAGAAATTTCCCCCTACATTAGAACCTTTGAACTCGACCAACTCGGACATCGAACAGGTCTGTTGTTGTTTTTTTCGACTTGTACTTCGACCTAGATCTAGGAACTCGACTGTTCCTGCTAAAACTCGTATGGGTCGGGACGCGATCAGCTCTAATATATCGGAGCTCCAACGGGTCGGTCGAGAAAAATCTAGCCTCAGCTCGACCGAAAACTCGGAACCAGACCTGTTAAAATCGAGACGCGTCTCCCCTTCCAAACAATAACCCCTCCATCCCTCCTCTTCTCCACCTGCCACTTCCAGTACGCCATCAGCTCACCTCAGTACAGGTAAAGTGCTCATAAACTCTCGTTTATTTCATGTTTATTGCGTTTCTATGTATGTAGGTTTTTCATGTGTGTATTAGTTTTATATTGATTGTTAACGATTCTTATCATTCGTTAAGTAGATACGTTTAAATAGGCAATCAGTTGAGGTTCTGGAAAACATTAAATTCATTATTTCTTACGGGGAAATTCGACATGGACCTCGACCAAATCGCAAATTGACCAGCCTTCTGGAACGAATTAAGTTCTTGTCGCAAGGTACCACTGTATTCCTAAAGCATGTTTGCAAGACTAACAAATATAATTTAAAATGTATGAGCCGCCCGTGGGAAAGAGCAAACGTAGCGTGGCTGCTCTTCCAGCTGGGAAGTATGTACTCCCTGCTACACAAAACGACAGCAAGGCAATTCTTTATATATAAATACTCTTTATGGAGTAATATATTGGCTTGGTTTGAGTTCAACAAATGCCGCAATAGCCAGCTTTCGTTTAGCAGGAACGGTTTATAAACTGCTGACAAAATTTTCTTGCCAAGCGATGTACTGAAACACACTGTATTTAAAGAAAGTGGGGGTTTATGAAGTTTCAGTTCCTAGCAAATTTTGTTAAGGTACCCCCCCCCCCCCCATGCTGCAGTTTAATTAAGTGGGGTATGACTGCCAGGGATCCAATTGGGACCACTCGCACAGTGAATGGTGGGAAGGAACTTGAGATGGTGAGTACATCACCTCCCTCATCAGGAACCTGTCCTGTGTTGGGTGTCAAGTCTCCTCACCCTGGACTTCAGTCAGGGTTCCCTCCTCCACACACTAAGGAAATCACAGCTCCATATCAAACACAGAGATCATCCACCATTTTGGACTGAACTCTGACCGATGCAGCTGAAAGTCATAAGCAAGGTAACAATGCGGGTTTCCGGCAGTGTAATTAGGGTAATCGTCCTGCAGACGGGATGATAACAACACCTGATTTGACCCGGAATGCTGAAATTAGGTTGCTGGGATATGCAGGGAGGTGCTTCTGGCGGTCACCATTGAAGTGGCACTGAACATCGCCAGACGGTCTGTCATTGGCGGGTAACAAGGGGTCGGAGCAGGTTCTGGGGTGGTGAAGCACGGCTTGCGTGCAGGACGCCTCTGGGCCTGCATCCTGAAAGAGGTGGATTATGGGTGAAAGTTTCCCTGCCCTTTTAAGGACAATAATGAAACGCATTGGAGGGGGGGCATTGCAGGTGGCAGAGACCAGAGGTCGTCACCGTTGGGGGAGCACCGTCAGAGCTATGGATGGGGAAAAACGGGAAATGGCAGGGCAGTTGTGTGGGCTGAGAAAGAGAGGAAGAGACTTTAAAAAAAAGAAAAAAAAAGAATGCAGAGGTGGGTGTGATTGCGGATGTCATTGGGCTCCTCGCCGTCATGGACGACACTCTGCCGTCTCACAGACACCGGTGAGGACAGGGAACCCAGATCCGGAAGCCGTTCTGCGGATGGTGAGAATCCTGCGGTTTTTCTGGCCCGACCAGTTTCGGGCCACCAGTGTCACCGTGATGTCACTTCCTGCTGGGGACAGCAGTCCAACATCACAGAAGCGTTCTGCTCTTACGAAGGCTCAGTATCTCTGACATGGTTATGTAAGTTCTGATTTTCAGTTCCACACTCGTATTGTCAGCTAATGGTTGAAAGGTTTCTTCTTAACAGCTGTGTTTATTGATAATACTTTTTCATTTATGGGAAACCGCTACAGAGTTTGAAATGAACATAAAGCAGAAAAAAAATGTTTTGTGAAAGGTATTTATCTGCAGGATAAGAATTAAAATAACATTTCTAGATTCAAGGCATTTTTTTTAATGCAGGTTGTGTGCAGATCCCTGTTCGGCCTTAAATGTCTGTGGGATATTATAATACTGTAAATTTTCAGGGTGTGATTTTTGTCTGGATGCATTCAGTCCCTTAATTTCTGTTTAGCTGCTGTCTTGCTAATAGATGCTGAGGGAGGGGGTGACTGGCCTTGAGTAGCTCCTGTCATGGAAACACTGGTCACTCTGCCCTGGGGATTTCTCCCGTGGTCAGAGTTCATTTTTTTCCCCTTTTCTTTCCTGTTTCTCTGGAGCTTTGTGACCAAATGATAAACTTGAGTGTTTTTTTGTTTTTTTTGAGGCTTTTCATTGGTTGACACTTTCAAACCAGGATGTGTGTCATGCGTCTTGCCAGTGAGTACTTTTCCTGTTGTTTTGGTAAAAATAAAAAAAAATAAGCGTACGCAAACTCACTACATCTGGCCCCCCGCTTCGACCTCGGTCTGCTTTTATACCTCTGACTGGAGGAATTACATGTACAGAGAGCAGCTGATTGGCTGACCTCAGTCACAGACGCGCAGAGATGGTCCTTTCCCAGTGACCTGCCTGTACTCAGCTAATGGGACACAGTGTGGGAGCGTGGCGCGTCACCAGCTTGGCTGTGACACTGTGAACAAAACAGATGGACTTTTAGTGATAACACAGATCTGGAACAATCTCTGCGTGGGCCCCTATTGTCAGATGACTTTGTTAACAAATGGCTACGTACAGCAATGTTAACAGAAGCTGCCTCTCGTGTGACTTTTCTGTGCTCATCGAATACGGCACGACGATAAGCTCGCATTTTCCGTCTAACCCATTGTACTAATTCAGGACGTGAACAGCATGTCTGTTTCTGGCACTGGGTCTGGGCCTATCATGCTGGTCCGGGCTGCCTGCACGCATCTCGTATGATAGGAAGCGAGTCTTGTCATTTCTAGCGGAACCAGAAACTCTGGTTGCCGTTCATATTGCACACAGTGACTCATCAGGGAGCCCATCTGTCTGAATCAGCAACCCAGCTGCTCCTGGTCACATGGCTGCCCCCCCCCCCCACACAAAAACAGAAAGGGCTGCAGTTTCCCCTGTCTGTTTTTAGCCTTCTGGTTATTGTGGGCTGACCTACAGAGCGTAATTTCATCACTTGACTTCCATTACCAAGGAACAGTGCCGAAATTGGCTAACGCCTGCGGTCAGCTTCCTAGCGAGGCTGTCGGCTGAGCCCAGGCGATGGGGAGGGAGATGCGGAGGGCGGAGCCTCCAGCCCCAGAACCGCAGCCTTGGCCCAGTGCATGTGGCAGGATGTTGCTGCCCAGTCAGGGTTAGAATCCACCTCCTCAGATCTGCTCCAGTCGGGCAAGATCGCTTTCTGTGGGATCTCAGGACCCATTGGATTGTAAGACTGAAGGTTCTGTACCAGCTGTTCTGGGCGAGGGAATCGGTTAGACCCAAAAATGGTCAGTATTGGGGTATTGGGGGCCCCTGGGGACTGTTACAGGGAGATCGGGTCCCAGTAATTGCACCTCCTCAGATCTTCACCAGGGTGCAAACTGGCCATTTGCTGCTAATCTCGGTATGCTGTGGGTTGGCATTTCGTTCTTGGTTCGGCTGAAGTCCTAGTAGCGCTATGTTTGGTGCCCCCCCCACCCCATCCCCCAGCACCTCTGCAGGCCACCGCCACACATCAGCGCCTCCGCTGCTTCCTGCAGAAGCCACCGTCTTTCCTGCGGGTGGTGGACACCATCTGAGCCAGCCTTTGAGCCTTTGACAGACTATCTGCTCAGGAACCATGGTGGCCCCCCTGGCCTTGTGCATGCCCCCCCCCCATTTCGCTGAATAGACCTAAATATAAACTCCCTTGTTCAACCACTTCACCTAATGACTGGAGGAAGGAGGAACCCTTGTGTTCCTGTCTTAAACAGTGCTTAGACTCCTGGTCCTTGGCTGTGCAGTGTCCAGTGATTTTGTTTAAAATTCTGCAATTTTGACTGAGTAATGAGATCGTTGGAATCACTTCCGTGACTCAGCACATCGATGATGACCTTTGGTCAGTTTCTTCGGTTGGCACCTCGCTGTCCTCTGGTGACGGTTCGAAAGAAAAATGCCCCCTGTTTTCAGGCAGCTGCCAAGTTGCGAGCTTATCAGCCCGAGTAACCGTCAGCTAACGAGTTTGTGGAGAGGAGAGGCTCCGCTCTGCACTGAGTGCTAATTTTAGGGAGGAGAGCTTTTCATATGTTGTTTTTTCTTTGTGGGTCAGACCGCCTGTTTCTGTGCCAGCAGAGAGACATCGTTAACAATGAAGGGGTTTAGAGAATGTAAGCGGGATAGGCGAGGAACGGAGACGCTGTAGCTTTTGCACGTAGGCAACTTTGCCGGGAAGATGTCTTCTGCGAAACGTTGGATTCGAGAGTAAATCTCGTTCCACCTTCTCCGGGAGATGAGCCTCGTAACGGGGTCAGGCAGAGGCCTGGGCGGCCGGCTCCACCTCTGGGAAGCGGGGCTACGTTCTCAGACTCGCAGCGTGAGGAGTAATTAGGTCTGGAGGGGGCGCGGACGTGCGCGCGGGGGTGTGCGTGTGTCTGATAAGCTAAGTAGGCTCAGCGATGCTAATGATCGTTTTGTGACCAGGTTCTGCAGCGGCTGGTTAATTCGGGATCAGGCTGAGCCGGAGTGAAGGCGTGTGGGAGGATAAGGATGTGTCAGGGGAACAGGCAGCCTGCCCCCCCCCGGCCATGGTGCTGACCTCACCGCCCTCCCGCTCTGCTCCTCCCTCCTGGGGTAATCTCGGTGAAGTGTCTCAGTCAGATGCCAAACAGGCAGCCCCCTCCTAGACCTTCCCGTTAATGATAGGGTACTATGGATGCCATTTTCATTTCCTGTCAGCCAATCCGGTCGTCCATCGGTCACCCGTTGGGTTAATCCTGGCACAGATCTGCTGTCCGCCGTCAGATTTTAAAGCCTTATTTCTCCCAGCAGGGCGGCCGGGCGTCAAACGGTGCGTTAAAGCGGGACAGCGTGGCCCTGATAGCGGCAGCCGGCTCTGGCTGTGAGCCCCGACCACCCTCTGGAGTCCCGCCTCTGAGTCGTGCATGTGAAGCTGATAGGGCCACTTCAGTGACATTAATTCTCATTGGCTAATGATGCCTGTTAGCATGTGTCATCATCCAATCATTTCTGTTCCCACTCATATATAACATTATTATGATTGTTGTAATGTTTTTCTAGGTCCTGTTATGTTTCGATATCTTGTTCATATAATTCATTCCCTTCCTGCACCCTGATACTCGTACCTGTGTTAACCTGTTACCAGGTGATGCCCAGCTGTGCTATTCTGCCTTGATTTAATCTAGCGGAGTCTGACATTCCCAGAAGCGTTAGATCAGCCCCCTCCCTTATCTCGCTGCACATTGCGTTACGCCATTTGGGCTCTAACGGAAACCAGTTTCCTGCTTCCTTCTGATCCTGGGCATGCAGCCCTCAGCAGCCGCAGAGGGTCAGTCACTGGACGTTGCTCTTTCAAGTACTTATTTATGTGACAGACACTGATGTACGAGTGGGACAAATAACATACCTCGTGGGCATGCAGCTGTCAGGGAGCCAGTTTGCATGCTGCCAGGCTGATTGACCAGAAACAAGTGTAAGATAATTCTGGGGGCCAAACACAGCTGCACAAACACAACTTAAATCCCCGCCTCAGAAATGCAGTATGGACCCTATGCAGCATACATACAGCACACACAGCATCCCATAGGGCCTAGCAAAACGTTTCACATTGGACTTGGTTTTTCTTGCATTCTGCCAGTAGAACTACCAGTATCTTGGAGCAGTGAACTTGTAATATAAATGATTGTTGACCTCAAAATAAACACGATAAATGCTAGCACTGGCCAGCGTGCTCAGCATGCAGATCCACTGCACGCTTGCAGTGAGGATGGGGGCGTGTCTCTGGTGGGGCTTCGGATGGGACATCCGAGGCGAGGCTCATCCTTAGCGGCCTGTGCAGGTCGCCGGCGTGTCGCTCTCTAATGGAAGACGGCAGCAGTGCAGTGTGCTGGCGCAGTGCCCTGCATGTAGCTGTGTTCACTCTTGCGCCCTTTCTAATTGGCGTGTTTACTTCCTGCGCCTTTTAATTATCTAGCAGGGTGTGGAGATTCCAGGAACAGAGGCACACAAAATAACTGCCATTCCTGCGTGCCTCAATACACACACGGATATAGACAGATGCAGTGAGATGCAGGCGAGTGTGGCATGCTATTAAATGCGGCTGTCCTAGTCGTGCGGCCTGTTGACAAACAGCCACCTGCCGGGTCCCGAATACGGCATTGGTGTTACTTCTGGGATGTCCAGGACATCATCTCTGAAGAAGCACATGCCTAAGGAAGTGACATCACATTCCAGAATTTCAGCACCCACCGTGAGTGCCCCGGTTTCTTGTCTGAGGGGAAGCTGGGCAGGAAGCTGGCCGCCAGGAAAAGGGGGGGGTTGGGGTTGATCTCATCTCCGTTCGGTGTCCGTCCCCCAACCTCACCACCAGGTCGGGTTATGGCCTCTTCCATTTTTTGCCCATTTGTCATAGCAGAAAAAGTTTGTTCTGTCTGGGTCATGAGGAAGTTTCCAGAACAGGTGCCACCTACTTGTTTTGATCTACCGCCTTTTTTAAAGACAGTCAGCTCTGAATAATGCTCATTGGTCAGGCCAGTGTGTTAAACAGCGTGCCTTCCTTGATTACTTTGTGGTGTTCTCTTACATCATCATCTTTTATATTTCTCCTTGTTATGTGAGTTTCTGTAGTTGTCTTGCTTTTATTCGTGTTGTTTTTTAGTGATCCCTTTTAGTTACTCTGGAAAGATGGGTGACAATGGCAGTGACATCATAGATGCACACCAGAATTACTCGAGAAATGCTGACGTTAAAATGACCGCAGTTGGTGGGCAGTGGCAGGTAAAGACCAAGACTGATCACAGCGACACTGATTACAGTGATATTGGGCATTCTGGGAAAAAGAGCGATGAGCTGCTTTGCATGTGCCATATGCTAGAAATTACCAAGGTTATAAAGGAAAATTAAAATATTCTGGACCATTTTACCCAGAACAGACGTATTTTAACAATTTGCCCACAGATGCTTGTACTCTATTGAGTTTGGCTGTGATATATCCTAATAATCTTTTTAAGGTTAGAAATTCTAATTATCTTAACAGGGAGCTTTGGTGCAAGCCAGACTTACAAAATAGGCTTCTTGGTACCTGTAAAGCTGACTGTAAGCCTTTTCCACTGGATCAAACTGGAGTTAAATTCAGAATCGTCATTAAGCAAACCCAGGCTGGGTGCCTGTCAGGGCATGTTCTGCTAGCATCCACGGCTCTCACGCTTTCCGGATCTCCCAGAACAGACCCAGAAAGGTCCCTGGTACATTATGAGCACAACTGTGACAGTCGTGGTTTGGTGAAACTTTCGTCTGCTGGTTCCTATATGGCTGACATTGTGAAGGCTCGAATCACTGAAAAATGAATAATTTGGTAGCCAGAGATTCGGAGTGGCTGCTTTTCTCCTTTTTTTGGCAGCTCAGCGCCACATGACATCCACACAAATCGGTAGCTGCTGGCTTGCATTTCCTGCTGAGAGTCAGACTGTGGTCTCCGGTTTTCGTACCCGAGTAGTATCAGAGGTTTGCGGATGACGGGGGCCGCAGAACTCGGCCTTTATCTCTTTTTTTCGTCCTCCTACGCCAGCCTATTAACTGGTAATCATTTACGACAAACAGGTTTAGCCACTTTTGTTTCAGCCGGTGCTATTTTGATGATGTTATTTGCCCTGCACCTCTTTTACCGAGCTGTTTTGTGTTCTGCACTGAGGATATAAAAAGTCTCTTATTGAAAGGGTGTCTCTTTGTGACGTTAAGCTGGAAATGCGGATAAATTAGACCGTTTTTCCTTCTGTAATTTGACCTGACAACCAACAACCAAGGGAAACAAATGGGTAATTAATAGGACAAATAATTGACATTAAACCAGACAGCTCATCTTCCAAAGAACACCGTATCTCCTGGGAAGCTTGATGGCGGCTGCTTGAGGCTTTGGGGCTGATACTCTTCAGCTGGGACCAGGCTTCTAGGAAAGAAAGATGAAGGAACTTCAAATACCAAGAACTGGACGCTGCCTGAAAGCTGAAGACCAACTTCAGCTTCACACATGTATGTGTGCTATAAGTCATCATTATGTCAACCAAGGACTTGCTTCCGTAAAGGAAGATCAAATATTAGAATGGTCCAGGCAGAAACCAAACCTCGATCCTAAGTCCGGAACCTGTCCAGAACCAGTCCCTGAACAGGACTGAGACCTTCAGATTGTGAACAGAGACTTAATCTAATACAAAGACTTAATCTCCCCAGGGAAATTCTCTCTTCACCTACCCCATCTTCCTCTCTGCTAATTAAGCTTGGGGGGGGGGATCTCACAGCACAGGGTCAGCAAGTGTGCAATGGGGATTAAGGGCCTTGCTCAAGGGGCCTTGCACACATGACTGTACTGGAGCAGCCAGGAACCGAACCAACGACCTTCCGATGACAGGCACAGAGGCTTAGCCCAGTGATCCACATACCACCCCTGAGTTAGTTTTTTGGGGTAAATAGCTCATGCAACCTGGGTGTTGTAGGTTTTTTAATATCAGTTGTTTGTTGTACTAGTTACCTGTCTTCACTTTTATTGGTTGCAAGGTCACATCCAAGACGGAAAAAATGTATTCTGTGATTTATCTTAATTTCTGTTTTTAGATTACAAAAATCTGCAGTTACATAGTGGAATGTTGACTATCTGTGTGAGTTGGGCTGTCATGGGTGGTGGTTTGTTTTGGGGAGTTTCATTCTCTCCAGCCGGGTCTAAATGTGGCCCCGATGCTGTATCTCTCTGCCGCAGAAAACGACCGTTGCCGTATCTCGCTCTCCTCATGCATGCATCCTTCCGTGCCGTTTTTAAACCTCTGTCACCGCAATGAGGTAACACTGCGCCGTTCTGGTTTAAACCGACGAAGACGATTCCGACTCGCTGGTTCCAGACCAGTGGACCGTGCTCCCCTTCCACATGTCCGCAACTCGGGCCCCGGGGCCGGCCCAGAGTTGGTAAGTAGGAAACGGGAAAAGCGGGACAAGCGGCAGCTTGAGAAAATGAGGAACGAGGGGGTGAGCAGGCAGCTGAGGCAGGCGGGCGATAACGGAGGCGGTGCACGGCCCCCAGTCCCCATGGCAGCCTGTTCAGATGCCCGTCATGGTGACAAAGTTGGGGCACCTGCCCTGGCACCTGGAATCCACCAGGGGGCACCATCCGCTTCCCCTTCAATGTGGGGTGGTGGAGTGTGAGGGTGTAGATGTGGAGCTTCGGTGGCAAGTGGGGGCTGGGGGGGCTGGGGGGGGGGCATGATTTGCCACCCTTGGTGGTTTATGCTTCTCCTTTCCACATCAAGTCCCCCCTCAGTGCTGTGGGTGTCTAACCTCAGGATTATAGCAGTAGAAGCACACATTTATCATGAGCGAGTTGGCGTGGGGGGGGGTGTTAGATGAGTGACCCTGATGGGCGTGACGGGGGCTCAACTGAACCCTTGTCTGTTCTTTGCCCCCCCCCACCCCCCAGCTCTGATGGTCTGGCCCTGTGAAGCCTGAGAGAGCTGATCTGCTGGACCGCGCCATTCAGCATGTCTGGGGTCCAGGTGAGCACCAGGTCCCAGTCTGGCACTGGTGGAACCATGGCAACACACCATTTCACACCCTGAGAGCACAGAATATTAGAGCCCATATTGCTCTGAGCAGTTGTGTTACACACAGTTTGTCCAGTTTCACTGAAGATCCCCCCCCTGACAGCATTCTTACCCACCCCTCCCCCCACGCAGACATTGTGGCCACCTGGCACTGAGTGCGTCGCCAAGTACAACTTCCAGGGCATCAGTGTGCAGGACCTGCCCTTCTGCAAGGGAGACATCCTCACTATCATTGGTGTCACCAAGGTAACCGGCTCGCCACTCTGCTCGACTGCGCCCGCAGTCGGACAGTAACAGAGATCTGTCCTCCTTGATGACGTAGCTGAAGTCGGGATGCGGTGAACCCTGAGCCTATCCCAGGAAGCGCAGGGCACAGGGCCGTGAATGCCAGCCCATCGCATGCCAGCCCATCGCATGCCAGCCCATCGCAGGACACACGCATGCATATAAAGATTCATTTACACTGTGTAGGCAACTGTCACATCCAGAGGAAACTCGCATGCACACAGAAAGAGGAGTATTATTAACTCAGCTGCCCACGCTACATATCAATCAATCAATCAATCACTTTATTTGTCCCCGAGGGGCAATTAAAGGGCGCATAGAGCAGTGTTAAGATCAACCCGACATAGCAGAGGGCAGGACGAATGGACCGAGTTCCGCACCAGCCTGTCGACATGTCAGGCAGCGCAGTTGTCGTGCCGTTTTTACTCGGGACCCTGCTTTCCCGCTTCCCGGCTGAGCGGGGGCTCACATCTCTGCCTCCTCCTCATTCCCCCCAGGACCCCAACTGGTACAAGGCCAGGAACCCAGTGGGGGGAGAGGGTACCATCCCAGCCAACTATGTCCAGAAGCGGGAGGGCGTGAAGTCGGGGGGCAAGCTCAGCCTCATGCCGTAAGTGTTTGTGGGTGGGCGGGGTGGGGGAGGGTTGTATTTCTGTCTGATTCTGTTTACGCATACTGATAGTCACATGACACGCGAGCTCGTGGGACGCAGGGGTGTCGATAGCATCTCTGGGTAAATTTCCATAATTAAATACCGTCCTCAAAGAGTCAGATATAACTGCCTTTTTGAAGTGGCTGCAATAATGGACATATGGGCCGAACACCTACTGAGACTGTTTACAAAGCCCCCCCAAGGGCAGCAGTCTCGCGAGGTGCTGAAGTCCTGCCCCGTGTAGGGCGGCTCGGGGCGTAGCGGGAAGCTGCCGCATGCAGATGGGTAGAGCTGTCAGAAGCAGGGAGAGCGGGGGGGGCAGACGTGCCTGGCTATCAGTTTTGCCCATAATTAATCTTGATTGGGCAGCTCACATCCAGGAGCCCCACGGTTCAGACATTACACTTCAGCTGAAATCAGCAAATCAACAGAATGGAGGGAAATGGCCGCCACACGGTCATTTTCTGAGAATAAAGTGCTTCCTTTGATTGGGGATGTATTAATAATGCTGATAAACCAGACTTTCAGCTTTTTATGAACCTCGGGGTATCGGCTACTGACATTAAATATGAGCTCTGCTGGAGTAAAAATGCTCAAGTCCTCCTCATGCTGATATTTTTCTGATGTGGTGTGTAACTTACTGGCTTGGGGACCTGTGTCCATCCAAGTCCAGAAGGTTGCTGGTTCGAAAACCGTGGCTGGCAGAGTAATCATGACATTGTTGGGCCCTCGAGGGAAACCCTTAACCCCAACTTCCCCAGGGACCCTGTCTGACTCTGATAAATCAAAAATGCAAACATGAAACGTAAAATGACAGTGGAGTACCAAGAGAGAAGCTACAGGACACAGGGAGAATTAGCAAGCTCCACACACACAGCGGGGACAGGCATGAGACACCAAACCCTGGAGATGTGAGGCCTCTGTATGTGACGCTGAAGATGATGATGATGGTTATTTACATTTTTACAGTGTAGCTGATAATAGACAGAATGACTTAATCTTTAGTATTTTGAGGGATACAAAATGGCAACTTGGTTTATTCTCTGCAAACCCAGAAATAGACATTATTAAAGAGAAAGCTGGCTTTCTGAGCCGGTGATGAGTGAAGGACCCTCTTCTGTCACTCACAGCCCCAGTGTGTGGTTAAGTGCATGTGCCCTACTGCACATGATCAGTTGCCTGGCAACCGCACCATCAGGTCCCTGTGGAAGCAGAGTGGCTCCCAGTCGGCCAATCAGCTGCATGCCGCCTCTGACGTGTCTCTGGGTTTGAAATGGGGGCTGTGTGAGGGGCTGAGTCTCGGTCAGCGATGGCTGTGTTTGGGGGGAGGGGGGGTCATCCTGTTTATGTGGTCGCTTTGGAGACAACAGCAATTGACCCTCTGCTGCCTATAGCTGTCTTGCAGCTGTAAGATTCAAAAGGACATCTGACAGCTGTGG
>JAODJU010000007.1:13414492-13433673 GCA_026776725.1 Gnathonemus echidnorhynchus | reverse complement strand
TATGCTCACACCATTCTTATTTATAATACAGTGCTGCATTTCTGCTATGCTCACACCATTCTTATTTATAATACAGTCCTGCATTTCTGCTATGCTCACACCATTCTTATTTATAATACAGTGCTGCATTTCTGCTATGCTCACACCATTCTTATTTATAATGCACAGACGATGGACTCAATGACAACTTCGCCTTTCACTGTATCCTGCGAAAGACCCAGTGAAGAATCAACCATATTTTTATATATAGGCGAGGCTTTGTTTTGAGCCTGGCTTGCACATTCTGTACTTACGGGAAGGTAGCCAATCACACAGTGGTCGCTTGATTATACTGTTGATTGACATGTATGAGCACCGCCCCTCCCCCCACAGGCACTAGGCTCAGCTTTAACAAAGGCTGTGAATCCACTTTTATATTTATGCTCCCCCCCCCCCCCCCAGCAAATCAATATGCGGCCAGCCCCCCTCACCGCTTTGCCCAGGCTCTCTGCGCTGGGCATGTGCTCCATGTCCACAAAGGGGTGCGAGAAGAACTGCGGGAAGGAGATCCGAGCGTCGGGGTCGCGCTCCAGCAGCCGCAGCAGCAGGTCCCGGCAGGGGGGGGACACCCTGGCCCCGGCGGGCAACTGCAACACAGCCAGGAGACCACCCGCCGTGACCCCCCATCGTCCGAGAAACAGCTCACCTCGGCCCGACGTGTAAAAACGTCGCCCAGGAAGCCTGGGAGCCGACATGAAAAGGGTCCGTATAAATAGCACCTCCCTGCGCTGCAGTGCCGGGCCAAACCACAGCGCGACACTCCCAAGGAGGCCGGCCGGGACCAGAGCGCGGTCCCGGCGTCCGCATGCTGGGGGGGGGAGCGGGAGCCGTCGGGACGCAGCTCCAGAACACCTCCCAGCCCCACCCCAAAACCAACCCCCCCAAGCCAACGCAACCCATTTCCTGTCCGGTTCCAGCAGTGACAGGTAAACACCTGCCTCAGGGAAAGACTGACTGCCAAGACCCCCTTCCTCCCTCCCTCTGCTAGGAGCATGACCTCCTGGCCTCTAATGACTCCTCCTACACCTGTGTCTCCTTCAGGTAGCGGTACCTCTGAAAGCCATAATGCTAAACAAAGGGAAGAAGCCTCTGAATACCCTGCAGGCGACCTGCCTCAGGTCCATAGCTCTGCTTATTAGAATGGACTTCTTTTGATTGACAGCAGCACACTGTATACCATTTACATTATTACAGCATTACATGTAATAGCATTACCGATGCTTTTATCCCAAGCAACTTATAATAGAAGGAACAGTTATAATTTACTTTTTAACATGTGCTCCATGGGATTTGAACCAACAATCATTGCATGGCATTCTTGTTGAGCTACAGGAACTAAGAATCACGTGCTCACCTCAATGGCGCGGTCGCTACGGATCTTCTCCTCCAGCTCCGCATATGAGCGGGAGGCGAATGGTGGACGTCCAAAAAGAGCCTCTATGAAAGGAGGGACACAAAACCAGCACACAGTAAGCGACCTGCACTGTAAACCGTAATGCTGCAGTGCAGACGTGCGGAATACAACTACAGTGCAGACGTGCGGAATACAACTGCAGTACAGACACATACAATAACAAAGTAATATATAACTACTGTTCAAGCATACACAGGAGTAATAAAGTTATTAATACACCCTGGAATATGAACAAATGTGAGGGCGCTTTTCCCCCCTACCAGGTACTGTACCTTTGGTACTTCCGTAGTGAACTGAGGAGGGTGTTCTGCTCGTCCCAGGGACACACGTACTATGCAAAGGCAATTTTGTATCTGTTTTTTTATAACTTAATTTATCATTGTTTTCTGAATTTGTAACTCTTTTCAAGGCGCCATTTGTATTGTGTTTCAGCGGCAGGCTATTTGCATAACCAATCAACCAATCAAGAAAGCCTTTCAAGTCCCACCCTAAAGTACCAGAAAAGAACCCCAGCTGGTTTGGCACTTAAGGTGCTGGAACTCGACTGTGAGTCAATGGAAAAGGGAAAATACCAGCAGTACGGAACCTGGTGTGGTGGAAAAGTGCCCTAGAGGAACAATGTCTAATAATATGCACAATTATGTGCAGCGTACAGTCGCAGTACAAATATTTATTAACAGACACCCTCTCCAGTTGTGCAAGACAGACAGCCATGAATTGCTGTACATTCATCACTGTGCAAGTCTTAGGCAAGTAAAGAAAATGTTTATTGCTATTAATCTTGGTATGTATATATTTGGTATGTGTATATTTGCTCAAAATGTAAAACAATTGCTTAAAACAATTTAACATTATAACATACGCAAATTAAAGTTAACACAATAAAAATAAACAAGAATTTCATCTGTTCTCCAGAAAGTTACTGATATCTTGTTGGATAACCAGGAAAACTCTGCTTTGGTTCACCCCAGTCTTTCTATGCGTTTGTTAAATTTCTCCACCAGCTCAATAAATTAACTTGATTTATTAAATAACTGAATGGGATATCGATTAGCCAAACAAGGTGGGGTAATGGTTGAGTCAAAAAAGACATGGCTGTATTATATAGTTGCTGCAAATGCTGTGGTAATTTTAGATGCTGTTTTGAAATGGCTAAGCTAACAGACTTTGACTGACATAATGTCATAATACAGCAACATGAAGATGAATTACACGTCATTTTCTGACTGGCTAAGCCTTTTGCACAGTGCTGTACGTAAGATCCAAAGATCACAGTGTCCACATGAATAAACATAAGAGTCATATTACACCCGACAGGTACACACAATGTTTATAAAGATATTAGTCAGGAGGCTGAGGGTGCAACGACGGCCACAGGCCTGCAGGGGGCAGCACACCTTACCGTACAGGATGACGCCCACGGACCAGAGGTCCACCCGGGCGTCGTACTGCCGCCGGCACACGATCTCCGGAGCCATGTAGAGTGGCGAACCGCGGAGGGCGCTCTGCTCGTCCCAGGGGGACATGTACTGTGCAAAGCCAAAGTCTAAAGACACACACGCCCAACAGGGAAAGGAAAATGCAGGGAGCTGCAGTAACTATTAATAAAAACTGTACAATAGTATATAAGCAGCAAGTCAAGATGGCGGTGCGAGGGCCTTTAAAGCCTTCATTTACTTCATATTTATAGAGCGGCTCATGCACGTGGCTCAGCCTGTCTGAAGAACATGATCAGAGCTATGGCACAGTGCTGGCTATTTGCAAACACAGGAAGTGCTGAGTTTGTGAGCTAAGTGGAGGCCAATGACATTTCTGGGTGGAATGACGTCTGCCAATCAAGGCTGAGACTATTTAACCACCGTCACGCTGAAGCTGTTTTGGCGATCTAGCAGTTAATGCTCTAAAACATATTTGTATATTTACTGAAGACTATGGATAAGCAAAACTAACATATGCTTATTTTGTCTCAATAAAAACTGAAAACGAACGTGCTATAGCAGTCTTTCCCAATCCAGTCCGTGGGGACCCACAGTCAGTCCATGTTTTTGCTCCCTCCCAGTATAGACCATTTGTGGGTTCCCAAGGACCGGACTGGGAATCAGTGTACTAGAGTATGGGAAAGAAGGGCATGTAAAATCAGAAACTATGTATAATTTTTAACTGTCACTGACTGTCTACAGCAGGGGTGTCAAACTGCAGTCCTGTGGGGCCACAGCCTGTGTACCTTAGCTCTTTCCCTGTTCCACCACAAATGATTCAGCTCAAGAGCTGTGTGGTAATTAGCACAAGGAGTTGAATTGAATGAGGTGTGTTAAATGAGGGGAAACCCAAAAATACGCAGGGCTCCGGCCCCCCAGGACTGGAGTCTGACACCCCTGGTCTACAGGGTTGCAGCCATGAAGGTGCACTGTGGGGGTGGGTCACAGATGTGTGGGGGTCCCATAGAGAGGAAGAGCACCTGCCAGCTTCAGTACGGAGCCGCTGAGAAGAATGTTCTGAGGCTTGAGGTCCAGGTGGGAGATGTTCCGTTCATGAAGGAACTGCAGGGCGCATGCTGTAGGCAGGTGGGAAACGGAGACAGGGGTCACCATTTCGCCACACACACACTCCTCAGAATAACATCCCAACAGGCAGCAGCAGCGAGCCACCTGGGTTACACTTACATTCACGGTGGACCCTCACCTATCTGCTGCAAGAAGCGACATGCTACCCTCTCTGGGAGCAGACGGCGGCTGCGGATGAAGCGGGACAGGTCTCCTCCGGAGCACCACTCCAGGATCAGGTAGATGTTCTCCGAGTCCCACTGCAAAGCAGAGACGGGAGAGCCTCACTGCTAAGTGGGACACCACTTGCTGGCTAACACACTGCCAGCCACATCAGGAATCCGTGGGGGCTGCTCTCTTAGGGTGTTCTTTCAATGAGATGTAAGGACCGCTGTTTTAGATGAAGCTACCAAAAAAAGCGTCTACCTGGAAGTCCTTCAGCTGCACGATGTGAGGGTGTCGCACCGTCTTCAGGATTTCGATTTCCGTGAGCAGGTTCTCCATGGAGGTCTTATTCAGACTCTTCTTGCTTACGACTTTCACGGCCACTGCTTCCCGATTGTCCCCCTGAAAACCCAGGAATTATACTCCATACACTGCCGGATCATATTGCTAGTTAAACGCAGACCTGTTCCACACACCAAAGAGAAAACTATTCGGTTTAGTATAAGAAATACACAGCAGCAACAGTGATGTTTCTATGAAACTAGATGAGTATGCAGCACTAACCTTCCTGTATGCTTTATACACCGTGGCATATGTGCCACTGCCCAGCTTCTCGGTGAGAATGAAGCCGGCCAGTTTCGGGGGAGCGAAGCCGGAAGCCATACCTCCAGCGGCATGAACCCGACCGGACGACCCGCGATCAGGACGGTGTGAGCTACCAGCGATAAGATCACAGTTGTGTATATATGCAATTCAGCCAGATATGTCACTTCCACTCTTTTCCTGTATCACGTATAAGCAACCGTGCAGTAAACCCAGTGTGTTTTACGCATCAAGACTTTCTACGGTCTCCCACAAAACATTTGTATTGATTGCCTGGGTATATCGGGGTATGACTGCCTACACAAGCAAACTATACTATTACCAAGAACAGCAAATCCAGCATCACGGTTCGCATTTTCGGACTTGCCGTAAACCAGATGACAGCGCCATCAGCTGCTTCCTGACGTCGATTGGCGCTGCGGGGGAACCGCGCCCTCTAGTGTCCGGATCTGGCAGCGACGTCAAGGCGCGTCGCCTGATTTTTTACGTCATCATTTTATCTAAATACTAGTGCTCTTCACAACATATTTGGTCCAATGCCCTTAACAAATCTTTAGCAACAACAATAGCAATGTGATATGTTACTTTAAGACTAATAACAGCATAATATAAAAATATTAGTTATAAAGTCAATGGGAGGACGCCCAGAAATATTAGGACAATAAAAAATGAGCAGCAGGGGATAAGAAAACTATATAGAAGTATGATTTTTCACGGAAGATTTTTAAATTATTTTAATTTGATTGAGTTTAGTCCCGTACAATTATATGGCATCCTCAGATTTCTACTGTACAACCGCAAGGGGGCGCCGTGTCGCCACTTTCATTCGCCTTAGTGAGTAGAACCCGGAGTCTCGGCGCCGTCATTCAGTGCGCGCATTTAAAGATGGCGGACCGCATGGCGGCGCGCCTGCAAGCTCAGGAGGAGCAGATACAACAGCTGAGCTTGGAGGTAAAGCGTTTGCTGGAAGGACTGTGCGGTGAACAGAATGCCGGGCACAGCTTCGCCCCGTCCCCGGAGCTGGAAGGCCTGAGGGCCGAGAATGAAAAGCTCAAGTATCGCATCCTACATCTGCGACGGGGGATTCAGGCGGAGCTGGAAATGGGAGCGCAAGGCCAGGAGCACGCCGCAAAATGTCAGAGCAAGCAGGCGGAGAAGGAGGGAGAAAAGACCCAGGCAAGCACCGGAGCGGACGCCGATCGCCCCCCGCTAAGCGTGTCCCAGCGTCCCTAATACTGCCCTTTATCGCGATCGCAGCACCGCAGCACAGATTGTGCAAGTGACAGCCGGTGTCTCGAAATAGCCCGTCATTGAATGCCATCGGGGTGCAATGCCTCTGATCGTCTGAATAGCGGTTCAACATCATTTGAGTACTTCTCTCAGAAACTGCTAAACTCTGGCCTGCTGAATATCTGCTTCACAGTTTTAATGTAGCGAAATCTGTGCGTGCCTACATCGTATTCATTTTAGTATCTTTCTGGACTGTTTTGTCACAGGTGCAGGCTGCGCCTCTAAGAAAGAAGGATGAGAAGCAAAAGCCGGAAAAGACTGGAAAAACCAATGGGGTGGACAAGGTACCTCCTCAGAGGAAAGAGGTATAAGCATTAACAGGCCGGTGTGGTTCGTTAAAATGTATGTTTATTATTATTAGCAGTAGTACAGCATGTGTCTAAAAAGTTGTGGGGTTCCACCTCGGCAAGGTATCGTGAGCAGAGGTATCTCGTTGATTAAGCTGGTTATCCATTTATTTAAACTAGAGGTGTGTCCAGTGTCAGCCGCAGATAATTACCTTCCTGCCATTGACGTATTAAACTGGATGTTGTTGTATTCAGATTGTCTGCTTCACATTATTCGTTAAGGTTTTCTCAGTGGCTCTGGTCTGACTGGTTTGCCTGTGCCCTGTGTTCAGCCACACCCCTGGCCTGCCTATGTCGCTGACCGCCTACAACTGTATGAAAGGCTGAAGATGGAGAGCGATGCGCTGCTGGCCAAGCGGGCCGTGGAGAGCCAGCCCATCACTGTGCAGCTGCCTGATGGCAAAACTATGGAGGCCCAGTCTTGGGTGACCAGCCCCTACCAGCTGGCCTGCAAAATCAGGTACCAGGGTTGTGTGGAAGAGTCTGTAGAAGCCCATAAACAGCCTGTATGTCATTTCCACATTGCAGTGTGTGACTCAGTGGGGTAGACTACTGTGCTTTAATCGGAAGGTTGTTGGTTCGAATCCCAGGGTCAAGTTGTGTAATTTCACTGTTGGGCCCTTGAGCAAGGACCTTAACCCCCGGTTGCTACAGGGCTTTCTGACCCTGCTTTCTCAAATGTATGTCACTTTAAAAGTGTCTAATAAATAAATAAAATGTTATGTTTTCCTGAGTTACAGCATCTGCTGCTTTCATCCCCTAGTGGCAGGGAATCTCAGTACCAGGTACTGGCTGTTGGGTATGCCACTGGAGTCTCTCCCAGTCAGGGCAGTACTGACATAGTGATGGTAACTGGTGCAGCAGTGCTGTCTCAGCCACACCCTTACAGAGTCTCTCGCAGACTGGGACTTTCCAGCGTTGCAGTAACTGCAGATACATCAGCGGTGTCTTTCTCAGCCAGGGCCTCGCCGACAGCGCTGTGATCTCGCGGGTGGATGGTGAACTGTGGGACCTGGACAGGCCGTTGGAGAAGGACTGTGCCTTGGAGCTGCTCCGCTTCGATGATGAAGACGCCCGAGCCGTAGGTGTCCTCTTCCCATCGCACCCACACCTTCCTTTCCCGTTGCCCCATGGCTCCTCTTCCTCCTCCCCTCTCTCTCAGGTGTACTGGCACTCCAGCGCCCATGTCCTGGGAGAAGCCATGGAGCAGTTCTATGGCGGCTGCCTGTGCTACGGGCCGCCAATCGAGAACGGCTTCTACTACGACATGTTCCTGGACGGACAGCGGTGAGGCGCCCCTGAGCCGTGACGGTCCCTTATCCGCCGAGTCCCCCGCGTGACTCTGGTTTGAGCCCCCGTGTTCGTGTATCCCGGCCAGGGGGGTCTCCAGCACCGAGTTCGGCGCCCTGGAGGGAATCTGCCGGACGGTGATGAAGGAGAAGCAGCCCTTTGAGAGGCTGGAGATCAGCAAGGAGACACTGCTGCAGATGTTCAAGGTAAGAACACCGTCTCCCTATATTGGATATTTATTCCATCAAACGTTAATCTAATTCTTCTGCACCTTCCTCAGTCTGTTGGTGGATATTGCTTCCTGCTGAAGTTATTAAATAGAAAATTTTACACCTAGTTTTTTTGTGTGTATTCCAGTATAACAAATTCAAGTGCCGCATTTTAAATGAGAAGGTCACCACCCCCACCACTACAGTGTACAGGTAGTGTACACACCCTGCGACTGGCTGTCTATTTGGAGTCAGTACCGGACACTGTCTCAGATGACATCATCTCATTTCCGGCTCTGCTCTCTCCTGTGATAGATGCGGGCCCCTTATCGACCTGTGTAGAGGGCCACATGTCCGACACACTGGAAAGATCAAAGCCATGAAGATCTACAAGGTGCGTCCCCTGGGTGCAGCCTGCTGTCTCGCCAGTCGCCGTTGTTATATGAGGTCACGTGGCTTCTGTCCTTCCGCCGTGCCTTCAGAATTCCTCGACGTACTGGGAAGGCCGCTCAGACATGGAGACGCTGCAGCGCGTCTATGGCATTTCCTTCCCCGACACCAAGATGCTAAAGGAGTGGGAGCGTTTTCAGGAGGAGGCGCGGAACCGGGATCACCGCAAAATTGGAAAGGTAGCCGTTCCTTAGCCGCTGTTCCTGAGGCCACCAGCAGAGGGCGCCCTCTGACCGACAGCCCGCTATGCCAGCCAGTCCTGCCTGCACCAGCTGGTTCTGAGACTGACTCACCCCGCTCTCCCTGCTGGACATGCAGCAGGTGGCTGACAAGGAAACATTTCTCTAATTTTTATGCAAAACCTGATGTATTCATTTCCATATTCCTTTTACGTTTATTACACTGGTCATATTCATCGTTTCACATGACTTGGCACGACTGCCGCGTGCTGTCGGCCAATGAGAAGCTTTCATGTATCACATCTTTAGGTGTATTGTCTTTCTTAACTAGCACTTTGAATGCTCCTCAGGCACAATCGCCAAATGCTCGCCCACAGTCTGCATGTCCCCGTTCTTCCCGATGCAGGAACAGGAGCTGTTCTTCTTCCACGAACTGAGCCCTGGGAGCTGCTTCTTCCTTCCCCGGGGGGCCTACCTGTACAACACCCTCACGGAATTCATCAAGGTGAAGCAGTGGTCTACCTACCCTTGGTGCCCTCCTGTGACCGCTGGGTCCTTCATTCAGGGTCTTTGGTCGGATTCTCTGCCCTGGATGCTCTATTGCTGTGGGCTTCGTACAGGCCACCAACTTCCCGCTAAGACGGGACAGCATACCACATGAGGCGTGTGTTAGCGTGCTAGCATGTTAGCATGTGTGTCATGCTGGTGTCGCGTGATGAGGCAGCTTACGTGGCCATTCCGTTGCTGCTCGTTGATGCTGTCTTGCTCTCAGGAAGAATACTGGAAGAGGGGCTTCGAGGAGGTGGCCAGCCCCAACATCTACAACAGCAAGCTGTGGGAAACCTCTGGGCACTGGCAACACTACAGTGAGAACATGTTCTCCTTCCCTGTGGAGCAGGACATTTTTGCCCTCAAGCCCATGAACTGCCCCGGACATTGGTGGGTGTGATGGCGTCTCTGCCTTCATGCTTAGGTTCAGTTGCTCCATGACCACATTTGTGCAAAGAGTCAAGGTTGTTGTTTTTACATTTTGGAAGCCAAAGTTTGCCAGTTAAATTACCAGGAAATGCTATGTTCTTATGGTAACCTTTGTTTCCTGTGCATTTTCAGTTGCCCATATTGTAAGCTGTTCAGTGATGAAGCTGTCTGCTAAAGCAGTAGTTTGAGTTAGTTAACTCATTTCCATTTCTAACTAATTTGTTAACCATCATGCCACGCTTTTCTGACATTTCCATCATCATGTGGAGCTTGATGTCCAGGTTGTAAGGCATTAAACCCCCTCCCAAACTGTTTGCCTATTTGTAACTAGGGTTGCGAAGGGGTGGTAAATTTGCAGAAACTTTCCAGACACTTTCCATTCCATGGGAAGTTAAGCTGAGGAATTCTGAAAATATTCCAACTTGAAAACTTTCCATGGGAATTACTAGGAATGTATGGGAATTAACAAAAAATATCCCAGAATTTTGCATCTCTATTTGTAACCCCATCTGTGACGGCACTCTCCCTTTTCCTGTAGCCTCATGTTCAGCCACCGGCCACGGTCGTGGAGGGAGCTCCCACTGAGGCTGGCCGACTTTGGCGTGCTGCACCGCAACGAGCTGTCGGGGACGCTGACGGGCCTGACCAGGGTACGGCGGTTCCAGCAGGATGATGCCCACATTTTCTGCGCTATGGAGCAGGTAAGCAGGCCAGGCCACAGGCCTGATGCATGATCTGTCTCCTGATCCCTTAATCTATGCTCTCTGGAAGGTAGTGACTACTGATTAGCTGCATTTTACACTGGGCAGAACTGTCAATGATGAATAAGAAGTTTGCATGACCAAGTGAAGTAGTCTTTCCTTTGTATGAATGTTTTAGTTTAATGTCGTGACTTGTCTGTCTTGGTTTTCAGTACAGGTGAGCTATTATGTAATTAGGTGTGATTTGAGAAATTAATGTAATGTGAAGTACGCTTTAAATTGTTTTGGAGTGCCAGTTGATGAGTTAGCTGGTACAATTTTTAAATTGTTAAAACAAACAACTTCTGTTCATAGACATTCTTATGAAAACATTCCCAAATTATTTGATAATTTGTGAAACTTGAACTTGAATAGCTGACAGCAATTATTTCTAAGTACTTTCGTTGATTTATTTCCAAGAGCTAGGAATGAGTAATTGTTGGTTAATTTACATATAATGAATAAAACAGTGTTCACTGGGGTGGGGAGGGGGGGGAAATCGGTGACATTCAGAAATATCCAGTCATTTTTAATCAAGAAATATTTCTGTTTACTTTAATGCAGTTTATGAAAATGCCCTTTGAGAGAAACAAGATTATGATTCTGTCATTCATTCAATTAAGCCTGATCATAAAGACCTGACCTCACGCAGGCCAGGATTCTAAAGCATTGGGTTGCTGCCATTGACACCTTCCTCTTCACCGTTACTCTCCTCCTGACTCCTTTTTGCTCTTTTTCATGCAGATCGAGATGGAGATGAAGGGATGTCTGGACTTCCTTCGCAGTGTGTATGATGTCTTTGGATTCTCCTTCCAGTTGTACCTTTCCACACGTCCAGAGAAGTTCCTGGGTGACATTGCTATCTGGGACCAGGCCGAGAAGGTAATGTTGGATTGGAGATCCTATCTGAAAAAAAACGAAAGCTTGCGTGACCCTCACCCCATGGAGTGTGCTGTGAGCTTCACTGGTCAGTATAAGAGTTTCTGTGTACATTTTAAAGTGTGTGTTGTATTGTCTGTCCACAGCAATTAGAGAACAGCCTGAATGAATTTGGGGAGCCATGGAAATTGAATCCTGGAGATGGAGCGTTCTATGGTCCCAAGGTGGGTTTGATCTTTCTCTGAATTTGGATTTTTTTCTATAAATGTGTTGTTTTGGCACATAGATCAAGCTTCTGGTATCTGGCCCTGTAATGACAATGTGTTGGTGTGATGCTTCAGATTGACATTAATATCAAGGATGCCATTGGGCGATACCATCAGTGTGCCACCATCCAGCTGGATTTCCAGTTGCCAATACGCTTTGACCTCAGCTTTGTTGGGTAAGTCTTCAGACCTGGGCTCTGTTTAGTTATGGCTCACACATGAAGTGTGAGTTGAGACTTCTGACTAGTGATAACCAAATAAAGCTTCATGAACCATTTGCTGTATTTTCAGACCCCACTAGATGGTGCTCTCTATTCAAAAAAAGGAGTCAAAGGATGCTCCAATGCACACCAAGAGCACCATCTAGTGGAGTCAAAAAATATGGTAAATGGTTCACGAAGCTTTGTTTAGCCACTACTTCTGGTAACGGTGCCCCGCTTAGCCTAAGCCTTGGGAACACGCTCGAATGCCAAAGTCACTCCTGCTGTCCACGGTCCCTGCAGGAAAGATGCGGATGACAAGGCACGGCCGGTCATCATCCATCGTGCCATCCTGGGCTCAGTGGAGAGGATGATAGCGATTCTCACTGAGAACTATGCTGGGAAGTGGTGAGTGTTATACCTTAGCAGAAGAATGATCAGGGTGTGGACATTTCTATGCGTGTTACTGTGCCAGCATGTGTTTAGCTGAACATTCTGTTGACTGGTCTAGTTAAATTTCACATTTTTTGTGATTGAGTCAAAGGTTTCTAATTAGTGTAAAAATTGTTCACATCATAGTCAGGTGGTCTGTATCTTTCCATAGGCCTCTCTGGCTGTCTCCACGTCAGGTCATGCTGGTACCAGTCAACCCCTCCTTTGAGGAATACGCCAAAACGGTACACATCCTACGCCTTTAATTGTCTGTTCTGCTTTTCCAGAAGCTTCTCTCTTTGTGTAGCAGTACATAGGCTTTACGAGTGCTGCTGGGTGGGATTTCTGTCAGTCTCTGCTTGGGTTTAACCCACTTAGAACAGCAGCGTGAACAAAGGGATTTTTAAGTCGGCTAGTGATTGACGGTGCGTGATGATCCCACTCACTTGGGTTTCAGAGCCTCATTCCCCCCCCACGTCTGTGTCATGTCTGGTCTCCTCTTGATTCAAACTCCATGTTTGAAGAAACATTACTCTGCCACTCAGGTGTGTGAGCAGTTTGTGGAGGCTGGCTTTATGGCAGATGCCGACCTTGATTCCAGCTGCCTTCTCAACAAGAAAGTCCGCAACGCCCAGCTGGCCCAGTACAACTTCATTCTGGGTAAGAGAAGCCGGATTTCCATCAAACTAGTAGGCACGAGGGATTCAAGCATAAGATCTTAAACATAGTAAAAGTCATCTGAGTGTAATGCAGTTGTATTTCCTTTCAGTGCTGTGTGGCAGCCAATTTAATACGGTGCTTCTGGTACAGTTCCCTTTACGGAGCAGAAAGTTAAACAGCCTTTGTCACTGTGTCAACCTGTTTTTATGACAGTGGTGGGGGAAAAGGAGAAGATGACGAACAGCGTGAACGTGCGGACGAGGGACAACAAGGTCCACGGCGAGATGCCAGTGGCAGAGGTCATAGCCAGACTGAGCCTCCTGAAGCAGTCGCGCTGCAGATGTGCAGAGGAGGAGTTCTGAGGAAGGGGGCAAGGAGTTAATCCCGATCTACCTGCCGCTGCAGGGTTCCCTGAGACTGGGGATGAAAACCTGGAGATCTGAGGGACTTCACGATGTTTGAGTTGGAAGAAAAACAGAGTAATAGAAGCAGGAAGTGCAGATTTATCAGAACCAAGATATGACGGCTCAGGATGGCAAGGAGAGGAATGTAATTTTGACACAGAATGTCATCAGTGTTACTGCTGTTACTCAACAATCTGACTGAATGCTGTCAGCCCAGGTGTTGAGGCAGCATCACTACAGTCAGTTGTTTATTCATGACTAAATTCCATGATTGGAGCGTAGGGCATGTTTTTAGAAAAGTTTGGTGTAAAATGAAAGTGCAGAAATAAAGGGTGCAGACAGGTTAGTATTTTGTGCTGTAATATTTGTCCAAATGCTGATCGAAAGGGAATATAAGATGTTATGCGAGATTTTGGCAGAATGCCAGTGTTGAGTATAGATCCAGCAGACTTGCTGTGTCGCTCTGCCAGATCTATATTGTCTGCCTTTTGTCAGTGACGCTATAATGAGGGGCAACAAAGAATTGTGCAGTGAAACCCTGTATCTCCCCGTCACTCTGGGAATAAGGGAATAAACTCCTTCAATGCAAAGTGTTGTGTTTTTTTTCCTTCTGTTTAGCATCTTAATATTGATGTATTGCAGCCTTTTTCAGTGCTGGTTGTTTTGTGACGTCTGCGGTTGATACCTTCTGTGTACAACACAAATAGGCAGTACAGTACTGGCAGCTTACATGTAAATCCCCGATGCTGTTCAACACAAGAGAAATTCAGTCTGCTAACAAATTACATCATTTATAACCACACACTTATTTTCTAACTGCTTATCTGTTCAGTGGCTTTTTTTCAGTATACCTTTAAAAATGTTATAATGTTCTGAGACAATGTTTTACCCAACAACAAAAATTCCCCGGCAATGTAAGAAAGCATCAAATTTATATGACTTGACTCTCAGTTGTTACTTTTCAGGTCTTTCACTGCATGACACTAAAATCGTTTTCCAGTTTTTCTTCTTCAAGGCCATGATCCCTGAACTGCTTGCTCTTAGGGGAAAATAAGGGATAATTATCCTACCCCTGATATAGCGCACTTATACATCAGACTACAATAATATGCACATACCACAACAAAATGGCACATAGCATTTGTCTTGGTATAACTTTCATTGCACTTTTTATTTATTTATTGTTACTGTTATCGGACACTGTCAAGTCAATGCCGACTACCTACAGCATCGCACCAGAATATTCGTAATCGGGTTTCCCTATGGGATGCTTTTTCTAGCGTTAGTTTACCCTATAAACGTCCATGTCATTGCTGTAGGTAGCTTTAATACGCGGTGACGTGGGCGGAGCGAGAACCGGGCGCGCGGCATTCGGGGCGGGGCTGCTGCGCGAGGCTGCTGCGCGAGGCGTGCGCTGTGTGTCAGGATGGCGGCCGCCTGTCAGGCTCGGCTCCCACGGCAAGGCCGGTGCGCTATGAAGGCCTACGCGATTATGCTGCTGGTGTTTCTGGACCTCTGTCTCAAATCGGTTAACGGTCAGTAACTAGTCAGCTGCACAGCTTTAACTGAAATTTATTTGCTGGTTTTGCTTGCGGTACCTAAACAGGTTACCTGTTTCAGTATCAGCTATTTAGCATACCTGCTAACTGACTAGTTAGCTAGTTGGCCTAAACAAAACGGCCGTTTAACTCGTTTAGTCAGCTCTATTTGTACTTGTCGTCAGATGAAGAATTCAGTCCAAGATATTTAAACTGTCATATTTTAAGAGCGATGATTTAAAGTCGTAAGGCTGAGTTACCTGTGTATAATGTCGCTAGCTAGTTAGCTGGCTATGTCAGACATTGCCTGTTGAAGCTGTCTTCCTTGGTCATCTTCAGTAACGATATCTATTAAGTACTGATCATATCTAATGGCGAAATGTGTAACCGAGAGCTAAGCGGGGCTGTAGTAAATCTGTAGCAATCGTAATGGGTGTAGCCATTAGCTATGGAGTCCGCTTTCAGTTGTGAAGCCAAGCGCACTCTACGATTAGAGGTGCTGAGGTTTTTCTGTGACTATGTCAGATCATGCAAATATCCAGAATAACAAAAATAGAATAAAATTTTTCAAATGATCATAAACATGCCTAATAATTAGTATGCATTTTAGGCTTATGTAGGCATTTGTCATGTGATGGAGCTGTCTCTGATTCCCAGGCTACCTGAGTTCCCCCCATGTCAGTCAGGAGCCCCCCTCCAGCCAAGTTGCCCAGCAAAGCCCAGTCATCACAAGCCCTGTGACGCCATCATCTGTCCCCAGTGAGTGTTGCTCTATCTCCGATGATTCACATGGTGTATATATACATATTATGAATGACACGCTATTTTTCTTCCTCCAGCAACTACCCCTGCTGTGACTAGTTACGTGTTCAAGTGCCCAAGCAGGGGTCTGTGCAGTAAGTTGCCTCCAGATTGTGTCAACTGCACCTACCACACAAACTGCACTTACGGCAAGCCAGCGTCCTTCTCCTGCACTGCAAGGAGTGGTGTCCACTGCCTGGTGAGCGTGGCCTCTGTCTAATTTAGGGCTGTAGCCAGAATGAAATTTGTCTGGGCCAATAATTTAGATTTAAATTTCTTTTGCAATACTTCAATTTGAATTTTCAAGGGACCCCCCTGCTTGGTGATTTTTTTTATCTTGAAGTGCCATGTTCTGCTTCCAGGGGGAATCAGGCCAGCCGCAGACCAACTTCAACTTGAACTTGACTTGCCAATTCTGCTGGCAGCTGGACCCCTCCCAATACCGGTGCTCCAACTCCAACAACTGCATGACTGTGTCCTGTCCCCGCAAGCGCTACATAGCCACCTGCACAGTCCTGGAGCACGTACACTGTATAGGTCAGTCCCGACTCTGTGAGTCACATGGTGGGGATTCCCAGTAATGAAACCACACACAGGCCATATCCATATGTCATACATATGTTTTGTTTTTACCACTTTTCCATTTATTTCATAAAATGCAGATTTTTTTATTCTTGTTAAGCATTGGAAAGTTGAGTGAACAAGAATAAATTAAAACGGTCAAATAAAACTAATTTCTTTTATAGCATGGAGAGAGTATGTAACAGTGCATGTCTGACATCCTGTTAACTGGTTGTGTGGTGATGGCAGAGTCGAATTCTAGGCTGTCCTTTGACTTTAAATGCACTAGTTAACTGCTTCATCCCATAAAACAGAGCAGTATTTAATGTCCATTGTAGAAAGAATGCCATCATTTTATTTTCTGTTATAACTGCTAAAGGAGGTCACTTTGATGAATCAAAGATGTGACATTTTCTTGATAATAAAGTAACTCAAATGGTGAGCATTTAAATTTATTTGTTAGCAAAGAATATTAAGTGCATTTCTAGTAAATATTAAGTGAATAACATGCGCATGTAGAAAATCTGTTTTTATAAAAACCTTTGACTGGTAGTGTATCTGTGTCTCATCCAAATTGATTGTGCATCGTACTAGTAATCTGTAGTAGTGCTAATGGTGGTATTTTGTCGTGCTCAGAATATACTGGACGGCTTACAGGTTTTTACCTGAAACCCCATCTTTCAAATCAGTGATCATGTGTCATACTCACTTGTCCTTGGTGCATTTATACCTTTTGGGTGAAATGAAATGTGTCATGTGTCAAAACACTCTTGAAATGATCAGTTGCTTACAGCTTCCTGTAATCTTTGTGACCCACGTTGTTGCGATATTAGCTGTGGTAATCAGACTAATCACACAACTGTCACTTTGCAGGGAATAGGGAGTTTTCAAAACGATTGTTCTGCAACTGGACAGGAGGGTACAAGTGGTCCACTGCCCTGGCACTCAGGTACCTGCCCCACATTTTTATTTCAGACCGTTTATTTGCATTGTTTTTGAAAGAGGTAAATCTATTCCACTTAAACTTATCAGTCCCATTATAAATAAAGCAGGGATCATAGTGATTAATGGCTGGGACAGAATATTCAGAATTGAATAACCTGAGTTTCTACAGTGAAATATCCTGTTGTGTAACTGGGTAACATTGTTACTTATTTTAGATTTACTGAATAATTTCTCTGAAGTCAGCACATGGATGCTGAGTCCTAGGTGGCCATCAGTGCTTCTTCTTTTTGTCCCTCAATTTGGTTTGTAACTGGAATTGCTCCAGTGAAAATAGGCTTCTTTCTTAAATGTCTGCGAGACAACAAAAACGTAACCATCATGGGCTGAGAGAGTAGTGCTTAACCGGGCTTTTCCCTTTCTGCTTTCCTGCAGCATCACATTGGGTGGATTTGGGGCTGACCGCTTCTACCTGGGTCAGTGGCGAGAGGGCCTTGGAAAGCTGTTTAGCTTTGGGGGCCTGGGGATATGGACCTTGATAGACGTACTGCTGATTGGAGTGGGATATGTGGGACCAGCAGACGGCTCCCTCTACATATAAGTTTTTACCCTCCCTCAGTCCCACCATCACCACCCTTTTGGACTCTAATCACCTCCACCAACATGCAGCCATTCACATACGCCTTCCTGTCCAAACACCCACTGCAGCAGACTCCAGTCCCATCTGCCGTGGGAAAATACGGCATTATGGGAAATCTGTTACACTGGGCCTACTCATTCCTCAGCATGCCTCCCTTTCTCCCCACTGTGCGTGTCCCACCATGGAGTGAGGAGGTGGAGCACCCTGGTGCGAGGTTAGCCGGAATCCGTGGGTCGGAGATCGTCGGCCGCCTTTTCACCGTGTGCGTGGAGTCACCAGCTTGGGTGGGGGTGCTGGAGGTAGCAAGAGTTGGGCTGTTTGTGACATGGTGTGCATGGCGTGGGGAGTCCCTGAAAATGAACACTGAAGATGGCTGAACTGCACTAGATCCATGGAAGGGTGGGCGGTGGACAGGAGATATCCAAGTTGGCAGCTGGAAGCACTCAAAATGGAAATCTTGGATACGAGATGCAGTTTTTGCCCCGTGGAGTTGTTAGTCACAATCCTCTCTGGGATTTGAGACAACAGGATGGTTCTTCAGACTGTTATGGGCAAAAAATGCTCTTCCTTTTATTTTGCATTAGGTGAATTTACCCACATCAAGGTATTTGGCAAAGACCGTTTTGGACCTTCCAGCCAAACGCCCCATTTTCTAACACATAATGGTTGTGGCATTATGCTTTTCACGGTTCAGTTTTTGGAAGCGCAACAATCTTTGATGTGATTTACAAGCATCTGTGTAAAATTTAGTGGAATGATAGCAAAGAAGGATAAATGTGTTATTGAGTCTGTTGTCCAGTGCATGACTTAGTAACTTTGTTTTCCTCAAGATCTCACCTTTATATAAGAAAAGTACTGGAAATGAAAATTTTGAGTTTTTCTACTCGTGTTAAAAAGACTTCTGGGAAGTCTAATGTACAGAATTTAACTTATGTTTTTCCTGTTTATTTGCCTGTTTCCTTTTAAAGTTGTTATTTTTTTGGCTATGAAGCTGTCTGTGCTTATTCTCCATTCATACGTTGGTAAAAAGCCACATGTCAGTAAAGTGGTTTTTAGCAAGCAACTATCCTATGTTGATTTTTATCTGGAGAAACTCTATTAAATTTGATTCCCCTCCCAGTACTTCATCGGGTTTTCTGATCTTAATTTATTTTTAAACGGTGGATTTTGGTCAAAATAACTTTAGTGTTTGAGTGTTTGTTTTGAATTAGAAGTTTAGCCAGAAATCGCTGGAAAAAATCTGTGTAGCTTTTATGACTTAATTTGGCAGTTATGTGGGGAATGTGACCTCGCCGAGGTGAATTTCTAGAGTAGCTTCAAGTAGCTTTTCTCATCACTTAAGCAAAGGACTTTGTGTGCACTCAGGACTGTTTCTCTAATGAACATTTCATACATTTTCGCCTGATTCCAGTGGACTTCACAACCGGTTGGGGTTATGCATAGTAATACTACTGTACCAAATGCTTTGCCTTTGCTCTGAAACTTCCTCCCCATTTGTCAATCCATTTCAGGAAAATATTCTCTGTGCAAATTATAAATAAAGCGTGAAAATGATCTGGTGACCTGCAAACTGAGCAGAAATATTGGGGGGGGGGGGGGGGGGTTTAAAGC
>JAODJU010000007.1:13402321-13414392 GCA_026776725.1 Gnathonemus echidnorhynchus | reverse complement strand
TGAGCAGAAATATTGGGGGGGGGGGGGGGGCTTTAAAGCCTGGGTATGTAGGGGGGAACTCCTGGCCAGAAGCAGTGGAGGGCCTCGCCTTCAGTCCGACGTTTAAAATGTTTGTGATGTTGGAAAAACATCAGGTTTGCCCTGTAGATTTACCACGAAATGTTCCCCTGTTGGTTTAACATGATTCCTGCGTGCCCTAGCGATGTAAAAATCGCTACAGGCCAATCAAATTTGCATGTGTTACAGAAGATTGGAGAAATGTAGGCGTCGATGGTTCCCGTGGTTTGGTTCGTGGTGCTGCTATGATTGAGGGCATTTTGCTGTTGATTAGTTTGGCAGCGCCCAACTTGATGTGAGAAAGTATTGTAAATCATTTTTACTACACAGAAATATATAAATAAAATGCACTGGAGGAAATATGTGCTCGGAAACGAGGCAATAAAGTATACAAATGCATTTGGATTTGAGTAGGTTTGGTTAATAGTGTTACGTAACTGCAGTGTTAAAAATCAATTATCATCCCTAAAAAGATTATGCCGTGGACATCGGATCACACGTTGGTTATCTATTCTTCAAGGATTTGGATTTATTTTCTTTGTTAAGTTTGATCGTATCATGTGGTGAAAACTAATCAGCTAGATTAATACTGTTTACAGAGCTAAGCGCAGTCACTGTCTAGCTGCACGAATCGCAAGAGGGCGCCAGTAAGTAGAAAGTCACTCTCCAGAGTACTGTACTTGAGTTTTAAAATGAAAGAACTAGTGTTTTTGGATGTATTATTATTATTATTAATAATAATAATAATAATAATAATAATCATCATTATTTTATTTAATTTTCTATTTTCTTAATATCAAAGATTTTATTTTATTAATAATAACAATATCGTCGGATTGTTTCTACATCTGAAATATTTATTGCAATCTATCATACTGCTTGTAACAGCAGATACTATGACACAATGGCTGGTTGGAAGAAGGCCAGTTGACAGTTTGTGTCGTTTCATGAGCTGGAAAACTATAAACTATATTACGTTGTTTTGGTTCTGATATTTGGCAGCGCCATTGTTAATTTATGTTCAGTGTTGGATCATCTGTAGAGGCATATGACAGGAAATTACTTTGATTACCAGTGTAGATAAACAATTTAAATTGTTAGGTATGGAGAACTTTTACTGCACTGCTACCAAGATAAATATCGCTTTTCTCTCCAACTCTGAAACACATTGAAACAATAACCCTCTGAAGAAAGTGAATAAGGAAGCCAGTATAGGATGCATGAGAGACATTATGCTGTGAATCCTTGGGGAGCAGGATTACGTGTGTGACAGTCAGTTTCAAAGCCTTGTCTTTTCCGTAATGGGTACAGACAGCACTCTTTATAGTGTACAAAGTAATGCAGAACCATGAAAGGGGTCCAAGATTGTGCCGACAGATTTAATAGGAGCTGATGATGCTCGTCGTGCGGCTGAGGTAAGCAGCTGAGCTTTTCCCGACGGTTGATTATAATATGATTTCATATTTTAGATGATTTTGTCCTATATTTCTTTGTAGTGTTCTTTTTACACGACATATTTAGTCACACAGGTCTAACACAGAGAGAAGACCTTGATTGATCATGAGTTTTTTATGTTTTATATCAAAGAGCTTTTCAGCCCTAGAGACAGAAAGTAGTTTTAGGCTATTATATGCTCATTATTGCTATTCTGCCAAAATAGGTTAGTCATCGAGGGCACGAGGTTGTCTTATTCGCAGTTTTGTTTACAGACCTTTCCAATCCAACAAGTTGGTAGTGAACGGCAGCTTTTACGTTGAGCTCTACTTCGAGGGAAGGAATCTGAATTCTTGCTTAAACTGCCGCACGCTGCACAGGCGTGGTCGGATTTTCTTGGTTCCCCCGTCTCCACACACAAACGCAGACGTGGGAGGGTCAAAGCGAGAGAGAAACATGCTCTGATTAAAGAGCTGGAGACAGATTTTCACACTGCCTCTCCCACATTCGCACTGTCACACACAAACACATGCAGCGGCTCTCAAATCCATTGCATTTGTTATAGCAGAACTGTACTGTGGGTTGGCTCCTTATACTGCACCGTGATTCTATTGATTTTGAGTTACCTTTGCGTTCTCTATATACTAATAATCTGGAGCTAGGAAAGAAGAAATTTAATATCATTATGTCAATGTTCTCCTGCCTGTGATGTGAGAGTATTTTATTTTCAGGTTAGGGGTCGTTATGCCTTCCTACCTGGCTGTGTCAGGAAGGTTGTCAGTTTGAATCTCATGACCAGCAGAGTATTCAATATCTCTGTGGGCCCCTTGGCTGGCCCTGTGCTATGACACAAAGCTCACTCTCACCTGTATACAGGCATACAGATGCTGAATTCCATTGTACTTGGTACCTGTGCTATGACTTAAGAAATGCATTCTATTCTATAAATGTATGGTGCCTGAAGGTACTGCGAAGCCACACGTCGCAAACAATGCACTGTACAAAGGAAGGGTGTTTGCGTTTGACTCAGTGTTCATTACCTGCGTCACTGGCAAATGCCAGAGTTTGTCAGACCTAGACGCGCTAAAACTACTTGATGTTGGGGATGTGCTGTGAGGAACTATTTTGCATTGCAGATTCGGAAGATGAAGTGAAGCTGTACAAGACGACTCATGAGTTAGATCTGGGCGATGCTAGAGAATTTTAAAGCTACATCAGCTCAATAGCCAGTCCTACTATGGATGTCTTCGAAGGTCTGTAGCAGGGGTGGGCAGTCTTATCTGCAAAGGGCCAGTGTGTACGCAGGTTTTAGGGGTAATCTTTAGGTCAGCTGTTCGGACCCAGCATGAGATCTCTTCAGTCAATCCGTACTCTAATTAGTAAACTGCTTAGGGAGTTGCAGTAAAAACCTACAATGGCCCTTTCTGGAAAAGACTAGCAAACCCTGGTCTATAGCCACTGAAATTAGGTCTTGCTTAGACTTGCTGCCAGCTATAGGATATGCGAGAAGCGAACTTGAGAGCAGGAACCCCAAACCTCTCTGGCCTATTTAACATGAAGAATGTGCAGAAAGTGATTTCCCAAAGGGAAAGAAGCGACAAGAACCACACAAAACTGACTTCTATATGAAGGCTCAGTAGTTTCACCATGCAACCAATGCCAGTGATGATCCACATTTAAACAATAGTGTGTCAGGGGTATTTCCATTAAAGATTATACTATTCATCTGTAAATTAGCACATTTGCTCCTTGCAGAAAAATTAACGGATTTATATCTATGGATATGAATTCTGAGAGTGACCCACACACTGGCATTTAATACTGATGGATCCAAGTACTTGGTAATGACCAAAACGACTTAGGGTGCCAATTAAAGTATTTATTTTTACAAGGACATACACATTTCATTGGCCCAGATCAGACATGACACACCCCCCCCCAGTCACAACTCAGCCTATAAATTACCAACAAGCCACACCCACACCCTGCCCTATGCTCTACACAAAAAAGTCACACCAATTAAAAAAATGAATAAAACAAAAAGGAAGAAATGCAAGGGATAACAGAATCCCCCACTGGTGTGAAAGAGTTTCGTTCAAACAGCAAGTCAAACTTGCAAAAGGTCAATGGAAAATGCTTCGCTGATGCTTTCCGTCGATAAGCCGTCCACCTAGAGATGGACACAGTGTCAATATCAGCTCAGGTCCCTTTCTTACACGAAAGCCAACGAATCAGCAAATGGCCCCAATCGATAAGTTCTTAACAGTCAGGATTTCTCAGAAACCAGGATGAAGAAAAAAAAAAGTTGCAGTTGGGCCAATGACAGCATATAAATCACAGGTCACAAACCAAGTCAACATGTAAACAAACCAAAACGTGCCGGTAGAGATCTGCCACACTTTATATACTGGAATAGAAAAGAAAAGAAAAATAAAAAATATTCTAATCGTCCAGGGGGTAGGAAGAAGTTATTTTTGCAAAGTTTATGGGCAAGGTCGGGGGGAGGGGTCAAGAAGTATGGCACTGCCCACTTTACACAGCTGGGATTTGGGGGGCCGCAGCCTTGCAGCGCTGCTCCATGGAGCCACTGTGGAAGCCGCGGGTGCCATCAGGCCCGCGGGGAAGGCGCAGGACTCCTGGCGGGAGCCCATCTGCATTCTGGATCTTGCGGCCCAGCATCGGACTGCCTGATGGGCTGTTCTCCTGGGAAGCCACCTGGCGGCGCCGTTGCACCCAAGGACTGCCGGAGGGAGTCACACTGCTGTCTGAGGAGTAGTCTGCCCACCGACGTCCCGAATCGGGGCTTAGGCGGCCCTCCGCGGCCAGGGGAGACTTGTTAGTGCAGAGGGCGCGTCGCTGGGAGCAGGGGCTGGCCCTCGGGCTGGACCAGGGGCTGGTGCGCGGTGACGCCGTGGGGCTCAGGTGGTTCTGCTGATAACCAGAGCCGCCCGTGGGGCTCAGCTTGTTGCCGGAACGTGCCTTCCGGGCCAGCCGGGGCGAGGTGGGGTTGCTCTCCGTCTCGGAGGAGCTGCAGGCCGAGTCATCGCCGTGGTACTGTAGCTCCCGCACGCGGCTGTTCAGGGAGCGGGTCTTGGCGCCGCCCTCGTCCCTTTGCCGTTCCTTGGTCACCTTCTTCTTCGGCGGCTTGGTCCCAATCAGCACCACCTTCACCCCCAGGCTGCCGCCACCCACTGCTTCGTGAGCCCGGATAGCGGCTTCCACCTCCTCGAACTCCACGATGGCGCATTCCTCCGTGCCCAGCTGGGTGTAGCGGCCGCTCAGCTTCTTCAGGTCAGGCGCTAGGTCCTTGCCGGGTTTCAGGACGCGCACGGAGGCGATGGGCCCGTAGGTTCCGAAGGCCCTCAGCAGCACCTCCATTGGATGCTCCTGTTGGGTGGTACCGCCCCCTTCGGCTCCTCCTCCATTAACCACGCCCCCTTCCCCGCCCATCAGGGCTGTCCCCAGTTCAGGCCAACGCCGTAGATCATTCAGCAGCAGCATGCGGCTGGGCAGGCTCTCGCTGGCGAACACGGGCACCGGCGAGCGCCGGCGCACCTTGCGGCCCTCCTCATTGAGCTCCAGCAGCGCAGACTGCTGCAGCGCATGCGCCGTCGTCCGCCAGTCGCGCGTCAAGTGCTTCACCTGAAACGAGAGGCCGTGCAGAGAACAGGAGATTGATGCAAACGCAGAAGCATCCTGTTCACTGAGAACCGGGCTTCCTGACACACACACGCTACACTCTCTCAAGATCAGCAACATCGCCTGCTGGCAAATTCGAGTTTAGGCGACTCGCTCTCACTGCAACGGACACAGCTGCGCGTGAAATGCCACAGCACTCGTTTCTGTCATTACTGCAGATGGCTTCCTCAGCAGGTTTAAGGCTTTGCACGCTGACATTAAAAAAAAAGATTTAAAGACAATCATACAGCTAAACACAGTATTAAAATGTCAGTAACTATGATGCCAGGAAGTAGCAAGATAAGTGTCTTTGCAGCAGAGGGACAAAACCAGCCTGCAGTAAATTCTAATGTCATCTAAGGCTTTAGCCCATTGGTCAGTCTCATGACAGGGTGGGTGTGGCTGTCAGGAGGTACCTTCTTAAATGAGGTGAGCAGCTTGACGCTGACGTAGCCCAGCTTGTTACGGCGGACGTGTTTCAGCAGAAAAGCATCATGCTCGAGGTTCTCATCAGACAGGTAATACTCGATCTGGGCCACCAGCTTCTGCATCAGCTCTTCGTCGGGCGGCACCCAACTCTCCTCCTCTTCCTCTTCTTCCTCCATCTCCCCACCACTTGTGCCCACACCGCTTTGAAAAAGCCCAAACAAAAAGGTTACCTCAGCCACCAATGTGAACCAATTATACCCATGAAGTGCTATACACACACACTGGAAAACTATTGAACTGCAAAGCAGTTCATTTTGAATTTATCTAATGAATCCATCCACAGGTTTACTACCAAAAAGCAATCAAGTTCTAAATTGGACTTCAGTGGATGACTCACCATCCCCCCCCCCCCAGGAAGCTCTACTCCAACTGCCTAGATGGATCCAGTGCATTACCGTACGTCACAGCAGAAAGCATGCCACAGCAGTTAAGCTTTTATAAATTGTGTATAAAGGGGAAAACCTCTCGTCCACAGCAGACTGTCGGGAGAACTCCCACGCAGATACCTCATAAAAGCGGCACCATTCAGATCAGATCCGTCCAGACGTGACTCATGATATACTTCCCCTCAGGTACAGGGAAAATACTCAGCAAAATCTAATTACGCTGAATGCATTCTGTCTAAAAAGGTTTTTTCCCCTTGATTCAACTCAAAGCCCTGACCTCGAAGGAGGAAACTGAAAAGATAGGTTGCGTGCCTGAGATGACTACACTAAAGAGAAATCGGAAATGTAATACAAAAATACACACATTGCACGAAGAGTATTTCGGTACCGTCAGCTATTAATACAAAATGCATAGCAGGGCATGACGCAAGGCTATTAAGCAACAAGTATAAGGTGAGGCGGCAGACTTAATTCAGCAAGACCGTTTGGTTATTTACGTCAATGAGGTTAATGTTACATATACTTAAGGTTTAATACGAGTATTACAAGTTGCACAAATCATAGCGGTACCATAGTTCTGTTCATTCAATAGCATGATCAAAATAGTTCTGAAACTCAAGCAATAGGGCAACCTAACCTGCGGGGGATTTTTTGCGATAAAAAAAAAGTTATGCATTGTTTAAATTACCCGTGTTTATCCGATCTTCCAAAGTCGTCCTCGCTGCAGCTGCCTCCGGCTAAGTCCAGGTGGTTAGTCTGCGCGTCCTCACCGGGATCCTCATCCTCAGCCGCCTGGATGGCCACCGTTATCCGCACCCGAGTGCCCATCTCTTGCAGCTGACTGTCAGTAGAGACGTTTCGGTCACCTGCATCCGGCGTGGGCTCGGCGCAGTCGGGGATGGCAGCCGCCGCCGCTATGGCGCTCATGCCGCCCGCCGTTAACGCTTGTGCCGCCGCTCTGTCCGCTTCCTCTTCGCGGGCGCTTCGCTCGCTCCCCGTCGCCACCGCCGCGCTTCGCCCGATGCCGCCCCCGTCAGCGGCCGAGTTGCGAACGGGAGGATACGCGGTATCCGCCGATCGTCCCTTTCGACAACGCCGCCGGTAGAGGTGGACGGGGACGACCAGGACGCGCTCCGCTGCTCGCCACAGCTCCCAGATCCTGCCCCACGGAGAGCCCCGGGGCGACGCGGGGCCAGCGGCCGGCGAGACTAGACTAGGAGCGGCGGAGGCGAAGGGGAGGGATGTGTCTTGCGCGCTCACTTCCTGATGTGTAAGAGGCTTTTTCCCTTTGAATCGGGCTCTGGGATTGGGCCATGCCGCCCCCCCACACTCATCCCCACGCCACCAGGGGGACGGAGCGAGCAAAGAAAGGCAGCGCAAAAACACGCATATCAGCGCATGCATGCTCCTCTGTGTCTTCCTCTTCTTCTTCTTTCTTTTTACTTCCTTAAAGGCCCAGCTGTCGGCTAAGTGGTTTCTTTATAACCAAGTAATGAAGTAAATCCTCCATTTTAAGTGGCATCACTGGAGTGCAATCAGGGGGAAGCGTAGGTGCGCCAATCATTGTTTTCTAAATCGCAAATTGAATAATAGGCTCTAATACTGAGGACGGACGGGTGGCCGGAAGATTTCTATTTTAAGGACGAGGAACTGCACTTGAATTACTGGTCCATTTTTATCTGATTGCGCTGTGGTTTATTCTATTATGCTGTTATAGTTTTTATTAGTATTGTGTATTTTTTGGTGACAGTCTTAGAGTTGGACATGACTGATCCGGTCATTGTGTATGGTTGCCCTCTTCCATGGTGTGAGATGATACATCCCTTATGTCAAGCCCCCACGCAAAGGCTGCCCACCCACCACCAGCTGACACGGAGCCCCAGCAACATCAGTGTGTTTGAGTGTCCTGCCCCCACCCCCCTTGTTGATAACACAGATGCGCCCGATGAGTGTAAACGTGCAAAAATGGGCCATTCAGCTCCCCGGTTTACTTTCTCCTTTGCTGTCTGCATGATTACAGATTACAGATCTGTACACTTTTCCGTTGCATGTGTTGTGGTTTCTCTGCCTTTTTTGGTGCAGTTTTGAAAAATGAATAAATCGCACGTATCCTTCAGTGGCCGGTGACTGAGTCTGGTGGAGGTGAAGCGTGTGGGTATTTGGTGGAGGTGTGTCACAAAAATATCGGGTCAGTGGTAGTTGTGAGTCAATCCATAGTGGCGCTTCCATCTTATCAGGAGACCCCCCCCCCCCCCCCCCAGGTGCCGATCCAGGGGGGCGAGAATTCCCTTCCCACTCTCCTCATCGCAGGTTTTTCTTTTATAATGATATTCTATGTTATGTATGTTCGGTTTATCTCCATCTCTTATCTACAGCTCCGTCTCTAACTCCCACATTCCGCAGCTCCTTTCACTGATGCTGTTTTGTTAAATCCCCGTGCTTTGTGAGGCGTGCATTGTGTCTTACTGTCGTTCGCTGAATGCCGCGTTTCACCAGAGGCACTTGTTACGTTTTTCCTCTGAGTCAGATGAGCTATTTATAGATTTCTATATCCAGGATCAGGCAGGCCGGTTTGCCTATATGTTACACAATGCAACAGACGCAGTTTCGTTCACGCCGGTGTCTTCGCGGCACATGATCTCTTGCATGGTGATTCATGTGATCTACTTAAAGTACTGAAAGACCAACGCGTGGAACATATCAAGCATAACAGATAACATGCTTAATTCCTGTCAGGGGGAATGCTATAATAACTTATGTAAGTTTAGCATACCGGTGTAGAGTCTATTCACTGTAAAAATGGGGAAAACACAGGATTATATCTACATATTCTGGATGACTGATTCCATACATGCATAAAAGTGAATAATCGTCAATCATGCTGCATTTATGAAGAGTGAAGTTGATGAATGAACAATGAGTTGTACACGCAATTTGTAAGAAACAGCCCTTGACGTGGTGGATGTCTTGTTGATTGGCCGGGGAGGGTTTGTGCCACAACTTCTGTTGACACACTGAGAGGCCGTGGGCGATGTGATGCTTCATCACCTGGTGACTCCATTTTTGCGCGATCATTATATAGAGTCGCAGTTTTTTTAATAGCACATAGGTCGACAGAAGGTAAAGATAAATGCCAACCCAGTGAAGAGACTATCATATGTTTTTTTAAAAGATGTGCCAACTTGAAAACATGTTATCCAACTATTTTGATACTTTTAGTTAACGCAAAATGAAGAGTCCGTTATATTTGCCATAGGCCTACTTCATGACTGGTCGTGCTGATCTAATTCCACACTGAAATGGATTGTGTACGACCGTTTCAGACAGACACGATTTTAAAATTTGATTAGCTTAATTATGTAAATTTACTTTCTATTTCATCACGTTAAGCAACTGGAAACTTTTCCAGAACAACTTAGGCTATATTAAATTCTTTAATTGCCCAAGGGACCAAGACTATAGTGTAGTATAGTTTGACACGTGCGTATTCTTAACCGCAGGGCCAGCTGTTTTCATTGAACCGTCTCGTTATATAAATTTTAGCTAGAAATGGGTATTGATTCGCCGGTATATGGATTTAAAAATATTTTTAAATGTCTGACATTCACTCCGTTCAGATTTAAGGCGAGTCTAGGAGTTCGGTTATCATTACTTATTGATTACACATGGAATTAGCTGCCAGAATTAGGTTTGGTTATTCCATTTAACTATCGGGGTTATGAAAACTTGTGAAAACAGAATTGTTACAGTTCTAAGCCAGATATATAAAATAATTTACACAGCTATAGGTTATGAGCCCATTACCAGCTTTAATGTATATATATAAGACAGATAATAGGCCAACGACTTTGCCATTAATTTGTCAAAGGATTGACGATGGGAAAAGTTTTAGTTACAAATATTTGATTTGAAAATATTTGCTCAAAAATTATTACTGTTTATTGTTGTTTCAATATCGTTTTATTTTGATTAACAAAGTGAAATATAGGTCTAGATATACGTATTCTATTTGATGATCCAACTACAGTACATCCATCTTCCAGCCCGGAACCAACCCAGGCAGCGCGGGAGTTTCACTTTCATTAAAATAATTTCACCTTCTTGATTTTATGATTCCATAATGATTCGTACTCGCGCCGTGTTCCTACCGGAAGATGTTGGCGGTGACACAGGATGTCGCGGTAACCAACAACAAAATATCTCCGTTGCTACGGCAATTTAACTCAAGTACCCGAGACCATATTTAAGCTTAAAAGGATTGAAAAGATATAAATGATGGACTGTAAGCCCGTGGTAGCAGAATTTTCTTAACCTTGGGTATGTAGGTATATCAAAGATTAAACATCTTGCTTGACTTAAAAGAAATAAACATAGAAAAGACAGTATTACTTTTAATGTTTTTAAGTCAAGTTTGTAATGCGGCCTTATAAGCATCAGAGCAGTCATACGGCTCGATTTCTCAATCAAGCGGTAAGTTTTACTATGCATGTTTTTTAAGTTACGGTGAATAAATAATGGTCTGTATCTTGCATTTTATTGTGAACATTTATTCACATGTCATCACGTTTAAATTAATATTTCAGAAGCCTCCTGGGGAAAGAACACACAACGCCTGATAATTCCCAACGTTTAAATAATTAAATAACCTATTTTATTAGACAACAACGACATCTAGCTAGGCGGACTTAAACTCACACATGCATCTAGGTGTATCATACTAAATGTGGGAAAAATAAACAGAAATAAAATCTCGGAAGACACGTATTCGGTTCTGCGGTACATATTAAGTTACAGTTTCCATGTGCAGGAACCAGTTGCATTTACACACAGTTTACCTTTTATTCTAATTCAACTTCCTTCGCAATTTTTCCAGCAGACAAACAGCTACAAATTACAACTGGCAGCCTTAAATTCACTTTTACCAGAGAGACATGTCCAGAGACAGGTGAATATATTTCAGTGATTGATACTTTTTTTTTTTTTTTGCAGTTATATCAATAATGAATAATTTCAAAATGCATTATAATTATTTGGTCTTTGTTAGAATTTTCTTTAAAATACTGACTAAATAAAGCCAATAACAGGAAATAAAATGTAATTTCTAAGCAAGTTTCAATACCTCATATCCAGCAATGCATTTTATTTATTTATCTTTTAGCTGGACTCACGGTTCCCTAAAGATGTTTCCAGAGAACTCTCTATCGACGCCCTGAAGGTGACCAATCTACGGCAAGGTACCATTCCATCGGTCCCTTTTGAGAGGTGTAATGACATCATGGCACATTGTGGTTTATAATCCCTAGTTGCTTTGTTGCAGAAAGCAAGCGCACTGCTCACTGTGACAGAAGGGCCACACGGGTATCTGCGCTGGCATTTGAGTTCGTGGGCTCGGAGCGAGCTTTTTTGCCCCCTCCTGCTGTTACCCCCCGCAGTTACCCGAGGCTGACAGCAGACGCAGGCCCCCCAGCATACAGAGCCAGGCCAGCCTATGGAGCACACAGCATGGGGTCCGTTTATGCCCCGAGCAAAACCCTTCTCTCCCACCCTACAGGTACGCTGACATCACTCTTCTGGCTATGAAGCATTATGAGAGAAAGCACTGGGGTACAACTGTAGTTTGAAAAAGACATTTAAGTTGATCCATAAGTCCCTGGAAACTTAAATGTCTGCGCTGCTTCTGTATCAGGTGATATAGCACCTTTACTGGAGACCTCAGTTCCCAGTTTCCCCAAGACCCTCTGTTCCCAGGATGACTGTGCCCACTACCCAGAGCGCCTGGACCTGGACAGGTAAATGAAGGTCTGATGCTCCTTTGCTTATTGATGTTAATCTGCACAGGTTGGATGATTTACGGAGCTTTTCTCTGTGCCAAAAAACCCGCAATACAGTTAAGAAAAGAGAATGAAAATTATAGTCATATAAAAGATTGTGTCTTATGACATAAACATTCAGGGCCGGTTTCCCGAACAAGGATTAAGACTAGTCTTGGACTAAATTGCCGTTTCAATGGAGATTCACCATTGTAAC
>JAODJU010000007.1:13348086-13393908 GCA_026776725.1 Gnathonemus echidnorhynchus | reverse complement strand
GTCCTCTTTGCTCATCCGATATTTCCTATTTCTTGTTTGTATTTTCGCGCTCTCGTCGTTGATTGGACCCGCAAACCGAAGCGTACAGTATCTGCGCGCTGCTGCCAAAGGTATCTAAAACGTCACCCGTAGTGTAGTGTTCATGTGAAATGTAGGACGGAGGGGACAAACGACCCAGAGCGTCTCTGACATGATTTGCATGATTGGTTCATGCATCACCGGCCAAACTGGCTGGTAAGTTTTTATCAATACCCGCCAAAATGATTTTTAACCCGCATTTGGCGGGTTGGCGGGTGTTAATTTCGAACCCTGTTCTCCTCCTTTGTAATGCTTCCTGTAGCCGGCCTTCTCCTCCTTTGTAATGCTTCCTGTAGCTGGCCTTCTTCTCCTTTGTAATGCTTCCTGTAGCTGGCCTAGTTTTCCTTTGTAATGCTTCCTGTAGCTGGCCTTATCCACCTTTGTAATACTTCCTGTAGCTGGCCTTCTCCTCCTTTGAAATGCTTCCTGTAGCTGGCCTTCTCCTCCTTTGAAATGCTTCCTGTAGCTAGCCTAGTCTTCCTTTGTAATGCTTCCTGTAGCTGGCCGTCTCCTCCTTTGTAATGCTTCCTGTAGCTGGCCTTCTCCTCCTCTGTCATGCTTCCTGTAGCTGGTCATCTCCTCCTCTGTCCTGCCCCCCTGTAGCTGGCCCTTGCCCCTCTTCTCTCTATAATGCCTCCTGTATCCAGTCTCTCCTCTCCTTCACTACTCCTTATCCACATGCTCATGTCTTCTTAAATTAGCATCACTTTCTTTCTCCAGATGTTCTTGGCCTTGGTGAAGTTTTCCACCTACAGCCCTGGCACCTTCTTCACTTGGTTACACTGTTTCTCTGTGGTTTGTTTAAGTTCACGGTGTTTGATATTTCCGCTCTTTTCTTCTCCCTAAAGATAAAATCAAAAGGAACACACAAATTGAAATGGCAGACTTGGTCTCAGGTTTTGTGTGTGGAAGAACAGAGTGACTGTTTTCTTAAATTATTTTATGGAGTGGAAGTGTTGACACCATGACTCTCTGTGTGCAAACATCAGCTCATTTCTGACTGAGTATCTTGGAGATGATGGCTGTAGCGCCTTGTAATAAAATGCATTCATGAGGGTGAGTAACTCCTGTATGTATTCCCTGTAAAGACCTCCAACTCTATGAATAGGGTGCGATATTTTGTATAACATTCCATGGAAGGAAATATCTCAGCCCGAAGCTTCTTTCTGTCTCATCTCTCGTTACACAGTAATGCTGCCAGTTTTTTGGGTTGCATGGACAGGAATCCTCATATACTTTTAAAATGTTTTACTTTTCGTACGTGTGAGGTATAAAATGGGTATTTGGAAGAGTGACTAAAGGAAAAAAATGTTGACATTGACATCCTGTAGAGAAAGAGGTTACAGTCTCTGGTCCGCTTACATGGAGGGAACATTTTGTGTAGGACAGAAATTATGGAATGCTTTGTTGTGCATTGCATGTGAATTTTGTTTACGGCATAAGAGTGAGCGCTAAATAACATGCCTGTAGTGGGGTAGGGGTATGTAGGCGGAGCTGTCCTGTCACTAGGTAATGATTAAATGGTGCTGACAAGCGCCTGGTGTGTGACTGAAGTCAGGAACGAGGTGAATGACTCTCCCCCTCACAGCCGTGAGCCAAACCGGCCTGAGCAGGAGACGCACCCAAACGCCAGCATGAGACTTTGGCTGAGGTGATCTGCTTCTGCGGCTAAAAGGCCAGCTCATCTGTTCACTGTTTGGTATGTTAGCACGTTAGCTGATGACGTTGTCGTCGTCGTGGCAATCAAGAGAAGCTGAAGGAACATTTAGTGTCTATCTTCACGGGCTAGTTTCCTACACATAAAAGCATAATTACTGCTTGCTGCTCCTGTGGATTGGTTTGCTTTTCTTACCCTCCTTAATTGGGGCAGGGACCTAAAAAAATGTAAAAAGTGTGGAGGCAACTGACAAAGCCTGGGCTATCTAATCATATGTCTTGAAGGCCACAACATGAGTGGATGCTCCAGCTCTCTTTAAACAACTTGCATTCAGAAGGCATTATTTATCCAGCTTGGAAAAATAAGAACAAGTAAAACGCAATGAACTGCTTCATGACCAGACAGGGTGTTCAGTCTGCAGTGACTTTGTCTTTCCATAAGGGTTTCTTTTTACATCCTATGTGCTGTGATGCATTAATAGCTTCTCGTTCTCATTCTGTGTGACCTTTAAAGTATTCGTGGAAACGTGACCCATTAAGAAAGTTCTAGGCTCTAGTTACACAGTTAAGGTTGTCATCTTGGAAAAAGAAGGATATTTAATAAATAGGGTTTCACTAGTTGAACTCAGAATCAGCATCATTCCTCAACCTGTTCAGACCACGCCACTAATTTACTGAAGAATTTTAAGTTAGCCCTATTGGTGGTGCAGTAAACATACATCATAGGCCCCTGGTTTGGAACATACAACCTTCAGGTCATGGTTCCAGTTCTGAGCACGGTGCCTACTGGTGCCCTGGCATTTTTATGAGACTGACATAGCAGGGGTGCCTATTTTGTGCCCAGCATGGGCCTTTGAAGCTTACCGCCCTAGTGGTGGCTTGTTGAGTTCACTGTTCCAAATTGAGGTATGCACAAGTTTGGGTCTGGTCCAATGTGGGTGCGGAAGCCCCCCCACCCCCCACAAAGAGCAGACCGTAACCACTACCTCCTGTGTCTGCCACATTTTATTGTGCTTTTGTTGTGATCTTGCTCCAACACCATTCATTTGCCTTTGGAATTTTCTCCATAGGGTGTCCAGAGTGCTTTTTAGCAAAAGTTAAAACTTGAGTTCACGACAGCTATCCTGAAGCAATTTATATCAGAGGCAGAGAGGTAAAGATTATCATTTTTAAACCCATTGAACTCAATGGATTGAAGATGGATTAATGTGAATGTTTACTGTATTCTTGACTCGTTCTGACAGGCTACTTTACAGCATTGTTATTGCCATTCGACTGTCAGCATAAGTATTGTGTTAAGCACTCACTGAATCATCTGATGACCTGTACTTGGCCGCATACATTTATCTGCTGTCAGTGCCTAATTCAAGACTTTATTCAGTCCTGACTGCAGAACAACTCATTTCTGCTGTTTTTTTTATGATGGGTTTTTTAAATTTTAGTTTCCAGCTTTTTGCTATTTTTTTTAAAGTCAGAATAAGCTGTATGTCTTTGTTTGTTTGCCTGTTTGTTTATTTGTTGAGCATGTCTTTTTGTACTTGTCATTTTGTGAACTGTTAACCTAAGAGGGCTAAACATATAACTGTTGCCCTTTTCCTAATTTAGTGACAACAACCATGCGAAACAGAGATTTACGTAACCAGGGCAACAGGCAGGAGTCCGGAAGCTGGCGCAGAGGCTGCCCAGCGAATCCCCACACAATCTCAAAGTTCTGAGCTATTGTTCCCCTGGGGAATGGACTGAAAGGGGAGCTACTGGAGGCATGGCTGTAGGCCCAGTTGGGTCTGTGCCGGATGCTTCCTGCATGCTGAGAGGGAACAGTAGCAGGACCGTATGCGTACGCGGTAATAATGGAGAGCTAGCCCACACACCACATCTACATGCCACCGTGTTGCCATGTGGCCCACAGCCCCGCCCATCTCCCATGTGGCCCACAGCCCCGCCCATCTCCCATGTGGCCCACAGCCCCGCCCATCTCCCATGTGGGCTCTCATGGCATTCGTCAGCATCCTCCTGCCTTCCAGCAAAGGGCCCAGTAATGAAGCACGCTGATTCTCCCTCTTGAGAAGTGATCACGTTATCTCCTGCTCTGCAAACCGACACTTAGTGTCTTTCTGTGTGCGCTGGTACCTTCAGTCCACCTGACCCAGCTGTAGCCCAGAGTCCCAGAGCTCAGCACAGTTCTTGATCCCCAGGGGGCTGGACTGGCCATCTGGATTACCAGCATTTTCCCCGGTGGGCTGATGGTTACATTAGCCGGCAAAATTGATCATGGGGAACCGCTAGGTAAAATTAACTGGCACCCCAGAGTCCAGGGCTGGATAAAACTGAGTGTAACTGAGAAGCTGGGGATTCAGGAGCATCCAGCCTCCACTGGGCAACTTCTCTCACCATCTCCTTCTCACCACAGACAGAGTTGGACCGCCTACCTTCCTTGCAGCGCCTGTTCCTCAGCTGCAACCGAATCGCCAGGTGAGCTTCTGGACGTGATCTTCTCTGTGTCAGTGGTGTCACATTTCTGCACAGACAACAACGCTCCTCTCCTGCTGACCCCTGATTTTCAGGATCTATCATTTCCACATTAGTAACATCTTGCATAGTTTTGAGCTGAACACCTTTGCACAGAGCTGCCTTCCACGGGAAGTAGATTATATTTTATTGAAGTTACTCCCTGTCTTCAGTTCTGTCAGTCAATGCATGAAATTCTACTTCATCTCGAGCCATTTTAATGATCATCTCACCTTCCTTTCCCACAATCTGTGCATTTACTCTACACAGGGTCTCCGGTCTATGATTATTGTTTCAGCTTCCTTTGTTTCAGAAAGAACAGGCATGCTTGACTATTAGCCCGAAGTTTAATGTCACATTAACACATCAGCTACGTTGCACGCTGTTACTTCATTTGCATAATCAGCCTAAACTCAGACTCTCGCACTGAATATGGAGAGTGTGTTTTGTATATCCGGAATCAAGTTCTTATCTTAGTGACTTAATGTGAATTAATTACCTCCCTGGATTTCAGTGTTGGAGCCCATGTCCTCATGTATGCCTGTCAAAACCCCGAAAACTTCCTACGTCAATTTAACTCGCTCAAGGCAAATTTCTTTTTTTGGTCCTCACGCTTTTCTGTTGAACGCCCTGCACGACACCCTGTTCAACAGCCTGTTCTCCACGCAGAAACGCGCATATTTTAGCAGGTCTGCTAAATTTGGCATGACGAGCTGCCCGTTTCGCACTCGCGGTGACAGTGCTAACAGACCCAAGCTGGAGCTCACAAGAGCTCCTTCCATTCACCTGTTTTTCAGCCGGGATCATGCTGGGTGGCCGTCACCCTCATAGGAGCAGCCCTAGTTAGGCCTTTGGTTTTAGCTATTTAAATGATGCCTTTCTGGAACCCATGCTAGCAAAGTTTTTTATATATTCATTTGAACCCACCTGTTCTGGTTCTGAAACACTAAACTGTTCCTTACTTGACCTCTCTACCAATCAGATTTTAGTTCAGATTTTGTAAGGTCGCATTTTTTTACTGTTAAGTGTTCTGTGTTAGAATCATTGACAGAATTTGCAGCATATTTTCATTTTAAAGATAATCAGACATTAATTGATGTTTAATTGCTGCAAGATATTGCTTGTGGCAGCAAAGGATTATGAAGACGGACACAAACATGAGGATGGGGGGCAGTGGTGTAGCCCTGGATATGACTTATTTTTGTGTCCCTAGTTTTGATGACCTGGCCTGCCTGAGCCGGTTGGGCTCCCTCGCTGAGCTTGCCTTGGACGGGAACCCAGTGACGCAGGAGGCCTGTTACAAGCAGACGGCACTGAGATGCCTGCTTCACCTGAGACAGCTGGACATGAAGCGCGTCACGGTAAGGCGTGTGCGTACACGCGTGCACCTGCATATGCTGTCGTACTTCTGGGGCCGCGTGTGCACATAGGATCGTGCATCCTCACACGCATGCACGTGTGCACCCGCGTTCGTGCGTATGCATCTCCGCGCACCGACACCCTCGTGTGACCTGTATTCCTGTGCCCACATCTGTGTAGAAAATCTTTGGGTTGTCAACCGAAAAAAATAGATACTTTGAATTCCAAGAGCAGCGAGTTTATTCTTAAACGACGATAATATAGTCGCTTAGTGGTTTAATTTTCCCAGTTAATTTCAATGCTTTCACGTTTTACTCTTCGCCTTATGGTGCAATGCAGACTGGGACATCTGAGAGGAAAAACACACCCAGGCCTGAGTGAGAAATTCATACGGTTGTAGGTTATGCTTCTAATTTATGTCATTCTGTTGTTACACAGAAAGGAATTTGTGTCACAGGCAAGCAGCATAGGGTGACAGCCACCTGCAGCTGGCTAGGTATGATGGGACCTGCTCTTTGAACCCTGGCCATTTGGCTCTTCACTGATGAATCGGTTGCAAAGTAATTTTAGCCAGGCTTCAGTAAAGTGAAATGCTAGATCCTCTCTCAGCTGTCCACCTTTCCTACCCAGCCTGATGCCCTCATGCCTGGGCTGCTTCATCACTCTCCCTCAGTGATGTTCCTCTTTGTTAGAAGGTGTTACCAGATTCATGGCATTTATGAAGCACTGTACTGACGTTTAAGATAAATAAGTATCTAGAGAGATGACAGCGAGTCTGTGGCTAAGTTACACTGAGCCAATCTGAGAGTTCGAGAGCTTGGCTTGAGATGACAGTGTTAGTAATTCTCATTTTGGCATGAAAAAATAAGTTATGGTAATGAAACTATCCAGACCTGATGCTGAATTTTTGGGCACTAGGTACATGATTGTATTTCTTTTAACTTCATTATTTTAATGTCAGATTTAGGGTCATTTTTATGAATTAAGGAAAACTCAAAAACCAAAAACCAATCAAATTTTAGGTTGAATTATATTGCTTGGCCATGGAAATACTGCTCAAGATCTCCCTGCTGGTGCGAAACCATTTTTTCACCGAAGCAAAATAAAAGTGCATCAGAGGAGATGGAAGTGTGCTGGGTCTTTTGTCAGTGAACAAAAACCGGTATGACAATATGCCTATTCTTTTGTAAAATTGCAGTGTGAACCTGGAATCATTGTACCTAGACGGACTTCTTCTAGAGAATCGCCTTTGATCGTTCATCTAGGACTGTGTACCCCGCACCTCACAACAGCTGCTGGCTGAACAATTTAGCCGGCAGGAACATAACTACCCGGGCTCCTTGATTATTCGCAATAAACTGAAAGATGAGTTCCTCAAATAGAAGTGGCTGGAGAGGGGGAGAGACTGGGGGCCATTGTTACATCCTGCTAAACGATGCATAGTGAGCCAGTGTGAAACTCAGACCAAAGATATTAAAATATGTGAAGTCCATCAGGCAATCAAGTCATAAGGGGAGCGCTGGGACTGCTGATGAGCTATCTGAGGCCCCTACAATGGGCCACGCTTTTCACTGAGGTGCATGTGATGATGTTTAATGAGTACACAGCCCCCCCCCCCCCCCCACATTGATTTACACAAAGAAACCTGTATTCCTGTTGGAACCCCGGTGACAGACCGCCACGATTGAGCACGAGGCTTAGAGACCCCTATGAATAATTAAGTACCAGATCCACAGGAACAGTCAGCAGGAAAGTTACTAATGGACCAGAAATCAAACCGCCAGTATGATAAAGGCATCCAAGAAATAAAGAGTATCCTGGAAAAAAGGTTTGCCAATAACAACTGCTCCCACTGTCTGGAAGGGCTATCAAACCACCACTAATTAAAAACAAGACTCTTGTGTAAATGGTGACCTACCTACACCTAACAAGCTCTGTTAGGTATATTCGAAACCCAGTGGACCATCAGGAACCCCACCTCTCATCTTTCCAACAGACTTGTTACCTCCCACCTCCCCTTCTCAAGCATTCATTGGCCGACTGACAACGAATTCGCACCGATGCTTTTATCCTACAGGGGGGCCTGCAGGCTCTAAAAGATACAAACCAGCAGGCAAGCAGCTGGAGCTGATCTGGTCCCCCCTCCCACGCTAAAACACAGCACAGACCAGTCCCAGTCTTTATAGCTATATGCACTCAGGTTTTGGAACAGTAGAGTGTTTCTGCCTACTTGAGATCTTCCATCATTTTTATTATCATTGTGCTTCAGTCCATACCAGGCAGAATGTGCAACTCCCCCCTTCCCAGCTACCTTAGGGCCAGATTTAAAAGCAGGGCGATTGAGCGTGGGGGCGCCAATGAGACTGATCAGTTCTGCAGGGGATCTACTAAAAATGCCCAAGTTTATGAATACAGACACAATCGGTTCTTTTAAATATTGACCAATCCAATCTACCAAGGGCAGCGCAAAATAAAACATGCTTTTTTTCCTGCGTTATATAATGCCGCAATTTGCAGTGAATTGCCTCCTGCAAACTACAGTACATCCCGCCGCATGAGTCATTTAAGTACTCTCCTCCCCAAATTTTGTACTTTGAAAGGGAACTCCTTTCAGTCACAAAATTAACTGTCAATGTCTTTCCACTGCGATCTTTTCACTGTGCATCTTTAGTAATCCCTACAGTACTATTTTAACTCCAAAATAGGGCTGGCGTTGGCACAGGCTGTTGGTAAATCTGGCCCTTAGTCTTTGCACTGGTGCACCCAAAATTGGATGCTCTCTCACCTACGCTGTACGCTAATGACCTGGGTGCACCACATCCTACAGTTCAATAGCATCAAACAGTAGAAATGGTGGATATCTTCTGGATTGGTAGCTCAGTAGCTAGCTCTGTGTGTGGGTGTGCATGTGTGAATCTGAAGGACTGGTATCTTGTCCATAATGTCTCCTGGGATAGACTGCACGCTCAGACTGACCTTGAATTGAATAGGAAGTTCTGGAAAATGTACATGTGGAAATACCCCTATTCGCCTATTATCAGAAAAATGATAGAGGTTTCTGGCAGGATAGTTGAGCCCTTCAGATTCCTGGGGACCACCATCTTCAACACACTAAAACAGGATGAGAGAATCAGATCCACCAGAAAGAAAGGGCAGCTGCACATGTCATATGAAGGTGAAGACAGATGAACACAACAAGCCCATTTTGGTACAATACTGTGTAGTCATCAGTGACAGCATCATCACCTCGTACATCAGTGTCTGCTCGGGTGCTGCATACGCCAAATGCAAATTACAATGTTCACCAAATCTGCACCCCTTCCTCCTCGGAGAACGTCCAGGGTGAGGAGGAGCTTCGCTGACCTTCCCACCCAAGGCAACCGCCTGTTCCAAAGTGTTATTTCTGAAAAGTGCATTAAAACCTGAACCATTTCAGCCTAAAATAGTAACACCTTATCCTTCTATCACATCATTAGGGATTGCTTCTTGGACTGCCCTTATTCTTAGGTTACTGCATTTTGTCTGTATTTTTATAGACTTTGCACACATTTGGAATGTACTGTATTGTCGACATTTGTTATAGTGTGAGTATTTTTACTGTGTGTGTCATGCTTTTATGTTAAGCAGAAAAAATATGTACCAGTACATTGTAATGTACTTGGCAAGTTAAGTTGACTTGGATTGGTGGAAGAGAGAGGTGTGATGAGCAAGTCTTACATCATGCTAAATTAGAGATGAAGTGAGTTTAGCGAAGTTCTGGTTGAGTCTGAAAGGTGCAGCGTGTGGTTTGGTATGTGACGTTGCACTTTGCCGGATCAAAATCGCAGTTGTAGCAGGGGGCAAAAGTAAGACACGGTTAATCGTGTGTAAAAAAGGATCTGGACTCTGAACGGAAACGCCAGTGTTACGCAAGAGTGCCTCGTTTGAACTGCATTCCAGGGAGCCTCTTACAAATCCCCTGCCTGCTCTCTGTGGTACCCTGCACTGGATGAGGGGTCGGAAGATGGATTAATGGATGAAATGGATTCATTAGTGGTTTAATATTTTTAAGAAATCTTCATCAGGGAATGAAAATAAAGAAATGAAAATGTGATGGTTAAGGGACCCTATGTTTATTGAAAGTAGAACTTGGATGAATGTGGAAATCTGAATATCACACATGTCTCACGCATGATGGACCAATGGCACTTTACACAGTCATCTGTCACTTGTGTCCCTCTCCATGGTAACACACCCGGGTCACACCGCAGGCGTTTCTCTCGCAAGGGGCCCTGGAGGCTTGTTCTGATGACCGCCTTGTGTTTCAGGATGAGGACAGGCGCCTGGCCTGTTTCTTGGCCCGGAAAGATGAGGAAAGAAAACGAGAGAGTCTCAGGCTGGCCGTACAAAAGGTACTGTGAGTCTGTGCCCATCTTATCATCTACTCCTCTTACTCTGCTCCTTTTCATCTACGGGGATTGTTTAACAAATTGACTATGTTGCACATCTAAGCTGACTGCTGCTTTTTTGTTGGCCGTTTGATGTTGGGTAATTTTCCAGACAAATCTGTGCACATTATCTGTGAAAACTACATCCAGTGATTTTAGGTTTTAATACGTGAAGATGAAAGGAAGAGACGGAGAGACAGGGGACTGTTCGCTGCTGGGCAGCGTTTCAGTTAGACACACAGAATATGATTTAGCCGTAACTAAATGTCCAGCGGAGGAAGGATGCTGCTGCTATAGTTACCAATCAGCCACAGTTAAGACAGCCTCAGGAAAGCAGGAGGTGAGCGATCAGAGTACATAAGGAGATTCTGAATTACAAAGCCTGCCCTGTGCCATACAAAACTTTCTGCAGCAAAGAGCAGAATGAAAGAATGATGCATGAGTCAGATGCCCCGATGAGACCGAGATAAACTTGTAGCAAGTCAAGGGAGGTGAAAGTCTGAAGGAGGCTTTGTTTCTCCCAGGGAGTGTTATTACAAAGGCCCGTGGAGCTAATGAACTGGCCATACATATTTATCTGTTCTGCAGGCATGAACATGCAGCGGCATAATGAATTAAGATGTTTACGGGAAGATTTTTGTCTTCTTTCTCTATTTAGATTAGAAACGCGTGGCAGCAGTTTGGTAGCGTGGCAGTTCAAGGCTACCGGAGTTTGCTGGTTCCATTCGCACGAGGGACCGTGCCTTTCCGGAAAGTGCCTAAAAGTCAATCACTTTGCTAAATAGTGAGAAATATTTCAGTGCTCCCGTCGTCTTGGCCATCGTTTCATCGTGAAGTATGACATCCAAGTTCCTCGGGAGACAGGAAAGGAGTGGAAAGTTGCAAAAGAGTCCAAGTCATTTTCAGAATTTAAATCCAATTTTTCATGCATTTCACTTGAAGAAAATGGATCTTGAGAATTCCCTTTACTTTCGATACTGCTACTGTGTTTATAATCTTTCCACTGTTTTTTTTTTTTTAATTTTTTAAATTTTTTAAAATTTGGTTTCCCTTCATTATATTCTGTATGCACCGTAACATGTAACTGATCCCAGCACTGCTAATGCTGTAACGTGAGCAGACCGGTGGTTTTCGAGCGTCAAATTCAATTCCATCACACAAGAAGCACTTAGCATGTATTATCATTGCGTGTGTGATACGGCCAGACGGACCCACATCCAATGCGATATCGGCTCACAGATTAGCATTTATCAGTATCTATTCCAGCAAGCGACGCACTTCTGTGTATTGTGATACACAGCAAAGATGAAAAATAGGAACTTCTTCAGCGGACTAAGCTCCCGGGCGTGTGTGGCAATATACCAGCATCCTAGCTGCTGATCGCAGCGTGAGCTAAGAGGCTGTTGGTGTTCTATGGCTTGGCTGGCCGTTTTGTTTTGAGAGGCGCCAAATGTCTTTTCATCTGTGCAGAGAAGCTGTTCGTTTTCTTCTGGGGGGGTGGGGGGTGGAATAGAAATTATGGTTTCGCTTCACTTCTGGGCACAGAGATTTTGCGCCAAGCTGCAGGAAGCTGTCAAAAAAAAAAAAAAAATTATGAGATATACTGAAGATAAACCATATCTATAGTAATGGGTGACAAAGTCAGTGGGTGCATAAACATTATCAATTTTATTAGGGTTAAGATTGTAAATCGCCTGTTAAAGACGTGATAAATACGATGTCCTTGCAAAGTGCTGCTTGTGGCATGATAGCAGTGTGTCTATGAATGTTATCGAGGAGTTCTGCTGTTTTACCAAACAGTTTAGATATAATGCTGAAGGTTTCCAGACCTTTCAGTAGTGGCAGTTGCACCTGTTTCAAATGAAATCTGCCCAACACTTCTTATTTGGTCATGCAGCAGTTCTGTACTTCAGCTTTGTATTAACTGATCTGAATTATATTATATTAAAGTTGCTTTGCTAATTTTCTTACTGAATACAACCAATGTAACCATACCTCTCCAGCAGGTACAGGCTACAGTTCTGATGTGTATGTTTGTCATGGTGTGCTAGAGCTAAAAGATTATTTTAGCTTTGTTACAAAGGTCAGCAATCCACAGCTCCACGACAGGCAGCCGGTTTTGTCTTGTTTGAAGCCCAGTCCCAACCTCTGCTCCCTATACTTGTCTGTGTGTGTAATGGGAGCAGGAGAAACGGCGTCTAGCCGTCCAGAATGCTGCCCGATACTGGGAGGACCTCAAGGCTGAGACTAGGGAGGCCTGCCCAGAGAAGGCCAGCTCTGCACAGACCTGTGACCTTCATCACCTGCGAGAACTTAGGTACGTATGGTACATATTGGGCCGGTTTTCCAGAACAAGGATTAAGACTAGTCTTGGACTAAATTGTCGATTCAATGGAGATTCACTATTGTAACTCAAAGCTAGTCTATGCTTAGGCTTAATCCTTGACTGGGAAACTGGCCCAAGGTGTCTCCATGGTCCTCAGAGTTGCCAATACAAGTATGGAAGATCAACTTCTTTTACTTAATTTTGCTGAACGTTGGGGGGCAGCGTATGGCTCAGTGGGCCAAACCTGTGTGCCTGTAATCAGAAGGTCGCTGGCTCAAACCCTTGAGCAAGGCCCTTAACCCCCAGCTCCCTGGGCGCCCCAACAGGTGGCTGGCCTTTGCGGACAACTTACTCTACAAAGAGCAAGTTGAGGGAGGCGTAAAGACAATTTCCCCATGGGGATCAATAAAGTATCATTATTAATTATTGGCAGTGCGCTTGAAGGACCACAGGGGTACAAAGACCGCAAACCCCATGTGACCAGTTTATCCAGCAGTCAAGGGGGAGGCCAGGTATGTCCTACTGTACTCGCGCGTGGGACGATGGAACACGTCAGCTCTGTCTGTTGTTGTGGAGAAAAGATATCTATGTTTCACTGAGCTACCATTTGATGTACAAGTGAGGATCAGATAGCAATTTGGATTAAGGGCTTTGCTCAGGCACCTAATGGTGATATCACTTTACTAGCTAGAGGATTTGAACCAAAAACCTTCCAGTTGCTGCTACAAATGCCTAACCCGCAGAGCCACATACCACCCCAAGGGGCAGGTTATTTGTGATGCAGTAGGACTGGCAGGACTGACCCATGCACGACTTGTCCAAGCATTAGCTCTTCATGTCCTGCTTTGGCATTTCAGTGTTGAGTTTCCAACCATATACTTGACCTTATCCTATCCTGACCTTCTCAATTCCAGTCCTACGGGGAGGGCCTTATCTTAACATAGATGGTCACATGTCGAAGTAAATCGAGGATCTATGAAATTTTAAAAAAACCCACAAAAGAAAACATATCAGTAGATTAACCTCTGACAGTGAAAGAAACAGGTCTTTCTAGCGTCACGGTTGGTCGGTCGCAGGTCAGCCCAGACCCGCAAAAGGAGAAACGCGAGCCTTTCAGCCGGCAGCAGGGACGGCGTTGTGTTTCTCGCACATCTGTTTTCGATTGGCCCTTTGGCAGCAGGTCTGCTTTCTGAGTGAAGCTCTCAGACGGGCCATGATCCATCGTTACACGGGTAACAAGGCAGAGTAAAACTGTCACTGTCATCAAAGGCGTCGCCTTCTGCATCGAGGCGGAACGGTGTTCTGTGTCCGTTTTCACCGCAGATGTCCACGGAACCTCAACGTTCAACTGCAACACTCTTGCCACACCTTTAAATAAACTATTACATAATGACACACCAAAGTCGCTTCAGTGTCTCCATATTCAGATGAAATCAAAGCCTGACCCTATTGTTTTACGTTATTACCATATTTTACCAACATCTTTCCCCATAATTACGGAATGACACTTGGCTGACTTCATGCCATTGTACCTCAACTGTGAGAACAGATACTTCTGGTTGCATAAATGTATTCTTGATCTATGAACCTGAGTTATTGTTCTGCTCAGGCAACATAATACGTAGTTTGAGGCTACATAAATTTCTATGATGGTATGTCAGCTGCCAAATGAGTGTTCTGAAGACTATATGATAGAGAGAGATATTGAATTTGAGGAGGTGTCTATATTTGGATTAGAGGTGAGCAGATTAACTTGCTGGAAGTCCCTTTGGCCTGTAGACACAATCGTCCAGCTGTTTTCCATCTATTAAGGAGGAAAGAGTCAGGCGTCAGGGGAGAGCTTTGCTTTACAGCTGCTGTCCTGCCTCTGTGAGCCTCCCCAGGGTTCTGGAGGCACTGGGGGACAGTGAGCCAGCATCAAGCCAGTAGATATTCGTACAATGGGACCTGTCTCCCGAATGCCAGTGTCACTACCTCCCCGACAATGGAGGAACTGCAAATGTACGTTCTGCCACCTGGTAGATGGTGCACCCGCAATTTCAAAGGCATCCCAAGCTGACATGCGCCTGGGCTGCTCTGATCACGCAGCTACACTAGGAGCACGCAAGGATAGGCGTATGACTTCTGTGCCTGTGAGAAGAGAGACTTCTTCAGCTCCTTCTTTTTTATTTGGGGGGGGGGGTGATTTATTGCCAAATAGGAGCATGTGGAGACAACAGTTCCACGAGCTATTTATATATAATCCCTAAGAACACCTAGGACTGAGGCAGCAAGCAGGTGGACTGCCATACAGACGTAGATCTCAAGAGTTGTTACCAAGGTGACTGATGAAAAGAAGTCCGTAGGCATGCAGAGAAATCCCAGCGGTAACCGCAGGAGAACACTCCTTAAGAATAAGTACAAATCCTTCCTTCAGCAATCCCCTGTAAAGGGTGTTTGCCTGAACGGAAAAGGGAAGATTGCAGAGACACATAGGCAACCTGGAGCGAGACGTATATGTATATTAACGATTGTTGACAAATATCCGGGAAGAAGTTTGTGTGACATTCCGCTGAAGCCCATCTGTGATGATCTAGCAAAGGCTTCTATTGCTTCGCCAGGCCTGGGAAACTGTCAGGCTTAAAAATACGTTGCAGCATATTTATCAAGACACAGTGTGACCTGAAAGTTTGTTGCAGGGCCTGTAATGAAAAATCGAGCCTGTTTGTACTGAGTTCAGTTAATGCTAAGTTCTTTATACCAGTGAAATGATGCTGCCTCTATATCAGCGCCAGAGTTTTTTTTTTACCATTAGCATTCGTTTTGAGCGCATATTAGGCTACATTTCTTGGGTTTTGTTCATACTCCAAGAGGGTCCCGGCTGTCTCTCAAAAGTAATTACAGCAGACAATGAGTGAGACGTGCGAATGTGGTGGTGGCAGGCGTCCAGCTCAGCAGAAAACTGAATTGTGTCGCTCCCTGGACACCGTCCCACTGCCAGCAGCTAACTCTCCATCCGGAGTCGGTTGGTTTAGACACTCGCTGGCCAAATTAGATGCTGGTTGTGGGGTACTTACCTATCACCAGTCAGCCCATTACCCCGGAGCACTGGTGCCTGGAGACACAAGCTTTAAGAAACTGGGTTAGATATTGCAGTGGCCAGCTGAATCCACTTCTATATGACCCCATAATGTCAGAGACAGCTGGTCCCCTAAAATATGACCTCAACTTTGGATCGAATGTTTTGTGTCATTAAAACTTTTCCCAGAAATAGTTACATACAGTATGTTACAAACACCCTTAAGCGATGGCTGTCATGCCATAATTCTATTGTTGTCATATGGTGATATTACCAAGAGAGTCGATGGAAGATGATTTCAATAAACATTTAGTGCTCTAGCACATGGTCTCTGAGCTTCTCAAGATCTAACCAAACCAAAGGACCCTGATCTTAAGTAATCTGTGTTGTTGAGATGCTGCTGTTAATTCAATTAAAGAATACTGAAATTATGTTTTGGTTGTTTTTTTAACCTTATATTTTGGTACAGATGATCCTCGCTTTACGATGGTTCGACTTATATTTCGATTACAATATATTGGGCGATAGCAATGCAAATTCAGTAGCCATCAGGCTTATAATTTTAATCCGTTCCTGGGCTGGCGATATACGGTACGATACTTTACTTTTTTACCTGTGGCGGCATCCACACAGCCACACTTCAAATCTCTGTAGCGATCAGGAGCGTGAAGATCTCATACAGTGTTTATCACAAGATACCATCCAGTGCTATGAACATATTCAGCTTACGATGCTTTACATTTATGATGGAACGTAACCCCATGCTAAGTCAAGGAGCACCTTTAAGCTCACCCTAGGGTACTCCATACAGTCTAAGCAAACTGGGACCCCATCCAGTTTAGATTTCTGTGGGCCTCCACCTGTCCATCTCCTCTTTCAGCGCACCTGTGCCTCCGTATATTGGCATTGCTTCAGTGGCCTCTCTGTGTTCTGTCTCACTTGTTACTTCACCTTGGAACAGAGTCACCCAGCTTCCTGTGTGTGTGTGTGTGTGTGTGTGTGTGTGGTACAAAGCCTCTTATCTTTTTCCCAGGGAAAATGCGACACCTTGCAGTTTGCATTAGAGTATTACAGGCATCCAGTTCCTCTCAGTCGTCCCACTTTTGTTTTCCAACCATGTAACCAGGGAAGTCTTAGATTAGCTCAAAGGCACTCTGACGATAAGAAGAGGTTCCTCCTCCGCAGCAAGGAGATCAGGTTTGTTGCCTGGTACAACATTTTCCTTGTAAGTGCTTTTGTCGACCTTGTCCAACCAGATACCCTGGAGAAATGGACCAGCGAATTGTCTTCTTGTTACGTTTTCCCACAAGAGCTCGGGATTGTCCGGCTTTCCGTCTGAATATCTATTTCTCTTTCTCTAAATTAGATGTAGGAATACAAGGACTGATTTGTTGGATATAAAACTCTTCGGTGTCAGTGAATAGCAGTTACTATATCTGCCCTTCTGATAGCACTCGTCCCTTCCTGGAGTTATTTTTAAAATCTTTTAGGGTGGAGGGGGAGGGACACACAGGGGGCCAACCAGAATTCAGCTGTGGCCAGTGGTCCCGCCCCTGTATGCTCCCCTGCTGACAGCAGTCAAGGTTTGCGACTCATAATATCAGCAGAAGGTACTTCCATCTAGAATCAGGCAGCACTTAGACAACAGTGTTGGCCTCAAGATTGCTGGCCTCTTGTCAGGTGTTAAGCAGGCAACCTAAGGGAACTCTTGCTCAAGGATCCCATGGGCTACCTTGGTATGAACTTTGCAGGTCCCTGGAGACCAGTGGTGGCACCACACAGAGTTTGTCACTGTCAGACAGACACCTGGCGGAGCTGAGCGGAGACACACTGCGGCTATTTGGGCTGGGGGCCCTGGACGCCCTGGATCGATCCTGGGCTGCCCAGAGTCCCGACTCCATCACCACCATTGCCTTCCGCTACATCCCATTCAACGCCATTGTGCCAATGCTTCCTCGTGTCCGGCTGAGGTTCCCCAACCTGTCGGTGAGTGCTCACAGCTATGGAAGCATCACTGCGGCTCACGATGTTGACACTCAGTGAGATAAATGTGCATCTCATTCTGGTCTCCACCTTCACTTCAGCACCTGATTTTCCTGGAGACAGACATCAGCCGGTTCCCACAGCTAGCTGCCCTAGCTAAGCTAAGGCGCTTGAATCAGCTGACCATCCACCCTGAAGGCAATCCGGTACTCAGACTGATGCTGTGGCGTTCGTTCCTCATATATCGCCTCCATCATCTCAACCTGCAAAAGGTCAATAGTAGGGAGGTAGGACACCTAGAGCCGTACCTGCCAAAGGTTAGCGGTTTGTGCATGATGTCATATACAATGCACACACATGCAGCCACACAAAGTCACAATCATATGCAATTGTAAAATTTAAATCTGCCTGAAATTCCATTTGATTTTTGGTTATTTCAAGATTGTTGCACTAAAGATTCAAGTGGGAAGTCACCAAAGAGAGAGAGAGAGAGAGAGAGAAGCATTATGCATGCATGTATGTGTATGTATGCAATAGGTGACCATGGAAGACAAGGTTTCTGCAGAGAGGCTTTTTGGCACCTTGGGTCACGTCGCTGCCACTGAAACCCCCCGCTTCTGCCTTCTGCTGCTGTTAGAGGAGCCCAGGTAACCCCCGATGACCACCGTCCCACCATCCACTAATCCCAAACAGTGCATCCATTACCCCTCATCTCTGCACGAGGCCACTGAAGAAGCCTTTTGTTTCACTTGGATGCTTGACAAAGGGAGGTTGAGTTCAAAAGAAGGTCCTCGTGGTTCACTTGTGGTCCAAGAGGAGGGGATCATGGAAACAGTGGTAGCACCTCAGGGCTTGGGTGTTCCCTGGCACCACTGCACACCTCTGGCTGTGGCTGACAGTTTCTCAGAAACACTTACACACTCAAAGAGAACAAGCAGAGAACCCTATCAAAACAAAGCGAGGCCTGAGTCGGGTCGTGCCTCATCCACGACGTGGCCTTGGCTGCTGTTAGGAGAGCGTCATGCTGACTAACGAAATGCCTGTGGAAGTTTCCCCGACACTGACCTTCTTTTTTGTTTTGTACAGAATGTTTTGCATTTTTTGACATGGGAAAGAGGACAACGGTAATGCAAAACACGACAGCCTCGAGCAGAAATCCTCACAGCGATTTAGGCCGAGTATTTCTCTGCGTTGTTTTGACTTGCTCGAATTTGACCATAGTCACATTTTTTTCTGACTGGGTGGAGCTGATTTCCTTGGTCTGTACCTGACAGAACTGACCCTCTGCCTTTGACTCCCAGAAGGTTCCATATTATGAGTTTTTATCTCATTCGTAAATGGAAGCAAAGCAGGAGAAACGTCCACATTACCAATGAGAAACAGATCCTCTTGGCTCATGCTGGATTTGCTTAACGTTTATAATCCACCATGGGTGATTTTTGCATTGGACCATGAGCTGCAGAAGCCATGATGCTCTGGATAAACCTACACTATACGAATGAAGAGTAATTTATTCTAGAATGAAGCAAATGATTTTGTGTGTACAACAAAATGGTGTATAAAGGCATAATTGACATTGTTTGAAACTCGCTTAGCAACAATAATAAAAATTAAATTTTCTGACCAACACATGCATTTATGACCAAATTTTGTAAGTCTGTCAAAAACGCACACCCGGAGAGATCTTTGAAGTAGAATGTACAAATTGTTGTTTAAAATGTTCACTTTCATGAACAATAAAAGAAATTGAGTATGAAAGGCTGAAATAAAGCTGTAAGCACAGTCACAGTCATGCCTAGGCTACCGTAATTTTCATATAATGACTTGGAGCAAGGTCATTGGAGCAGAACTAAAACAGGAGTGGATGCATTTTTCTGTTTTCATTTTTCTTTCATTATTGCATCATTGTCCAAATTAGTGGCATATTTTTTCCTCATAGAATTCAGTTTTCTACTGAGGCAGTTTTACGTAGCTTCATTCAATTACGTATTAGCTGGTCACTCCTACTTGCCACATTTCAGTCACATGGGTGATTCTCTGCATGGTGTCCCTGGTGAGCATGTGTGTTCCAGGTATGTATGTGTGCAGTGAACAAGTCCACACCTGCACAGGGCTGTCAGGACCTGTGTAGTCATTACACATATAAGTGGGTAAACTGACAGACTAAACCTTTCATCCAGGTCACGCTTGTGCAATGCTTGAGTTTTTGGCAGTGGTCTTTGGTCAGTCTGTCTTGTAGACGCCCTTCTTCTTACCACCAGTACACAGAGAAGCTAAGACTTGTTTTTATTTTTTTTTGCTGTAGAATGTGGAATCTAATTTCTTTCCTGCTGTTACAGTAGCTAAGGAATAGGGTCTCAGAATTAAGTTCTCATTGTCAGTGTGTAGCTAAGTTAGCCTTGGGTGTTAGATTCCCCTTGGTGTGCGATCTAGTTAGTCCCGGGTGAGAGATCCCCCTCGGGGGGGTCACCTGGCACGTCTCCACACAGATGAACTACATTCTTAGCCCCAGGGTTAAATTTGTATGAGGTGAGCCAAGAGAGTGAGAGATGAAGACATCAGGCTCTCCTGGGCTGACGTGTATGCGCGGGGAAATCGTTAACATGCTGCGCTGGATGATGAGGGACGACTCGTGCTTCACACAGGCCGCGCGACCGGCAGGTGGGATGCGCTGCGTCTTATTGGCTGTCCTCAGAATTAGCAGCCGATGGTAGGCGGTGCCTGTTCGTCTATCATGTGGTTGGTGAGAGTTTATTGGTGCCCTGGCGATATCGGCATTTCATGTAGATGCAGGCGCCGTCAGTGCATTGAAACGCAGTAGTACTGAAATTACGGTAGTCTTACCTGTAGTCCTACCCATTGTACTGTTGTAACATCCATACAGTTGTATCAGAGAACACAAGTCATACTGGATAACAAGTCCCAGTATAACAACATCAACATTTAACATTTAACATTTATAACTGTAGCATGACAGCACCATGTTCAGGACTTCAGACCCCATTCCTGGCTCCATGTGTGGGTGTAACTTGCTTTTTTTTCCCTATGATTTAGTAAGTTTCTTCTGGGCACTGCAGTTTCCTCCCACAATCCAAAAATATGCTGTTTGGTGAATTGGTGTATTTTTTTTGTGCTGGCTGGGATGGACTCCAGGCTAACACTGTAACCCTGCCTTGAATAAGCAGTTTCGGAAGATAAATAGGTTATGATAGCTGCTCTCTTTGTTGCTGGCATTCACTCGCTTAGCCGTACAGCAGCTCTTACCCGTTGTTGTAGCTGCATGTATCTTGATCTGAGGCACTACAGTGGGTCCCTCCTTACAAACCCTCAGCTTACTTTTCATGTCCTAACACTCTGATAGCAGGTCTTTCCATTAATTCCACCCATTCCAGCTTAAACGGGGTCTCTCTTTGTGTTTCTGACTCTGTCAGCTCCTCCCTTGCATTTCCTTCCTAACCCGAACTAATCCCATCCGGTATTTTAGCCCACAGCTGGAGCTGGATTGATTGGTTTATCTAATGCCGGCTGCTGGAACGTGTTGGAACAGTGGAGTATCTCTTGATTAGTCACGATGAATCGGATACATCCATCGGATGTGACATCCTACGGGAATACCTTCTGTGAATGCAGCTACTGTGATGTGGATCATAACTGATGCTCTAGAGTAGATGCTAAAGATTTTTTTAAGCTTTAGTCATAATTAAGACATAATTAAGCTTTTTCTGCCGTGATAATTGGTGCTGGTGGGTTGTTTAGACATGATTCCTGGAGGCCTGACAATGTTCAAGTAAATATCTCCCACAGCGTGAAACTTTACTCACAGTCAAAACCAACAATTAAGCATTTATTCATTTTTTTGTGCAAATGCGGATTCACAATTTTAACCTTCACACTTCCTTTTTCACCTAAGAGACCCGTCTCTCCTCATCCTCCATGCTGTAGGAAGCACCAGCTGCAGCTTCTCCTGGAGGGGCGTGGCCAGAGGGCGGGGCTTAGACCAGAGGAGCTGCGTGAGGCCAGCAAGCTGCTAGGCGAGAGCCTGGGGAAGAGCCTGCTCAGCTACACCTGCCTGGACGGCCCTGTCGAGGGCACAGAGGTCAGATCTCCTGGGGCCCTGTTGCATTAAACCTTTGGTTCACCTCACCTTAGTTTAAGGTGTAGCTAAAACAACAGCAGCCCGGTACCGCATTATTATGATAATTCTGAAGCATACAGCTCTGGTCCTCAACACTTAGAACCCTGTCTGTCAAGTTAATCTTGATTCAATGTGTTGATACAAATCGCAAATTAAACATACTTGTAAGTGAATCATTTTAGAACAAAAGAACAAGCAGATGAAATAGGATTCTCCTGCAGGGTTGCCAGGGCAAGAACTTCAGAGACCTTAAAGTGGAGTGACTGCTTCTTCAGATCAGTCCGCTGAGGTGGTTCAGGGATTTCACAAGGCTGTCCCTGCGTGAGCTGTTCCTGACATGTTCCATAGTGTGGAGGCCCCTGGGGCAGACCAAGGATACGCTGTGGGGGGGGGTTATATCGCCCTGCTAGCTTAGGAGCACCTGGGAACCCCCCCCCAGAAAGAGCTGGAGACTGAGGCCTTGGAGAGCGAGTGGTATAGACCAGTGTTTCTGAACCCGGTCCTCAGGGACCCCAGACAGTCCACATTTTTGGGAGCTGGGAGGATGCAAAAATGTGGACCATTGGGGGTCTCTGAGTAGTGGGTTGAGAAACACTGGTATAAACTTTCTAGGTGTGCTGCAAGCAGAAGATAGTTTGTATGATATGCAAAACTGTAAAAGCTAAGCATAAGGACTAAGCACTAGAGACCTGTGGTTCATCAAAATAATGAAAACATTCTCTGGAAAAGGCTTCCTATAGCTGTTGTGCACCATTCAGGATCTTCTGGGTCCCAGGTTCACCCATCAGTACTATTACGGCAGTTGTTTTGAGTTGGCATCTGTCCTCACAGCGCTGAGGCTGCCAGAACTGACTGTCCTTACAGGCAAGAGTTGTGGAATTTGAGCCTTGGAAGGGGCTGTTACGGCTGCAGCCCCCCGCCCCCCCATGGGGACACCATGGACTCTCCTCTTTCACTTATCCATCTTGTTGTGAATGGTATTTGGAACCCCTCCCAAAATACTTCCCTCATTCCCGTCATGGGTGCCTCTGCTCTGCTGGCAAATAGGTTTTGGGATTTTCACTCCTGGGAGTTTGGTAGCTCCAGTCATGAGGTTTGAATCCTCTTCATGTGGTCCTACCAAGTACAAGCCAATAAGCCGTAGTGCTGTGTCTGTTGTATTCGATCTGAAGCAAAAATAAACCAAGGAATTCTCCTTCCATTGCTTTCCATGCGATAAGAAAGAGAATAGGAAATGGCTCGGTAAACTAAATAGCTATTTTCACAATATTTCATGTTTAATATTGGGATTTAACCGTACCCAAAATTCACGGTTTAGTACTAACTATTTTACTACTTAGTACTAACTAACAATTTTGGTACAGCAGGGAAAATAGAATTAGCTTTGAGATTATTTATTAGAACCACACACAAAATTAGGAAAATTTGTAAACCGGAGGCAATGCATCAGTAAACCTGTCTGAATAGTAAGAGTAATGTGATCGGTTCCTTCACTGTGGTGTGTGTGGACCATTTGCGTTATGTCAGACTTAACAAGTGGACAGGAGAAAGCCAAGATTTGGGGGAGTGACTGGAGCACACCTTCAAGAAAAAGAGGGTCAAGCTCCTTTAAGAAAAGCAAAGCAGTAGAAAAGTCCCATCAGCACACTCCCCAAGAGCACACTCCCCAAGAGCACACTCCTCAAGAGCACACTCCCCAAGAGCACACTCCCCAAGAGCACACTCCTGACTCCACATTCCCCAGCTCTTTGATGCCTCCGAGCTGACGCTTATAAAACTCAAACAAGGTGAACATCCTACTCTGGGTCAGCTGCCTTTCATTTCCAAGTGGAGCAAATATGTCTGTCTGATGGATTGCTAATTAGTCAGCATTGAGATGCAGCTGATCAGTTTAACCCAACTTTCTTCTGGTCGACCCTTCTATATATGTGAATTAACATGATAGAAGAATTATAGTTTGCCCTAAGCTGATTTGGTATCATTTAAATTTGGGACACATTTAATAAACATATTATGACTTAAGAGCTCGGCTAGGATCACATTGCCAACCTGTTTCAGAAAATTGCTATGCAAACTTCATTCTGTCCTCTACCACAGGAGGGTGCTGTGGAGTCAGGGGAGAAGACTGCGATAGCCCGGCAGTACCTGCGTGAGCTGGTCCATAGGGTGTCTGAAACCAGCCTGAAGGGTGATTCTCTGCAGAGGCTGTGGCCCTCCCTCTTAAGGGAGATGGTGCAGGATTGTGTGATTAAGATGAAGGACCTCCCTGCCTATCAGCAAGCTTGCCTCAGCAGACTTTCTCACGGCCAATGAGCAGAGAGGACCAACATCTTCAGGGTAGATCACACTCTTTAATCACACCTCCAATCCATCCACCTCTAACTGGACCAGTTCTTCTAAAATATATTATCTGTTTGCTAAAATAGATAATCTCACTCAAGTTTACTTAACAGGCTGATGAATTTGACAATTGCTGAACTGCATACATTAGCAATAGCAATAGTTTCTTGTTTTCAGTACTTTATACGTGAAAATAAGTATGTATGGGATTGGGTGTATTCTTCTAGGGACAGCAGAAACACTGCAGAATCCAATTCTCATAATTCATCAGAATTTATTTCTCAGAACCTCCTTCCGCAGTACAAAAGTATAAACATTTTAGTTGGCTTGAAAATAATACAATCTATCCCCAAAATGTACAAAAATATACATACCCATGAATTAAAAGTAACTTAAATGACTCTGTCTGCAATCTTTAATAACAGTTGTTGAATGTCTGTGTTTTTATGGAGCATCTGCATTAGTTATGAGCTATGAGCTGCTACGATGGGTCCCGATTTAATGGTCCACCTCAGAGGTGATGTTGAAATGTGATGCTGAATGTATAGATTGTATTTTTGGCAAACTGAGGTTCTCTGATGCTATTAACCAGGCAGTCTAGGTCCTGCTTCTGGCTGACTGGTGTATTTGCAGGTCTTACAGCTCTTTGTAAACCGGTAACAGCCAAGGACAATTTTGGTAGATTGGGAACAAAATGAATTCACTTGAGTGTTGTGGAAGAGTTGAGAACAGCTATTCTATACTTTTATGGGCTAATCTTGTCAATATTAGTTCTTACACACAGATATAAATTGAGCTGAAAAACAACTGGACCACATTGTTAATAAAAAGGCTCATTACCAACTCACCTTGGCTTTAAAGAGGAAACACAAGATGCTGTAACTGTAATTATACTAAGTGCATTCAGTTTGCATTAAATCTAGTACACTGCAATGTCTGCTTTATCATAAGAGGGCAGCACCATTAGAGGCAGCACTGGACTAGACAGAGGAGGGATGTATTCTAAACCTGAGGGTCTATGTGATTTATTTTGAACGTTCGGTTAACCCTGTGATACCCAGTAATGTTTTTTGTACTTGAAATTAAAACTAATGAATTTCTGATAGTGAGTATTTGGTTCATATTGTTTGGTGGTTTTTTGCACATAATCATTCATCCAATCAGACATGGTTAGTTTAACCTGTTTTACACATTATGTTAAATCTGTTTCTCATGTTAAATACTCTGGTAGTGCCTCTTTGACTCTCCAGGAGCCTGAGATATGTGTCTTCTAACTGACACTGGCCCCTGGCACACCTGACCACGTCAAAAGGAGGGACTCCCAGTCCTCCCAGAAACCATTTATGGTGCATTTCCAGAATTTTCCATTAAGGCCATCTTCCCCTGATCTCTGCGTCAACCAGTGGAACACCCCCTGCCTTACACACTGGCAGTGAGCGTCTTCATCTTTTGCTGCAGAATAGCAGTGCACCAACTGCTCTCATTCAATCACTTTGCACTGCTTTAGGGATTGCCTACATTTCCAGTAGGGGGTGCTCTGCTATGGTGCGCATTAGCGAAAGTCATTATACTTGTCCACTCTGTTTTCCTACATGACACGGAGCACACCAGTGTTGCTAATGGAAACCCTAATCTGTTCTCTTCTGAATGTTATTGGGAATTGTTAGAACATGTCAACACTATTTTAAAGTCTCGTGTCATCTACCTACAGTACTGTGCAAACATCTTGGGCAGTCAAAGAAAATTATGTTTAAACGATGTTCATTTTGGTGTAAAAGTATGATAATTTGTCTGTCAATGTGTCAGCTTAGACATTTAAAAAACTCTCCTATAATCCTCCTACTATTTGCAGCAACCATCCAACAGCCTTGTGTATTTTGTTTTACTCGACTATACCCTTGCCTTATTTGGCTAAGCAATACCCCATTGAGTTATTTAACTAATTAGGTTAATTAATTAATTGAGCTAGTGGTGAAGTTTAACAAATATATATAATGGCTGAGGTACCCCCAGGGAGAGCTTTGAGAACCAAAACGGTATTTATCCACTTTTTGGAGAACAGAAGAAATTCTTGTTTATTTTTTTTTATTGTGTTACTGATAAATTGTATCTGTTCTAATGTTACATTGTTTCTTTTTCTGAGCAAATATACACTTATTACCCAGATAAATAGCCTTAACCATTTTTTGACTGCCTAACACTGTATTTAATGATGAAACACTGTGTTAGACTCTGAAGTCTAAGTCTAAACGCAACCCGGTGGTGAGTAAATGGACAAAGCTGAAGAACATCATCAGCGTTGGATACCTGGTCCAAGATTCCATGTGATGGAAAGGAGGTCAGAGGTTCTACATCACGGCCATACAAAGCTGTCGCGATGTTCCCAATTACTTCCAATTTCTGCTTATGTCTCTTCTTGGCTCGGCAAACACCAGCCCTTCTAAAAGTGGCTCTACAATGAAAATGACTCTACATTCACCACAGACAATCACTGAACAGATCTGCTTACTGATGCACAGTGACCTGATTCCATCATTGACCTCCACCGAACCAAGACCATCATACCCCAACCCTAACATTACAGGCTAAAACCATCATTTACATGCCCCATCTTCTTTATGTCATTTTACCCCCCCCCCCAACGTTGTTTGGCTTCAATCCCTCAAAACCTGTCTGTTGAAGGGGTAGATGCCAAGGAATGTTTCTGGAAAGCAAAGCATAACAACTGCATTCCATTTCTTTGGGAAACACATACTATCTGTCATAGATACAGATTAATTAAAATCGGTTGACTTCGCTGCCTTATGCAGCGTAGGCAGCAGTGACAGCGAGTAGCAGCGCCTTCCCTAATCCCCCAAATCCCCTCACGGCATCGGAGAAAGAACAAGCCCTCAGGTGAGACGGAGCTATTTAAATGAAAGAACTGCTCACGTATGTGGTCTGTAACCTTCAGAATGGTCACCGTGTCCGTATAATACCTCGTAACTCTTTATAGCGGGGGTGCCCAACCTTTTACGGTATATTTTACCACTGAATGGGGGGGGGGGGTCCCATAGGTATATTTTGCCAACCGCAATCTACCAGTCGGCCATTGATGAAATATAGCATTATCCATTAATGATCTCTCAATAAACCTGGAAACACACCGTGATTGACCAGTTGATCGCAATCGACCAGTTGGGTACCCCTGCTTAAACGAGTCCCAAGCAGAGATGGTGTACTGATTTTCAGAAAGTAAAAATTCAAATGCAAATTTTGTTTAAACTAACCAGTTGAGTCCTCTGTGACTGACTCTTCATACTCAACTCGTTGGATGAATCAAAATCTTGGTCTGGATTTTTACTTTCTGAAAATGAACTATCCTCCTCTGGTCTCAAGCAACATTTTAGACCCCTACTCATGTAACAGTGGTATGTTTTATGGTCTGATATACAGTGTTGTTTTGAGCCAATCCATTGTGAGGTAGCTCTGCTCCTCAGTGCTGGAAACAAACATCAAAGCAGACCAATGCGTGATGCTTTACAGACTCGAAAAGGACAATGTGTCCATTCTTCTGGTCTTGTGTATCTGACAGTGCTAAGAAAATATGTATAGACAACAGGGGTAGGCAACCCTGGTCCTGGAGTGTCAGCATCCAGCAGGTTTTCTGTCCTACCTGATGAGTTACTATCTGCCTGAGATCAGGTGTGGTTCACCAGAGACCAGGTAGGATAGAAAACCAGCTGGATGCCCCTGATAGCAAGTTTAAGACTAGAATTAGTGACCATTAAATGACATGATGCTGTGCAGCTAAATAATGTGCAAGTTTAAATTATATTATGAACCATTTTCTTCTTCCACATGTATATAAATCAGCTATAAACATTTACTTCATGAAGTAACTCCTGTGTTTACAACTGTGCCTGTTTATGGGTCTCCAAACTACCAGAATGTATTAAGTTTTGAATGGTTTTAAATTTATAATCCATATGTTTTAAGAAGTTCGGATTTATTACGGCCACTCCGTTTAAAATGCTACGTGTTTTTGGCAGCTGAGGTGTTCAAAGCCTCCTGTGAAGTCCTGTAAAACTGTGAAGCTTATTTATTGTCTGGCAGAGTGCTGTTGAAGGTGCTAACTTATAGCTAATGAGCGTGTATCTGCTGTTCATTGGTGTGTTAGAGGTGGACCTGGGGGAGCCGTGGACTACTGTTGATGTAGAGCAGTGTTTGCCAGTCCGGTCCTCGGGGACCCACTGCCAGTCCATGTTTTTGCTCCCTGGGAGGGAATAAAATCACGGACTGTCTGTGGGTCCCTGAGGATTGGATTGGGAAACGCTGATGTAGAATACTAGAGTACCACTGAAGAGAACTATAGAAGAGCACCTTCTAGGGCTGGAACCTGGAACCTTTGATATACAAGCCTGTGATGCTATCGCCTTCAAGTCCAAACTATCCCCGCTGCTTCTCTTTGGTATTCATTTTGTTGTCCAGGGTGCTGCACCAATTAAACAGCTAGCTGTCAGACCCATCTATAACTGCTTTGGTTGGGTAGGATTTACAGAACTACTCATGGGAAAATTGTTTTTCACTCTATGTTTATCTTATAATAAATAACGCTGATATATCTGATGGGATGAAATATGAAATCAGTTAAGACTCATTGTTCCCTTGGTCTCTTTGGCTGAATTGCAACAGTCAATGGACAGACTATTGTTTTTACTTACTGCTCTTGATTTTCTATATTAAATGGCACATTGGTACACTGTTTACTGCTGTTTTTAACAACAGTGGTGGGGTTTGAATTTTACATACACTGTTGTGAAAAGGTACTTCCCCTTCATGTAATAGCTTGTGCATGTTTGTGATTGCTAGCCTTGTGCCCTGAACTGCCTGGAACAAACTGCAAGACTTCCACGACCCTAACCAACGTGAGTGATTGGAAGATGGATGCCTGCAATTTTCTATACTGAAAGTTCAAACATAATTTAATATGTCGTAAAAAGTAAATTGAGTCAAAAAATAACACAAAATTGACCACCGTCCCCTTGCACTCAATAACACCAGCTTCAGCTCTCTGAATCTCTGTCACAGTAATCTCTGTCACCTCCTGTAGTTACAAATCTTTCTGAGTGTCATCAAATAATTTTGTTCGGCTCCTTGCTGCACGATTGTGTGATATTTTCTGATTTATGATTGTGATCCACCTATTACAGGTCTTGCCACATCTTATTCAAAAAGGAACATAAGAACATAAGAACTATACAAACGAGAGGAGGCCATTCGGAAAATCTAAAACATTTATTTTCTTGTTCTTCAACTATTCTGAAATTGCCTTGTTAGTGTTTTATTTTGTTTCATATCCTGCTTTGGCTCATAGATGGATGTCGTGTCCTTCTCCTGTCGAATTCTCTGCTATCAACCGCAATTTCACGGTTTCTTCAGTGATGGAAAGTCACCCAGGTCTTGATGCAGCAAAGCATCCTGAAACCATGACATCACCACCATGCTGCCCTGGAACACTGGTGGCTTTTGTGCTCACCAATCATAATGGACACGTGACTACAGAAAAGTTCCACTTGAGACTCTGTTCATAGCACATTGTTCCCAGGATAATACTGCTGATAGTTCTTGGTCCTCTTGCCTCAGGAATAGCATTTGGGCACAAAGTTCCAGGTATTGATGTCACAGAATACATTATTTATTTTGTGATTAATTGTCATTGTTGACACACCACAGCATACACCAATGAAATGTGTTCCCTCCATTTAACCCATATGCGACATAGCAGGGGGCAGCTAATTCAGCGCCCGGGGGGCAGCGCTGGGGGGCGGGACCTTGCTCAGGGTACCTCAGCGGTGCCTTGCTGGTCAGGGATTCAAACCTGCAATCTTTCAATTATGAGTGTGCTTCCCTAACCATTAGACCACCACTGCACATTAGCTGTGTAGTATGAGATGCATGATTGAATTGTCATACCTGAACATTTGTTCTTTGCCGGGCATCACTGGATAGACCTGAGCAAACAGCAGTCCACTCCATGTGTTACACTGCTTGGATGGATATTGCAGCACGGACAGTAACAATAAATTGAAAGAAATGTGTACTGATCTTCTCTCTTCCTGAGACAGCCTGAGTATTGGACATCGCTGCTATTGTATTAAAATATAATATAGACAATGCAGCTTTGAACCCAGAAAAGCTTCATATCTGAGCTTTAAGTCTCTCCTCAGCTTAAACTATTCACTCCAGCCTGTCAAAAACAATTCCTCCTATTTCTAGAATGAATGCACAGGCGTCATAAAATGTGCTGCACTGTTATTGTTATCGTAATAAAGCTGATTGAGCGATAGTGACAATGTGATTGAATCTCTTTGTGCTTAACAGAATTGTTTCCCATATAGCTGATGGGGGACTGCTTTCCAATGAGTGGGGTGCCCTCTGACACCCCTGTTCTGAATATGAAATTCCATGACCATTCATGGCCTGCTGTGACAACTGTTTGGCTGTTTTTGGATACGTAACAGTCTGCTCAGCATTATGGTACAGCCAGGAGAAGTTAATGGTAACCAGCTGTTGTTTCTTATACCATTGTTGTGTTTTACTGGTCTTATATTTTTGTTTCTTTTTATTTAGGTGAGGTATTTCTCCAATGTGAATTACATAGTTTTGTATTTGAGTAAATATGAAACTTGTGTTGGGTTGAGGAAACTGGAAATATAGTGCTTTTAGCACTTGAGGTAATGTGTCTGATTTCTGTCTTTAGGCATTATTTTTTAATGGATTTAATTTCCATAAGCTGCCAGTTGCTTTGACTCCTGATTTTCTTTTGTGACCAGGTAGAGACAAACATTGACCTTGACTGCTGTTGTGATGTATATATCTTCTGTTGTCGTGAAGATATGTCATACTGCGGTCAAATTTATTTTCCTGTGGTAATGGCCACCCAAGGAACACGTTTCTTTGCATGTAGGCTCCAAAACCACATTCACCTAGTTACCATTTTCCAGTCATTTCCAGGAATAACCAAGAGAGCACTGGGATCAGCTAGCCTCCATTTAACACTCTTGACCGAAACAGGGTAGTAAAAATATGCCTGGGCAAGTCTACTGATATTTATCCAACCATCTGCCACACACTTATCCCGTATCCTGGTCAGAGTCCCAGGGTATTGAAATTTAATTTAATTGTATTTATTTGATTGGTAGTATCAGAAATACTGAGACCCTCAATACCGATTAATTGAAAGGGATATTATATCAAACATGCAGCCTGAATATTTTGTTTAGAAACTCGAAACCGCGGCCTTCTCACGCTTACTCTCACAAGGGGGCTGAAACGGATTTAGAGACAGGAGGCGCAACGGCTCCGCTTCTTTCCGCGGTTCCCATGCTTTTTCTGTGTTGAGCAAAGCGCTCTTCTGAACCCGATCGACCGAGTCTACTGCAGCAGTACAGCGCGCGCTGCACGCAGTGGCAAGTTCAAGTTTTAACATTTCGTTTCGGAAAAAGTTTGCAAACCTGCATACATCTTCGGTGGATTTAACTGCACGCGGAAAGACGGTGCGATTTTCTTTTTCCACCTGGGGCTTGAAGAAGACATCTACATTACCTATCCAGTTCAGGAAGGTATTGCAATTATACTTTGTATATAACTATTTTTTTTAATTATTATTATTGAAGACAAAGTATTGCGGTTTTTATAGTTTTCGTTCACTTTTATTTTTCTCCGATAATAATCTGATTCATTATAAAGCGTATAATTTTTGTTGTTAGTATTATTTGTTTTGTTATATGTATGGAATCAGTGAACTGAGTTCTTTGTTCTGTTAGTTTCTTAGTTAATAGAAACATACACACACACTTTATATAGGTTAAACAAAAGCGCGAATAAATGTGAATTATAACTTATTCGCGATATTGAAAGTATTCTCTAAGACGAACACTGCAGTCTAACATATAACCCCTAGGCCTATTGGTCCGTCAGTCGACTCTTCTACCAAATATAATTGCATTTTCTGGGTACAGGTGAGGATACCTCGCTGTTCCTTGTCCATTACATATTTCCCTGTGTGTCGAATGCAGTCCCTTTCGGTCGCTCTTTGTCCACTTGAACATATTCTTTATCCCAGCAGGAACAGTGCGGCTTTAGCACTGACTTTGCAGAAGTTTTCTGAAGTTGTCTGAATCTCTGAAATGTACAGGCCAGTTGTCAAGAGACATTCAATATATATTGGGAATGATGCATAGACCATACAGCAAGGAAATCGATATCCGCAGCTTCCCGAGAACTGCAGTAGATAATGACGGCGAATTTAATTGCACGGGTTTCGTTTTCACGCGTTATTATGTGCAGCACAGCAGCTTCCCGCATCGATGGGGTAGTGTTTTCAAATTTGGCCCCTACACTGCGCACAGTTGGCGTGTTTTGTGGTTGCTGCGGTTTCCTCCCACGTTTTAATGACATGCAGTTCAGCCAAACTTGTGCCTTTAAATTGGCCTTGGTGTACAACCGTGTGACTGAATATCATACCCTGTGACGGGCTTCTCGCATTCAGACCGTGCCAGGCCAGGTAATTTCGGGATAAAAAGCATCATGTTGTTTCATTTAGTGAAAGGAGTCTGATACATGACGCATAGCATCACGTGAATAAGCGCGCATTTTCTAAAGTTAGCTCCTTAAACGACTGGGTGTATGCTTTCCTGAACTTAAAATTCCAGACCTCTGTGAAATCAGCGGTTAACTGGAATGTGATATAACAAAATAGATTAATAAGTGTTCAGTTTTTCATTTTCCCTATCATGGGCATGTTAATGTTGAGATAGAGAAGGTGTTTCTATTCTGTCTTGAATTTGATATAGGAAATTTTATTGTAGCTCTTGACTGTGGGTCATACAGTCTCTGTACTAGGAGGGTGCCCTTTATCAGTTGTCCGATGAGGTCAAGATAGATGCAGAAACCACATAGAAATTATATATTTTCTAGAACAGGGGTGGCCAATCTTATCCGCAAAGGGCCGGTGTGTATGAGGGTTTTTGCTGCAACTCCTTAATTAGATTACTAATTAGAGGACTGATTGGCTGAAGAGTCCTCACACCTGGGTTTGAACAGGTGACCTACAGGTTATCCCAAAAACCTACATACACACCGGCCCTTTACGGATAAGATTGGCCACCCCTGGTCTAGAATTTACCCTGAAGAACCCTGAAGTAGGAGCCAATATGGCTAGTTATTCAATAACAGTAATTAGGATGAATAATTCAGAGGAAAAGTGAAATGCTTGCCTTTCATACCCACACATTCATTAAATTAGTACACATTAACAATTTTGAGCAACATGTAACTTTATGCATTTACATTAATTTAGAAGACATTTATCCAAAGAGACATTCATTTTTGAGCAAGCAAGGTCACACTGTCCCTGGAGCAATTAGGGGTTAAGATCTTTGCTCACAGACACAATGCTCAAATCACTTTACTAACCCGGGGATTTAAACTAGCAACCCTCCGATTACAGGCTCAGCACCTTTAACTTGCTAAGGCACACAGTGCCACCAAACTGCAAAGAGCTGAGATTTTATGTGATATGTGATGGCAAAATAATGCGTTAGGGGGAAAAAGTGGGACGAGAGGAACAGCCCTTAAACATGGCGCCCCTAGTAGTTTGTGGCTCAGTGAGTTTGGACCAGTGATTGCAGCTGCCAGTTGAAATCCTGAGGCCAGTAGCCACCGATGGGCTCCTGAATAAGACCATTAACCCCCAGTCGCTCCTGGGTCACTGCATGCTGGCTGACCCACAAGCTTCCTGTGAGTGTCTCTTAAGGAGCAAGACAGGAAGAGACGCTGAAAAGACATTTTCCCCATGGGGATCAATAAAGTATCACTATTCAGTATCCTCTGTTATAAAATGTCTGGATTAAAGATCGTATTTCAGTCTGATTTGTTCACTTTTATCCCCCCAAAAAAATGGCGGCACCATTCCAAGTCAACAGCTGCTGGTTAACCCACTGTAATCGTTTGGCGTCCTGTTTGTGTTTGTTAACGGAGGAAACCCATTTGGCAGATTTAAGGCTTGACATTTCACTGTTCTACATTGTATGTGATTCTGCTGCTTACATCAGAATCTGTTTTATTAAAGTGTGCAATTAATCCAGTAACACACTTTAATTTTTTTTTAGTAAAACAGTCTTTTTATAAAAAGATACTGTAAATGTTTACTTTTAACGGTGTTTGTGTACACAGTAATGTAACACAGCCCATTAAGCTCCTCCCACATGTCTGTAAGGATGATGTACAATGAACAATAACAATGCATGAAGACAAAATGAATACAAATCACATTATTCTCCCATATTTATGTGGTTATAACAGTTAAATGAACCCTGATATTATAAATAGGAAAAATACACAGAGAATGACTAAATTACTACTCGTGTAAAATTGCTAGTCTTGTTCTATTGCTTGTTTTGAGTACTGCCTTTTAATGCCTCTCTTTCTGTGACATAAATCAGTAGTTACGAAAACACAGTGAAATGCAGTTACAATGAATGTGATGAACTGAGCCGTGCCTTTTCCCTGTTGATTTTGCTATGTACTAAAAATGGTAGTTTAGTCAATAATGATTTCTCTGGCATTCCAGGACACTCCTTTCGAGTAAGAATCCTCCTGCTTGCAGGCGCTGCTCCCTGGTGTCCTTAAGCAATGATAGAAATCTCTGTGTGGACACTGAGGTAGGAGATGATGAGCCTCAGTTGGTCACATCTGCATGTTTTTAAGTGTCTTTTACTGTCAATGACCCTGGACCCCTGCTTGATATTTAGCTCAGAAGGAAAAATGATTGGAGAGATAACCAATCAGATTATAGAGGAGGTGGGACCAAGCAACTAGAGGAGGCGGGACCAACCAATCAGATGTCTTGGTCTGTATGCTGAGTAAATGAGTCGGAAAGGTATTCAGCATGCAAGCTGCTTGGACCCACCTCCTCTACAATCTGATTGGTTATCTCTCTGAACCAATCATTTTTCATTCTGCCCTCAGAACATTTTTGTGCAAGTAAAACTCCCACAAGCTGATAGCTATGGCATTTACCATGATTTTTTTTTTCAAAGTTTACCACAAAGTATTCAGGAATTCTTCGTTGTCTTGTTATTGTTATTGTTTTGTATCTATAATTCTTATGTGCGTGACCTCATCGATGTGGTGTCCTCTACAGAGCTCTTATGCTTCTGGTGCTCCTGTGGTCAAGCTTATTGGAGTGTCAGCACATTACAGTTCACAGTAAGGTATGTGGAACGTGTACAGGTACAGTGTGATGTTTTCAGTCATTCTGGCTTGACAGGTATAATAAAAGGTGGATCATGATATTGTTTCTGTCGCTGTGAAATAACTGAAGTCAATTAAAAGGTGCAGTATTATGTTGTCAGTCCCTGTGGCATAATTAAGCCTTTTACAGTGAATTTGATTACTCTTTGTTGTTGTTGGATTCTCTCTGGAATGAATTCTAGCTTATGAGCTGACATATTTCCTAATGCAACTGATTCATTAAGTCTACTGGGTTGGGTGAGTCAAGGACCAGGTACCCGGTTTTGGGCTTGGTGGGGAAATACTATCGAACTTGACATTCACCCAGAGGTATTAAAGCATCCCTCAAACAAGTCTGAGCAAATCCAGCTGTAGGACGTAATTCTCACTTTGTTCCACCATTGCCTGTAAGGTCATCAGTTTGTTTTTAAATCAGTACCCAAAACAACTGGTCTTTGCTGCTTTATGAGTTTTTGCTCCTGAGTGAAAACGTTCTTGAGGGTTAAGTCTGTCCACTCATTGGTGGGTTTGGTCAAATGCTGAGAAAGGTGCTTCCAGCTGTTCGGAGGGCATTCCCCTACCCCTCTCTACTTTCCCAGGATGATGATAGGTTAGAACCGGAAAGGAGGGCGGGCAATTGCTCCAAATGGCCAATCCTGTCACTGCTTGAAGCTTCCCCTCTTCTTTTGGAGTGACTTTTTACTAGCAGAGGAATCTCTCCTTGAACTGGCTGTCTGACCTACATCTGACCCAAGAGATTAAGGGCTCTGGTTACAAAGGTGCACACTATGAATATCTAGGTATTTCTTTATAACAACCAGATATCTCCCCAACAACTGTAATCCACCCTGTCTCTAGTATTCCTTTACAGTCACCCAACAGCACAGTGTTCAGTACGCAGAGAACACAAAGAAACACAGAGAAGAATTCTCGCTTGCTGATATGGACGGCTTGTCCTCAGCTAGATATCAGATCCACTATGGTGTCTGTTTTCACTTCTGGAAGAAGGTGATCTGAAAAGGAAACGCTGTAGAGATCAAAGTCCCCAAGACTAGCCTATTGCCCTATTGGTCTGTACTCGACCGCTGAGATGTATGCCTGGAACCACTAGCTGCAGAATGGTCTCACAGCAGCATTTGATTCTCTGATGTAATGGATTTTATCTGACTCACCTGCCCTGACTTTCTCAACAAGAATTGCGGTGTCTTGCTCACACGCCACTCTGCGTTGTTTCAGCTCTACATGGACTTGCACTGACTCGCAGTCGCATCTCTTCGCAGGTTCCTACGAGGCCCGAGTACCAGCCGGACCGTGGAACCAGGGAGGGGGGGGTCTCAGGCTCCTGGGGCCCTTGGGGGCCGTGGGGGGACTGCTCACGATCCTGTGGGGGTGGGGTGCAGGAACAGACTCGCTCATGCCTGCTGATTGACGACACTCCAGCCAACCGCCCCCCAGGACAAGCCCCCCTCCCCCTGACTCCTGGCGGTGTAGTGCCCATGTTACACCCCTCTGGCCCCCTGCACCGCAACTACGTATGGCATTCACACAATAGCACACGCCCCGGTTCTCACAGATCGATGGGACGCCACCCACAAGGCCCCAGAACCCACCGCCCTGGACACAGGTGACGAAATCCCTTTTTTATTACGGTGCCCCCTACTGCCCATGCAAGGAAATGTCGGATTTGTTCAGCTTCTGTCACAGGCTGACTTGAATGCTGAGCAGACTGAAGGAACAGACTTCTGGATCCTTCCCAGTTTAAAGTCTCGATGATAAATAGCCTCAGTGTCTCTGTTTGCACCCATGCTGCTGCCTCCTTCAAGCAAGAGCATTGAAAGGAGGTGCTTTATAAAGAGCTCTGACAGCCGATTAATGGGATTTTAATTGGGGGAAGTAAGGTCTGAAAAATGGCAGCCAGTGCATTCAGCACAAAAAATACCATTCAGCTCAAGGGCTGTTTTGTCACACTTGGCTAATTGCACAGTCAAATATAAAAGTCTTTTTATAATGTAAATCAGGTTTGACCTTTATGACATATTCTGTCTGGTTGCCTTGTGTGTGTGAAAGTAACTGAGCGGAATGGATGGCAAGTGCCTCTATTTGTTGAGAATTAGACACTCGTGGAAACATCCTCGATATCTGTAATTCAACGGTGTGTTACTTGAGGTGACAGGATGCTTCCTGTGCAGGGGGGGTCACGAGCGCATCGTCCCGGGGAGGTACGGCTATGGGCGGATGCCGTACGTCATGCCGCTGCAGACGGACACCGGCCAGCAGCAGAGCCGCCCTCGGGGCCGCAGGGCGAGACAGGGATCCTCAGTAGGACATCAATCTAAGGCCCGACACCGGGGACAGCCGTCGGGCTTCCCGCTGCAGACCCGGAGCCGTGATTTCAGTAGCCCCCAGCAGCAGCCCACTGGGTCTCAGCCCATGGCGGGGCCAGGGGGGGTCTCACTTTACCAGGCGCCTGGATCCCAGCTGGGCTCCTACCTCGACAATGGCCCATCAGTGACCCGCAGTGGGCCGCTTTCCGCTGCCTGTCCTGGGCCCCAGAAGCTGCACCGGATGTGTAACACCAACGTAAGGACTGCAGCTTATGTGCCGAATACCTTTCCGATTCATTTACTCGGCCTGCAGCTAGCCTTTATTTGATGAGTAGTTGCTTAGGATTAATTCTCACTGTTTTTGAATATTACTGATTTTTGTCTAGGCTGCTTTCTATGTAGCTAAGTTATTGTAACTTACTGTAGCGAACAGAGATGCCGTTTGGGCAAAATTAACATAAAACACAGACTAGGGATTGAAACTAGGTTGGCAGAACTATTACAACTTATCAGACAAGAGGATTAATACACTGAATTGAAGACTTAAGTCCCTAGCATAGGGAAGAAAGGGCAACTCTTGCTGTGACTGAAGCAGTGGGGATCTCATCATCCCTGATTATGCTGATGGCCACTATGTGAGGCCTTGGCTTGTAAGCCCCAAATGTTAGCATTTCCTGAAAGATTGTAACAATAAGATAGCATAAGAGTGCCATGCAAATAGAAATGGATACTTACAGCTTATCGTGTTGTCTCAGAACTCCACCAAAGATTCAAGTCTGCAAAACAAAACATCATTATAAGCAAGACATTTGTTTGAATGGGTTTGGCATGGAAGCTGAGAGCCGGCGCTTCTGCTAAATCGTATCAACAGCGGATTGTCACATGTGCTTCTGCTGCCTGTCTGTTTGCCGGCCCCCAGGCCTGCCCCCCACCTGGCCAGCACATCAGGGAGGTGCAGTGTTCCTCGTACAACAGCCGTCCCTTCATGGGTCGCCTCTACCAGTGGGAGCCGTTCACAGACGGTCAGTGTGCTCGTGTCGTGTCCCTCCCCCGCGATAGCATGTCAGGTTCCTCTGGCTTGAAAATTGTACCATTTATTCCATAAGTCAAGGAAATTGATAATTTAAGAGCTAATTTGAAAAATGAATTGATGAATTCATCCCAGTGGGGAAATTCTCTTCTTGCCCACCTCATCTTGCTCCCCATGACACACACAAAGAGAGTAAACTTGGCAGCAAAGGGCACCCTCCTGTGGCAGCGCCCAGGGAGCTGGGGGTTAAGGGCCTCGCTCAAGGACCCGCAGACATGCTGAGGTCAGGCTTGAACCTGTGACCTTCTAATTATGGGCCCAGAGGCTTAGCCCACTGAGCTCCACACCACCCCCCGACTTTCTAAAACTCAGTCCGTTTTTTATTGTTTTTGAGATGAGGCCGCCAATGACCTAAAGTCTGGCTTCCTAATCATATGTTACAGTACTGAAAACAAAACTCACTCAGTCCCAATGTAATCCAAAAAGATACTTTTGTTTAATTTCCTAAACTCACTTAGTCCACGGAAATTTTCTCGAAACTGTATTCCATGGACTGAGTGAGTTTTAGAAATGTGCACTTCAACACCTCGATAATCTCAAAACGATGAAAATTATATAATTGAATAATTAGTAAGATGAGGCTGTTGGAGTGAAACCTGGCGACTAGCCAAGAGACTGACAGAGACTGAGAGAGACCCGTAATCTAATCCATCCTTCTACTCTGTTGAAAAAAGTCTTCTACTGTATCACAATGGAATGCTAACACTGCTAACTGCTTTGAGCTGCTGTCAAACACTTTCCACAACCAGTCAACTAGTATCCAGGGGACAGCGGCAGTAACACAGTTCTTTTCCGATAGCCCTCTGCAGGGCCCCAAAGTGCATGTTTTTCTAGCTTATATGAAAGGGGCTATATTCTGATTTAATGTGAATAAGCCCCGCCCCCAGAACCTCCCGCCCAGAAGCCCCGCCCCCCAATTGCATCAACAGGCAGGTGATGGCTTCTTGTGGCTCATCTCATGCCACTTGGCATGAACATACATGTGCGTGGGACATATATGCTGATTGCACGTCACAGTGAACCATCAGCTGTGAATCACCGCCATGCCTTCTGAATATGAAGAATATGGCGGCCTAAATATGTACATGCATTCAACGATAAATCTGATCGTAATCTTTTAATCAAATTTACGGCCTCCTGATTTGCTCTGTCCGCTAACACTTTCAGTATAACACTGCTTTGCATTTATTACCAATTGCACCAAAGTTTTTGCATCCCACTGGGTCTTACTGACAGTAGCAGGCCAGGAAGCGCAAAGCAGATAATTATTGGCACCATAAATAGCATCGTGATTATCTTGCAGACTTAAAGAAGCAGGTGATTGGCTTGTGAGATTCTAGTGTCAGCAGGTCTTTTCATTTCAGGTTCCAAAAGTGGGAGGTGGGAGGTTCTAAGGTCAGCCCCTGACGATTAATTGCCTGTAGTACTGTGTATTCTGTGAGTTCTTCATCATTAGGATTTGCTAAACAGTGTCTGGAATATCTGGTCACTGTTGCCATGCCAAAAATACATTGCCTTCAGCAAAACTCTGCTTCACAAGCCCCGACCAGCCGGGAAGAGGGCCGTCCTGTGTAACATCGCAGGGCCAAAGGCATTGAAAATGGTGGATAATGATAACAGGCCACACGTGGACGGCAAGGAATCGATGATGATATGATGACCGATCATCCGGCTTACACATTCTCTGGAATGTTCTGTCCGATCCCACTGCCACAAGAAAGTAGCTATAAAATTTGAACGGCAATCGGGGGGGGGATAAAATGGGAAAAATGGCTGTAAGTTATGAAGGTTTAAAGAACTGAAAAGTATCTCTGCCCCCCACCCGGGTGTGGCACTTAAAATAAATCACTGCTTTAAAACACACTGTAGAAAACGGTGAAAATGTGAGTCACCTTGGATGAAAGTGTAGGCCAAGAAACTTCAGTGATCCTTATAATTTCTTTTTATATATCATACATGTGTATCTACACATATATAACTAAAATATATCCTCAGGCTAAAACTGTTTATGCATATATGTGCTGTTCATCTTTCTGTCTTCTTATTTACTGTAAGTGAAGGTTGTTATGCGAATGTATGTCAGCTGTGAAAAGGTTTAATGTCACCAGACACTGTTTCACCTACACTATTACTTTTTTGGCCACAATTACTGTTTGGCCAGATATTCACTTGAATGTGTATCCATGATATAAGACAGGTTAAGTAGTTTCCTGGTTGGAACCGTAGTCTTTCCCTAAAGTGTTGTGAGCACAGTGCTGAAAAGTCATATATTGTCCTGGCCTGCTGATCTACTTCAGCTGCACTACTTTAAGCATGTGACTAGGGGGGTGTAATCTGAATGGTAAATACCATTTTCACGGGTCAAACAGAGCTGCTGAACTCTCGGATGTGGCACTTGACCTGTGAGGATTCAGAAAATAACCATTGACTGCTTAAAGAACCCCAGACGTCCTGCTCATTTAAGACACTCGGGATAAACAGTGCGGCAATAAATAAGTCAAGTAGTGCATTAATTCTTGAACCAATGGATTGAGCTTTTGATGGTGGATGAAGAGGATTTTGCCACTTTCCTGGTGGTGAATAGACAACTCGTGCTCAGCTTCTGAGGAACAGGCTCACATGCTGAAAAGTCTGTTTCTGGCCACAGTTCTGTAAATGCATCCCTTCTCCAGTACAGCAGCACACCTGGCAGAACAGGCCCTGAGGAGATGATGGCCTTTGTCCTATTGCCGGTGTGCCTCTGTATCTCCATTTCTGGTCCAGAAGCTAGAAATCCAGACCAAGATTTTGTTTCCACCAACACGCCGAGTACTGTAACTGTGATTTATGGTCACCTACTGGGTAGAAACAAAATCTTGGTCTGGATTTGTAGCTTCTGGACCTGAAATGCCCAACACTGATCTCCAGTCACAGCTGGTCCTCAATCTTCTGATTCACAGCTGCAGTGGTGGAAACACTTGCTGCTGGTGCTATTGGCAACAGCTTTTATTTCAGATGTTGGGCGACAGCAGCGGTGACTGTGACATAGCATGGTCAGGACCAAAGGGGTCTGTCTTGTGGGTAATGTACAATGTTGAAAATGCAATAGCGTGTTAAAATGTACCGTGTTTTCAGTTTCTGCTCTTAGAGACTGAAGAAGGTGGGGGGATTTGTTATCTTTCTGGCTGTAACACTTAGAAGGGATGCAAAAACAGAATGGAATCAAAATCAGATCAAGAAACAGATGGAGAGTTCTCACAATCATTTCCTAATTCTGAGGCATGCCTTAGAAGTACAAGAATTTAACAAATCATGATCTGATACAAAGTGCATATCCCAGCATTCAAATCCTTTTGTCATTTTGTTGTTTCAAAGGAAGTACTTTTCATAGTGATCTAGTAAAACACTGCACCCATGTGGTGGTTTTCAGAAGTGTTTTTTTCTCCAGTTGCTGTGGAATGGATGTCGTGATTGTCCCACGTCTCTCTGCCCTTACAGCTCAGGGGGACCAGCACTGTGAACTTAATTGTCGCGCCGTTGGCTTCCGTTTCTATGTGCGCCAGTCAGAGAAGGTGATTGACGGCACGCCGTGTGGCAGGAATGAAACGTCGGTCTGCATCGACGGATCTTGTCAGGTACCCCGAGCCAGCGACAGTCTGTCGCCTTCTCTGTGTTTCGATCCTATTCTCGTATCGTCTATATTATCAGCTTTTTTATCGGGCTTTCAAAAAATGTGATATGAGGTTTCTAGCCGCTGTTGAGAAAGTCGATGCATTTGCCTGATGTAGCCGTGTGATCCAATTATCAGCAGGAGAGCAGCATTCGAAATTGGAATACAAGTAACATGTTGGTTTATAACAGTGACTCTGGGGTTATCTCATGACCTTGTACTGGAGAAGTGGTTGGAAGATGGATGGATGGAACTGATTTCAATTCACCAGGATCTCAGGGGCCCTGGGAACACAACCTGCCTCACAGCCCACATCCAGGCTGCCATGCCCCACCGTGCCACCCTGGACCCGACATGCCCCACCTCCCTGCACTGGACCAGGCCAAACCTAAGCAGCAAAGGCCAGTTAGTCCTGATGTGGAGGAGATGCCATGTAACCATGGGAACCTGTATGAGCAGATTGTACTTATGACCCTGAATGAGGACTTGGGAAGTTCTGGAGGTTGTTGAAGTTGTGGAGGTTGGGCATGTCCCACAGATTCAGCTGCAAACTGTGGAAGGAGACCAAAGCACACAAATGGTTGGCTAGAGAATCTTTTGCTCCTCATTCCTTGGCCTAAATTCCTTAACAGGACCAATGTTTTACTTCTCTTTAACACCAATGGCGCATACAACAGTCACAGTGGAGTACTTTAACTCTGAAAAAAATGCCTTTTGAGTTGAACTGGAAGGTCGCAGCCTTTTCCCAGTCATGTTTTCGCAGGGAATTGAAGTCAGGTCAGAGCTGGTTAAGAAAACAGTTGGAGAACTACAAAGCACACTACAAGCACTAATGCCGTACCGCGCATTTCCTTGCGTGTGGTTGTTATTTTTAGCAAAGGTATCCTAGCGCATCGGTGAAACGGCCGTGGGAGCATTTACCACAGCTCTCAATTCCCTGATCCCCAACTCTGTTTCCTGGACAACAGGAGCGCAATTTGGCCTTTGCTAAGGCTCTGACCTAGAGGGGAGTACTGCTTTTAGAGAAGTGAAATCAATAGTCCCGTTTAATAGAACAGTCTCCATGAAAATGTGGAGGGGTGTTTACAACCAGTTAGTCCTGATGTGGAGGAGATGTTATCCCTGGTTCATGTTGGCCTCCACAAATGACATCTTGTCTGACCTCGCTGATGAGCGTGCAGTGGCCTGTTACCTGATTTCCAAGGTAATTCTGGCTCCTTCTCCTAATCCACGGTTCATCTGTCTTGCATCTAAATCGCATGTAATGGAGTGGCTGCAGTTTCCCTCTTCCTCTAGACTGCTAACTGCTAATTAAAGAAAAAAGTATAACTACTCTAATTAGGATAAGATCACTCGTCATTGGACCTCTTAGAAAGATGTCGCCCCATTTCTGAGTCTTCAGAGCGGCATTTGGCTTCAAGCAATAGAAGAGTCAGCATCTTGCTTCTGAGAAAGGAGGTTACATTTGGCTTCCAGCTTGAAGGGAGGTCACAGTGGATTCGCTGTATGGCGTCAGGGGGTCCTTGCAGTATTGGGTAAATATTGTTGAGCTGTATTTCAGACATAGATAGTTCCTTAAGGGGAGAGTCTGTGGGGCATTAATGACTTGTGCTGAATCAGGAAAAAGGCTGGAAGAGCTTGAAGCAGATTCTTCAGCAGCTAGATTGGCTGGCAGGCTATTGATACTGCTGGGGAGATTATGGGATTCTTAAGGGAAGTGAGCAACACCCACTGTGTACAAGAGCTCTTCTCGCTATATGTATGTCAGGGGTGGGAAAAGGTGTCCAGGTTCCTGTGGTGCTGACCCTGACAGCACAGACCAGGAACTACTTAACAGTCTGTGTCCCCTGACTTTAGCTGGGATGTGAATACAGTTTTGGGCAGGAGTCTGTGGCCCCTGACTAGCAGGGATGTGAATACATGCTGTGGACACTTAGTTATCTTCAGATAATCCCCCCTTATTTACACTGAGCCTCAGAGGTTGTGCCATAAAATCACAGCAACATTAAAATTTTGAGGCTAATGATTCAGCTTGTTCTTTTCAAATATTTTGCAAGCCTCCAAACGGAAATATAGCGTAACCACTGGATTATGGGTCAATAAACACTGACTTATGATATTAATGTCCCCTGAATGCATCCTTAGTGAGGCTCGTATGAAATACCAGCAGTAAACCCAGTGCATATTTAGATTGTAAGGTAATTCCGGATAACAGGAAGAAAGAGGACACTGCTTAACTTGACAGGTACATCAGAAATCAAGTTGTAATTGTTGGCGGTATTTTGGCAATACACTAATGGTTATACATGCTTGTCATATAGAAGAAGGTGATACAGGAGAACAGGATGGTAATAAATGAGAATGTTATGGAACATGTGTATTATACATTATTGTTTATTATGATTGGCAAGAAGGAGTTTGACTCATAAAGACACAGCCTCCAGCTGGGCCTTGGGGTTCTGTCATGACTGGGATCAACGTGCTGAGGGAAGGTTAGCGATGGATGACTGACATTGCTGGGTTGAAGTTTGGTCATAACTGTTCTGGGGTCTACTGGCCTGTGAGTGACGAACTTCTTGGAAGGAATTCTGGCACATGCAAACATTATGTGTCTCTACAGGTATTCTGAAGGCGACTAGTATAGGCTAAGAGGAATATCACTAGGGTTTCATTATTTATGTTAAGCAACCCTGATCCTGGAGTGTCAGTATCCAGCAAGTTTTCTATCCAGCCTGGTCTCTGATGAACCACACCAGATCACAGGCAGATAGTAACTCATCAGTAAGGACTTGTTGGATACTGGCACTCCAGGTTCAGGGTTGCCCACTCCTGATCTAGTGATGGCCAAATGAAGCTTCATGAACCATTTGCTGTATTTTCTGACCCCACTAGATGGTGCTATCTGTTTGTAAAAGGGCTCAAAGCATGCCAAAAAGCAAATCAAGGGCACCATCTAGTGGAGTCAAAAAATAGTGCAAATGGTTCATGAAGCTTCATTTGCCCATTGTTGTCTCTAATCTGTATGTTCCTATGAGGACTGCAATAACAGGTTCTTAGTGTACCTGATGATCAAGACACATTAATAAGAAAAACTTTTCATATCTGTTTAGCTTCCTTCGCTGCAGAGATGGCTGTCATCTCGCTATTCTTTTCTTCTATAATCTGTTGAGGAGATGTCCATTACTAGTCATGGTGATGGTGTGTAATGGGAGATTTATTGTGTGGGAAATGAATATCACTTATACTTAATCTCTTAGTGCCAAAAAATGGTGGCAGTGCGCTGTGCTGTGTGTGGCTGTGGCTTTTAGCGCCCTGTAGTGCTTCTTGGGTGCCTGTTGCTGTAGCCGCTGAGCCCGAGATGGACGTCACCCAGAGGGCAGCTGAGACAGAGGTCTGTATATGAAACATTACATTCAGAGCTGCTGGGGGCCGTTATCAGGAGCCGTGAAAATCACTGACGGCCTTTCTTCAGGGTCGTTACCTCTCCCAGAGCACAGTGACAGATATTGCTGTATTTTTTGTCTAGCCCTTGCAGTACTACGCTCCTTTGAAATGCGGTTTAAGAACTTAAATGCAGCTACTCTTCACTGACCCCTCCAACAACACCCCCCC
>JAODJU010000007.1:13316364-13329644 GCA_026776725.1 Gnathonemus echidnorhynchus | reverse complement strand
TGGCTCATCAGAAGCCAAGTAGGATAGAAAACCTACTGGATAGTAGCCCTCCAGGACCGGAGTTGGAGACCCCTGCTATAAACTATATGCTCATAGCAAATGTGTAGGCCACACTAATGTGTAGGCCAAACTGTAGGCCACACTGATGTTCTCAGGTGCCATTTGTCAAACATGTCTGACAGCACACCTTCTCTTTCTGATTTTCAGATGAGAACTGTCGAGACAAATACTACAACTGCAATGTGGTTGTTCAGGCTCGCCTGTGCGTGTACACTTACTACCAGACGACCTGCTGTGCGTCCTGTACCCGCGGGGCCCAGCGGCACTCGGGGTACTGGGGGACCAGATGACTCTTCGCCCTGGGGGTGTCAAAACCTTCTCTGGACCAGAGGGGACGGTACAGATGATGTGGGTGTGCAGCTGCAGCAATTTTCAGAAAATACTCTAATAAGCGAGAAGCACCTTGTGCCGGCTTAAGGAGGGACCACAATACACAGACACAAAGGACAAAACTGAAAGCCTTCTTTCTTCAGTGCTGCAGTGTTAGTGAATCATCTGGACTCTTGGCTGGGAATCAGAGCTGAGAGAGAGAGAGAGAGAGAGGGAGAAAGCTGTGCCCATCACTCACCTGAGAATCAGAGCACCTGGGAGACAGAACTCACAGAAATCCTGGTGTGGAGACATTCTTCAGGGGATCTGGGGTCAGCTTCAGAGGGAGTGGAAGTGTTGTTGTTCATTGGGAAGATATCACAAAGTTCACACTCAAGGACTCATTTTTTTAAATTCCAATATGTATAAACTGTATAGTTTTTGTATGTCATGCCTGTATTTATAAAATGGTGAGTTATATACAAATGCCAAATTTTCTTAAATGTTTATTAAACTGATCACAATTTATTGTTCCTAAACTATTTTTATTACAATGACTCAAATTGCTCATCATTGGTCTTCAGTGTTGGGCACAAAGATTGAATAACAGTTAATTTATTTTGCATTATTGAAGCACATCCTGAAAAGGTCATTTTGTTCTCTGCTGCACTTCTCAGCTGAAAATAAGTCCCAGTTTTGCCATTTGTGAAATAAAGTCACTGCATTAAGTCACTTTAATGGGTCGTCTTTTCAAATTAGGCTTCACTTGCCTACTCGCAGTGCTTCTGGCAATTACTTTGGCGATACCCTGAGCCACAGTAAGGAAAAGGGCTTCCTTCCTATAAAATCACCAGTTCAAAAGGAGAAAGTGGAACGAAAAAACCAATTCCGTCGTTTCCCCTGACTTTTTCATCATTATATCTATAACTGTACTCATTACCTCCTCAGGAAGAGTACAGTCGACCCTTCCACATCGCTGGAGTGCAGGTCTGGAAAAACCGCGCTAAATTTTTGGTCCCCTTGGAGAACAAAATGAGAATGTGGAAAGATACAAGAAATGCAGGCTATACAAAGATCACTGCAAGATCACAGTGAGATCAACGTGAGAGGTTGCTGTAAACAAGCATGAGGTCCTCCAGACCAACACTCAACATATATTTTACGCATCTATGAGTTGCTAAACATTTTGCGCCATCTGCTGGCGAGCACTGGGGAAGAGGGAACAGACAGGTCAAAGGTCAAACGGTGGTGCAACACAAGAACATCTATTAAGGCATCTATTTAAATACACTACATGCTATATGTTTGTAGAATATACTATATACATATTTACTTTATGTCAGTAGATTTTGTCGACCAGGGCACATAGGCAAATTTCGAGGGGGGTTCACATGCCAAACTGAGTGACACCAAGAAAACACTCAGATTCTAGTCAAAGAGCCACCTTGCCACCCTGTTCCTAAAATAAAACATCAGTATTTAAGGTCATACAAGTTTTTTTTTTCCAGTGGTATTGCATTCTGTAATGGGCTATACCAGTTTTGTTCAGTAAATTGCTTTTCAGCTCCCAAAGGAAAAAGTTTCATTGTTGTCAGAATACTGTATTTATTCATGAATTTTCCCCTCCATGACTTGTTTTGTGCAACAGATTGGCCTGGAGAATTCATTCTTTGGCCACACACTTTCAAAAGTCTGGCCATCTCTCTTGGTCTGTCCATGACTAATCTGCATGAATCTGTAGGGTAGTTTATATGTTTGTTAGATGAACAATTCTAAGGCCTTCTATATTGATAGCATTCGTGGACCTCAGAAATGACATACTGAGGAGTACATTCATCTTTCCTGGTCAGATATCCAGGTTTGCTCCTTCCTGCCCTAAGAATGGTATCAGGATGGAGTTGAGAAAATAATTGCTATTTCTTAAATGTAGTTAAGTCTTTGTTAGCATTTAACGGAGGATCAGACATCCACACATCTAAATATAATGTTTCATGTGACCTCAGCAATGACGGAGACAAATACAGCGTCACCATGCTTTGTGTCTTAGAATGGACTGAGTATAACTGTCCCAACTTTCAAAGATCAGATGTAGCACAGTTAAGAACATACACTAGCTAGAGCTTATCTATTGCCTGTGGGAGTTTTACTTACACGAAAATGTTGTGAGGGCAGAAGGGAAAATGACTGGTTCAGAGATATAACCAATCATTTTGTAGAGGGGGTGGGTCCACGCAAGTACAGCATGTTATATCCAGTCCATTCTAGGATACAAAGCATGGTGCAGTTGTGACACTGTATTGGTTTCCATCATTGTTGAGGTCACATGAAATAGTTGACATTTTCAGTATATTTAGATTGACTGGGCCCATCTCCTCTGGTTGCTTGGACCCACCTCCTCTACAATTTGATTGGTTATCAGTCTGAACCAATCATTTTTTATCAGAAATCGTATTTGCTTCACAACCTGAAATGAGAATATCTAGGCAGAAGAGATCTCCAGCTGACTTAAAGGTTAAACCTTGTTTAAAGTTCCCCAATCACAAGCTAAGATCGTCCGGTTGAATGGACTGGTTTCAATGATAGCCTTGAATTACTTCTATATATCGAAAGACACTCAAAAAAGACTGCAGCAATGTGTTGCCTCATACCGTAAAGGTTGAGAAGTATTTGAACCACAAGGTGGCGGTATTTACTTGAGTATGACCTACAGAGACTCTTATTAACAGAGCTCACTGGTCAGTAGTACAACAAGCTTTCTCTGCTCATCAAAATCAAGAAGCATAATTCAAGAGTAAACCGTGAATTTCTTCATATGTGCCACATGGTGTGCAGATTGTGTTGCTGTTCAGACTATTGCGAACATTCCAGTGTGGGGGGGACACCAACGTGTGGCAAAGTCAGCCAAATGGTTCGAACATGTTTATAATCTCCTTCTAAAAGATTCTTGACAGCCTGCTCAGTTTGCTCGTAACATCGCTGAGTAAATCAATTGTTTCATTTGTTGTAAAGCGTTTCTTCTGGAATAAATTCCCCTTCTGCTCGTGCTCCCCTTCTGAGGGGTTAACTTTGCCACTAGAAGCAGTAATGTGCGGGGGGTGGGTGGGGGGGCACCAGTAGTGAAGCTTGCTGGGGGGGCGAGTAATGATTCAACAGAAACAAAATAGGTATCATAAAGTCACAAGCTATTTGCAAGCATGCATTGCCTATTTTGAATAATCTCCTCAATGCCACATTGTCAAACGTCCCCTTAGTATTATAGGTGGGGGGGGGGGGGGTGTAATGTTCCCCTTGCTACTGAGATTTTCATAAATCAGAAACAGAACTGACTGAGCATGCTGGGCATCTCTCAAAACCTTCTGGACTGACCTCATCTGTCACTGCGATTCCATTACCCTTTCATATTAATGTGGTGACCTTGAGTGATCTGTGTTCCTTAGATGCCTGACCGGACCCTTCAGGGCTTGAAGAGTCTCATCAATGTCGGAGGAGCAGTTCAATGACCATTAGTAATCTCTTGATATTTCACAGGCAACACAGTCACAAAGAAGTAAGAAAATGAATCTACACTTTTTGTGTAGATTGTGAATTTAGTGCAACACTAGGCCACACTCCAGGCTTAGGCATTTGGGTCATATCTATTCTGAGCCCAAGTGCAAAGCTCTCGTGTCTGATCAATAGCTGGACCATGTAGATTTCTTGTCCATTTCCTGTCCATTAACCTATTGTCCAGTAATTGTTTGTCCAGTACTTTTGCATTGTCCAGCAATCTGTTGTCTCCTGCACTGTACACTATTCAGAACTTTGTTGCCTTGTGCTACATGTTTTGTTGTTAGAAGATGGATGTAAGGAGTAAGAGGTTTGGAAGAAGATTTATTTACTTTACTTGGCAAATACAATAGAGATAAACAACTGGATAATCTCTGTGTCTGTTACCAAGTGACTTTAACCTTTAAGATGGGGCTGTTTATAAAAGCTGCACAAGTTATGCAAAGATACGGTAGGTTCTCAGCTGAAATTTACTCAATAATGTACATTCTCTCTGTGACCATCCCTGTACCTGGCTCCATGCATTATACCCACGCTCTGTCTCTGGAAGGACCTGCTGCACCCCTGCAGGGCTCTCAGCTCAGCTAGGCCTGGATGCTGACGGCTCCGAGTGTGTGTGTGTGTGTGTGTGTGTGTTTGAGCTTCCTGAGCGCTCCGTCAGTGCGGATCAGCCGAAGGGAATACACTTTTTTATGCAGCACAAGAAGAAAACATATTTACAGGTATCTGTCTCTACTGATATTAGAATGCAGTGCAGGTTTTCATGTAGCCCCAGTGGGCAAACTTCATAAAGCTCCATGCTTAATTTTTTATTGCAAGAGTAAATCGATAAGTTTATTGATTGGTACAACATTGTATTTCAACAATATAATTTCTGTAAATGGTATAGAATGTGATTTATTTTTATTTGCTCCGAATTTTTGCCTGATACTCTTGAAGGCATCAATGCCAGGGGCATAAACACCATTGTACCCAACAATTTTTTTTCCTGAGGGCCAGATTCAATCAGCCACACAAAGCCAAGGTCCAGTGCATCCGAAAAAAAAGCCCCAAAAACTGCACACCAGCGGGGTGTCCCCGACAATAACATTTACTAGTGATGACCAAATGAAGCTTCATGAACCATTTGCTGTATTTTCTGACACCACTAGATGGTGCTCTCGATTTACATTGGGGCACACTTTTAGCTCTTTTTTGAATAGAAAGCACCATCTAGTGGCATCAGAAAATACAGCAAATGGTGCATGAAGCTTCACTTGGCCATCACTAAAATTTGCTAATCATGAAGGGGTAATTGTGTGGTTTGCCAGTTGGTGACTGCTGGTTTCGAGTATTCAGTGTTTAAACACCAGCTGCTTAATGTCTGCTTTTATCCAACATAATCTCACCAGGTTAATGACCATTCTCTATTATACAGAGGCAGGAACACAGTCTGCAGACAATGATCCCAGCAAAGCTGAGAATGACAGCCAAGACCATTTATTCAACATTATTTTCTTCTGGACAGATTTTATCACAGGCTGTAGTTTCAGAGATTGACAGTGTCCATAAAGGGATTCGTTGTCTCTGAGCCACACTGACCTCTGGATATCCTCCCACGTCATGCACGTCGATGCCCATCAGGTGGCCCAGGCCGTGGGGCATGAAGACGGCACCCATGTGCACCTTGAGCATGTCGTCCACACTCCCCTTCAGAATTCTGATCTTCACCAGCTCCTCCAGCTGCACACGATTGGTCAGGCGATGCACGTCTGGCCACAGCACACCTACGGACACATTCAACAGGTGAGGCACTCATTGAAATGGTGTTTGCCACCAGCTGACACGTCCTGCACTGTCAAAGCACTGCTCACTTGGTCCATTTGTAAGTAGACTGTTTACAGTGGTGACTGACGCTGATGCTCCCAGTGGCCAAGTTAGGAACTCAGCTTAGGAAATCCAATTATAGGGTCAAAGGGGTAGGGGATTTTGTGGAAGCTAGTGAAGTATGTTAGGACTTGAGAACAGCCTTGTAGATGGTATTCTGGTCATTGGCTAACTTTCTGTTTCCTGGAAGGAGCAGGTGATGCCTGAGCAGTAGCAATAATACTCTGAGCCAATGTCAAGAAGACTGCAGAGACAACAAAAACAATAACAAAAAAAAAAACAAACAAAATGACAAAAAAGAACACGTCACACCACAAAAAGTAAGCCATTAAAATCTTCTACACACAAAAAAAGCAATGAATGCTAATAGATATAACACTGACTTTCAAAGACCAATGTAATGTCCTTTTGTAGGTACTCATCTCACAATAATAAGCCAAACAAAAGCAGGTTTAGTTGCAGGTTTAGTTTCAAACACAGATCACTGCAGTGTCCCTGCTGGCATGTTTGGGATGAAAGCCTCCTAGATCAATCATTTGATCTATTTATCACTGATAAATAATTAAACTACTGTAATAGTCTCAGGTAACTTTAAATATTCTTTAAGTGGCCCCAAGATCTGATATAAAAACTGCTCAAATAGAAATTTTAACATGATCTGTGCCCGGAGCGATGAAAAGGCTGGGAATTTTTGGAATTCTGTGTGGCAATTCTGATCAATGCAAATATACGAACAACTGAGATGAAACTGATGCCCAAACAACAATTAAATTTCTTAGACAATTTAACCAAGACCAAACTTTTGAAGCATGGCCACCAGAGGGCAGTATAACATTAACACTCTCCAAATGTAGAACTTATTGGTATCAGTTATTCCAATTAAGGATTTTGAACAAAGGTAGGAGAAAAAGTGTCTCCATCTGCAATAAGCTTGTTATTGGGGGCTCCAGCGTGGCCATAGTGCAAAAAAAAATACCCAAAGTCATTATCATTATTTTATGGCTAAAATAGCTGCCCTTTGTGGTGTGAACCAACAGAAGGGTTACTGTGGCGCAAATGGTAAATAATTTTAATGATGGTTACGTCATTAGTGGGTCACGACACGCAGTGTGTCGAGGGCAGCTGACAGCCAAGTGTATATTAGGGGGATGGTCAGAATGTCAGTGGACATACAAAAGGCGTAATATTTTACGTGTAAACAGGCAGCAAAATCTTCGAAAACTGAGTGTATAAACCTTGCTTCAGGGCAACACAGTCAGCTTAAATGTAGAATTCAACGACTCCACAGGTTCCAAAGCATCCCTGTGTGATACTGATACCAGGAGCTTAACTCTAGTTTAACAAACAGCAGGTGTCCACAGAGGATCTTTGCACCAAGGCTCTTCCTCTGGCTGCATTCAGGACTGGACCAGGAAACCTGCAGAAGGGTCCATGTTCCACAAGGTGGCCGGCAGCTGCAACTGGGCCCAGCTTAGCCTTCTAACAGAGAAGCTAACGTCAAGTGTGAGACCAGGTCCACATCACCACCAGGATGCACAACAGCTAACAGCAACGCAATTGCAACTATACACTCCATGTCTTCAGCTTTGCAGCATGGAAGTGACACCACCCTCTAGCAAGAAAAAGAACTGCCCTTACTAGCAAGTGATCTGCTCATTTTCCATACCCACATGTCGTATGTATAGTCATTGGATTCCAGAGCCTATCCTATGAACAACAGGCACAAAGCAGGAAATAAACCCAGGATGCACACACACATACACTCTTGGTGCACACATTCACAGCTACAGCATACACAACTTGGCGAGTGCAATTCAGATTCACTTATTTTTATGCTAACCACTGTGCCACCATCACCAACTTATCTGAGCTTTTGTAGCTTATTATATAGTTATTATAGTTAAACCAGAAAGTGAGTGAACTACTAACTTACCTTGTCCACTAAAGTTAGACTCCATTGGTAGATAATAAGTAGTATTTGGATACCAGTTTATTTTGGGTCAGTTTTGAACTCCAGCATCATTCAGCCCTGTTTTGTATGGAAATGAATGGAGTAGCCTATAGCTAAAGAAATATCGCTACAATTGTGTTGTTAAAAAAAAGAAAGGAAAGAGCTGCCTCTACAATTGCAATTTAATTTATTCAAGCTACTTTCCAAGGTTTAACGTCTTTCTTTTTGCAGCAACGAGTAATATCTCATTTTGTAAAGAAAGAGATAAATATTTTGACCTATAATTTTCTCTGTGTATATATACTGGGGGTTAGGTGGGAGGTCAGAATTAATCAAATATTATTCAATTAATGACTGGGGAAACTCGACCAGTAATTCTGTCTGAAATGCCCGTTCGTACTCAGCCCAGCTGAGCATTGCAGTCCCTGCTCCCCCAGCAGCACATGCGTAGCAAACATTGTGCAGCCGAGCGTCCAGCTGTTATTAATTGCATATGCAGATGAAGATACTGATCTGAAGGGAGCCAAAGCGCCTGTGTGAAGACAGAAGGAACGCAGGCCAGGAATAATTCCTGTCCTCTTATTTGTGATGCGGCTCCGGAAAGCACTGAGAACCCCCCCCCCCCACCCCCCGGCAAGCTTCCTGCTCAGCGTTTATTGTGTGTTTCTGTTCTGTTTGTTTGTGGTTAAGCTGCTTCTTTATATGACAGGTTGGTTGGACTCTCAAACGGAAGCTTACTTCTTCAGGTTGACAATAAAAGTAAGAATTCTACCCATTACCATGACATTTTATATAAATATACTGTACTAAACGGTTTAATTAAAAAGAAATTTTAATCTCTGTGAAATCCTCAGTAAGCTGGCAGCTTTATCAGTAAGGCCCAGATATCAGTAGCAGGTAAAGACTAAATAATTCATGATCCTGCAGTCGATCTCTCGATGGCCTTATTGCAGTCCTGTCCCTCATTAGCCCAGCTTCATTGACTGGGAGCTGGGGAACATGCTCTATTCTTAATGTGGCAGTGAGATCAGTGAGGATGATGCAGACTCCCATCTCTTGGAGTGCATGGGGGCCAAGCTCTACCCCTGTTCACTGCAATGGTTCTGGCCAGTCGTATGCTCCTGCAGTACCAGATGCTGCAGTTTTAAGACCACAATTTCTGGACCTGTTTTACATGACAGCATCATCTAGTGAAAGGATGACTGCTTTGATATGTGGTCTTATTGAAATATGTATGTTTTGAATTGCAATTATTTATCCATTCATCCATCACCATAACCACTTAATCCCAACTGTGGTCATGGGGGGACCAGAGCCTATCCCAGGAACAATGGGCACAGACAGCAACCAACCCTGGGCAGTTGCCAGCACAGTGCAGGGCACAGACACACGGGGGCCAAATAATCTATCGCACACACTTTAGGACTGTGGGAGGAAACCAGAGCCCCCGGCAGAAACCCACGCATTAGATGAGAGCATGCAAACTCCACACAGAAGGTCCTGGACCCGGCCCAGAAACTGAACCCAGGACCTTCTTGCTGTGAGGCAGCAGCGCTAACCACTGCACCACTTTTTACTTTTGTTTCTATTAAAATGTGACTATTTCATTTTTTTAAAAAATCTCCAACAAAAATATTACTTCAAAACAAATACAAGCTGAATTTCAGTTCACGATGTGCTCAGCCTTCACCTCTTGACATAAACTGTGGTTGATGAGCCTCCATCCATTGCTGGCCTTTTCAGAAACCACACGGCAGAATGGACAGCGCCCCCTACCTGAGGAGCGGCCTGAGGCTGTCGGCCCCGTCCTGAGGCGTGTTGCTTCAGGCTTTTAAGGGGTCACCCCCAGAACAACACGTTTTTGCGTTTTGAGGTGGATAGAGCAAATCGAGCCAGGGAGTGTGTTTGAAAAGAAGTTGCAATTTTTTTTTTTTGGTTTTGGAATAAGCTGTCATCGAAATAAACGTAAACAGTGCAGATGGTACTTTAATTAGTTAGCTACATAAATTAGAAATAGCTCATTTTTGCAGTAGCGCATGAGGAGAGCTAACAGTATCCTCTGTGGTGGGGAGCAAAGATGCAGCATTTGTTTGGATCATTAGTTTGTACTTGACTGCGTTGTTCCAGATGTCCAACCACATTTTACAAGAAAGACGGGAGGGCTCCTAAAGAAACTGACCGACCAGAGCATTCGACAGCCTGTCTGGCACCTTCACGGGTTCAAAGAATGCTGCCGTTTGCTTTGTCTTCATTTGCTGTACAAGGATAGTCAGTCACAGGTGACGGGAGTCATTCTATCTGTGAGAATTAGTCCTCAGCATCACAGAACATTCTGATGCATCTGCAGTAGGTCTTGTCTGCCAGACTTTGCACATTTGCATCACTAGAGACCTGTATGGCTCTAGCAAGTCCTAGCAAGCCATTTTTGTTCTTTATTTTTGTGTTTGTAAGCCTGACGTCCCTGAGGAGGGAGCACTACCAAACTGCCCGCCCATGTGCTTCGACCCCCTAATTAACACCGGCGTTTTGTTCCTGTGACTGAACTGATACATCCCTCCCCCTCCTTTGTTCCCACAGATTGCTGCCTTTCTGTCTGGCATGACACCAGCAGTGCTTCTGACACTGCTACGTATCCCGCCTGTCACACTGCTATACACCCCCACCCTCACCCCCACCCCAAGCTTGTTTTAAGTATCTCCCAGCTTTTCAAATCAAGGCTGGGTGTCAATTAGCGCCTATAAAAGTGCTCTGATTGTCTGTTTTCATATGGGAGATTTCAGAGCCACAAAGAGGCCAAATACTAGGCGCCAGCAATTCTGGTGCAGCAGTCACAGAATCTGCAGAATTATTTCATGTGTCCAAGGGAAGAATCTCGAGAAATCAGGCCAAAATGCCAAAGACGAGTGACGTGTGTCGGAAAAGCAAAGCAGCGGAAGCTCGCGGGGGGGGGAGGGAGCCACTTAGCGGGATTTAAGCTAAACACAACAAAGTGCGACCCCCGAAAACGACCCCCGGACTGATCTGCCGGCCCCATGGCCCAGTCTCAGTAATGACTGTTCTGAGCTTCCAGAGGCTGGAATGTACGGCAGGGCTGTCATTTACAAACTGCTGGAACCCAAAGCCAATGCAGGACACATAGGTGGGTGTAAGCGGCATAAACCTGGGCCCCAGACCTCTGGGCAGTGACAGTATAATGTCAGTCATCTTTCGCCCTTTTTCCTTCATCTGGAGGGGTTTATGTTCAGAGCCGCAGGATCCATTCAAACCGCAGTGTCTGTTGGCAGCCGGCGAACACGGCGGGGAATCTGTTATGGTATGGCAGCCGTCTGGTGGTAGGAAAACGGCCAAAACGAGTAATGTGCTCCCTTGTGATGTTCCCGTGTTCCAAGATTCCCCCAAGCAGACTGCTAAACGAAATCGGGTGGCTTCATGGACACCAGGATTAAGGGGATCGGCCCCCGTGACCCTCCCCAGTCACTAGATGTGAATGACACTGAACCTCAGTGGGAGATTCTTAGGCAATAGATTTCCACTTTCGTCTCTCAAAGCACTTCACTTCTTGAAGAATAGAACTATGTGAGTACAGACTGTTTAGGACTTTGGTAAACTTTCAAGAAGAATGCTCTGATGGTAAAATTTATTAAGCTATTGATATTATAATGAAAATGCAGAACGGCATATTTTTGTCCACTACCTACTGTGTGTGTGTGTAAAAAAATTATACAAGTGTAACACAGACACACTGATGAGCCAAAGTACTCTGACCTCACTACTCAGTACTCAGGCATGTGAGTAACGTCAACTGTCTCAAATGACACATATCAAAGTATGGTTTACTCGTGTATGTGTCCGTGAGTGAAATGTCATTATTTGTTTCCAGAAGGTGTGGTATGTGGTTTTTTAAGCCGGCTGCTGTGTTCCCCCTCTAGCGCGGGCAGAATTCCGATAGCGGGAGTATCTGCCGTGAGGCTTCGTTTGACGGAATCAGCCAGTAAGTTTATCTGGGATCTGTTATTTATCGCTGTAAATGTATGTGCTTCCCACGGAAATTTAATTACAGCAAAGGTTCACGCATGCTGATTAATTTTATCTGTTGTAAGAATTAATTTATTTGAAATGATTAGTCCCTGCCCAATAGTTTTCTTTCTGCAACTTTTTGAGTTCAGCTTTTGTCTTTAGAAATATTTGAAAAGTAATTTATTGACTGCACCAGAGTTATGGCTTGTACTCTGTGTCCCATAATAGCCTTTGTGATAAACATTAATCAACTAGCCATGAATATATAAGCAGATCAACAAGAATGTCGTCATAGGCAGGATATTATCATCATTTGTATTAACAGTGTCCGAAATTCCTGGAACATTCCGGCAACATGGATAAGACTTTGATGGATGCCACTGCAAAAAGCAGTTTAGTGTCAGCAAGGGTAGACCTTGACCTATCTTATTAAGAAAGAAAGTTACATAGTTCAGTACAAACTGTGGTTTGAAATGTAAATACAGCGGAAATAATGATTCTCTGGTTTAATCAAATGCAGCTGTCCACTCTGGAGGCTCGGAGACAGAGACGAATAGGTCATCTTGATGCCGGTGTTCAGTTATTAATCTTCCTATCGCTCCCTGCGCGGACCTGAGCGCTGAGTTGGCGTAACAAATGTACAGGCATTAGGCGCTATTTAAAACTTAATGAATGTTTGCAAAAAATTCTTGGGGCTTTAAGGTGCAGTGCACTGGATGTGGTCCTCCTCAGTCGCTTTGGATTTTTTTGTGAGTAGTTACACGTGAAATTCACTTTGAAACGAGTCAGTTCTTCTGTCATTTTTGGGCCAGAATCTGAAATGCAGTTCAATATCTGTTATACAGGACCCTACATGGGTATATACTTAATATAATCAGTTTGATTTCCAAGTGTCTTAAGCACATTTAATTTAACTGAATAACCAGGTTCACATAATTTCTTCTGTAGGAACATTAATTCCCCTTTGTTAAATCCCTTTACGAAGTTACTTTCTGCTAACTCAGTGATTTGTGTTGTGATGGTATGTGTTGCACTGTGTCTCCTTTCAGGTTCCAGGTGAATAACACTCTGCTGCACCCTGTCATAGTGGAATGGTGAGTAGTGCGTTTCGTAAATGTGACTGAGCCCCCAGTGAGTGAAGATGAGGTGTGATGGTGATGGTTTGAATGTCCCTGCAGATATGGGCATACCGATTCCTGAACGGTTCACCAGGGCTGCAGTGAGTAAGGGCTGCAGTGAGTAAGGGCTGTCTACAAAATGTGTATCAAAGTGAGAATCCAGCTCCTTTGGCCTTTACCAGGGGTGTCCTACCACACCAGGGGGGGGAAATTGTGACTTGCTAAGGTAATAACCAAGTCTGGCAGCAGTAGGTAAACCTCGTAATGGAAAACCAGGGAAGCACAAAAGAGAATCTCCACTGTTTGAAAAGATGACAGTATCCACTCAATGAAAACGCATCAAAATGCTCCTTCCATTACTGGGACTTCCACTTTCATTGTAGAAGAAAGCGAGAACCATTCGCCCTCATAAT
>JAODJU010000007.1:13284505-13310651 GCA_026776725.1 Gnathonemus echidnorhynchus | reverse complement strand
CCCACCACTGCTTCCATATGAAACGGTAATGCTGCGAAAACTCCGCATAAATTGTTAGCAGGTTATATGAAGACCCACTGTTACCTGCCGAAAATACTCCTGTACATTCTGCTTCTATCTGCATGACCCCCAAAAGATAAACACATTCACACACAATATAATGTGTACAATATGTGTGTGTGTGTGTATATATATATATATATATATATATATATATATATATATATATAAAAAGAGCAACCAACTAGGCTTTATTTAAATTACATTTTCTTTATACAAAATATGCTCTCTGTTGACTTTTTGGTAATGCTGTCTTTTTTATTTATTTATTTTTTATTTATGAAACTTTGTGGTTTCATTTTAAAGTGCTTGACAGTATTGTAAGGTCCACAGAGCTGGGAATCTATTTAGGAAGTAGCTATTTTAAGAGAAGTCAAGAAATGAATTAGAAAAATACAGAGTGTTTTTAATATACTGGAGATAATCTTCCTAAAGTTCAAATATGTTTTGACATTTAATAAATATTAAAAAGTCCTAGAACGGGTTGAAGAATGTTTCCCAGTTTGCAGTGGGTTCTGGGTAGGGTGTGGCCCCAGTTGCACCTGTGGAGGCGGCCTGGCTAATCGGAGTAGCAGCTCTTGGAGCACAGAGTGAGGGAGCTGCAGGGCATCCGTAACCAGGCAGAGTTTAAGCTTGGAGAGAGTCTCACAAGCATTTCACAGAGGCCTCTGTGTCGCTGAGTGATTTGTGGTCTCCGTTCCTTTAGTGTGAGATCACATGTGATGGACGGGCGTCCCACCCTGGCTGTTCCCCTGACGGTCGGGCGTCCCACCCTGGGGATTCTCCTAATTTGTACCATCTGCTGCCTGAGATAGGCTCCAGGTTCACTTATTGCGCTTTTCCACTGACACAGAACCGGTCCTGTTCCAGTTCATGAAACTATTTTTGTGAACCTCTGTGAGTTTCCACCTTAGGAGAGCCAGGAGAGCAACACCTATCGCCTCCACATAAATGGTGAGGAGGTGGAGAGGTTCAATTACATCAAATTCCTGGAACTCCACATCACAAAGGACCTAATGTGGACCATTAACACCTCCCACCTAGTGAACAAAGCCAAGGAGCACAACAGAGCATTCTCTGTGATTGCATCAGACAGTGTGGTACACCAGAGAGCCAGAGGGACTTGGCCCGGATAGTAAAGTTCACTCAGAGGATTGTGGGAACCAGGCTCCCAGATCTACATATGGTTTATGCCAGTCCCTCACACAAGATGGCCAGAAACATTATGAAGGACTCAACCCACCCAGGTCACAAACTGTCTGTCACCCTCCCATCAGGCAAAAGACACAAGACCATCAGGACGCATACCAACAGACTGAGGAACAGCTTCTTCCCCATATATATATATATATACACACACACACACAAACCTGTACTCATATCTTTGTGGGGACTCTCCATTCATTTCTATGGGGAAAACTCTAATCACAACATGACACCCTTAACTCCTCTCCAGCCCAGAATATAGGACATTTGGTATTTTTATGTATTTTATAGCAGTCACAGAGTTTTATAAGATTTATTTATAAGAAAAATGGTCCCCATAACGTCAAAATAACAGGTTATGATAATAAAAGGTATACCTGGACCACACACACACACACAAACACCTGTTTACACTGTTTTTCTGTATTTTGTATTTTACTTTGTAATTTTATCTTGTATTGTATATTTTCTCTGAGTGCACTCAAACATTCTTCTGTCAGCACGTGTGGTATGTGTTCCCACCACAAACAGGTTGAAATTGAATAACGACACACTTTGGTTGACAATGAAACTCAGACAGCTCTGGCAAGAGAGGCAATTGTGAAAGGTTGAAAAACAGCAGGTCTTCAGCTAACGACCCTGTGTCATTGTGGAAAGGTCGGCAAGACATCAGTTACAACAGACCATCCTGGCACGTTGCAAAGAACCATCATTTGGCTGACGACCTGGATTTGTTTTTCTACAGGTTTGATAAGCCCAGGCTTACACCCCCCACCTACTCCAATACAACTGTCCAGTCACCCACCCCAGCACTTATGATCTGTGAAGCAGATGCGTGACATCTCATCCAGAGACAAAAGATCAGGGAAGCACTGGGTCCAGACAGCGTCACACCATCCAGCCTGAAAGCCTGTGCTGATCAACTGGCTCAAGTCTTCACCTAGACCTTCTAGGTGCAAACTGTACGGAGTTCCCGCCTGCTTAAAACATTTCACCATTAAACCTTTTCCCAAGAAATCCTGCATAAAATCACCAAGCGACTACATGCCTGTCCCTCTGAAATCTGCGGTCCCAAAGACTTTGGCAAGACTGGTTTCACGTTGAGCCTGCGTTATTATAATTACAGCATAGGGGTTGCCAAAATTACTACTTATTTGATGATGATGATGATGAAACCCTTTATTGCTGTTGCAATACACCATGTCACTAGTCACAAGTACCAGCAAAAACACTGGCCATCAACCCGACCATACATATACACAAACATCACATTATAGGGGGTAGACAGGTCAGGAAGACGGGGGATATAGGAAGAACAGAGAAATCAGAATTACATGAGGAGAGAGGAGGAGAATAAAAAAACAGCCCCCTGACTGTACTCCAGTAGGGAGTACAATGTAGGAACAGAAAAAAACACCTCAGCAACATAAGCACATGGTCACTACACCTTACAACATAAAAAGTCGCGACTTGCAACAGGGGAGGGAAATGGGGAGGTGGAGGTAGTCCAGCATAGACAGACAGCCATCCGGTCCAGAGGCGCTGGTCACAGACCCGCCTGTTCACGCTGGGGGTATGAAGCGGCGAAGGCGTGGGATGGGGGGAGGGTGTCCTTGGGATTGGGGGAGAGGGATGCAAGAGAGTCTCACTGTCTTGTTCTTCCGGGGGAGTTGTTGAATTCAGCAGCAGCCTTGGCCAAGGCCAGTACTGATTAGGGGGGAGCCAAAAGCAGATAGGATAGGGTTGTTTGGGTTTTTGGGTGAGAAGCTGTAATTTCACAGCTCCTCTAATGTCCACGCTGGTGTCCGCCATCCAAAATCCTTTGCAAAGCCGTGAGCTTCTCCGTGATGTTATCCAGTTTGCGATCAATAGTCACGGTGATGTTTACATGTCTGTAACAGTTTTCTTGAATTGTACAGACTGCAGGGTACAGTTTTGATGTGGCTAATTTTAGTTTTATAATGGAGTAATATAGATTTGCTGTAAGATTCCTTGCATGACTGTGAGTGTCACGCCAGATGTGTGACAGTTGGCAACCCTGCAGCATATTGTCAGTTTCAGCGATTATATCGTAATTAATGTGAATTGGGAGCATAAAGTGTAACGGACATTTCACTTGACAATAACACATTATTAGCATGGGCATACAACCATTTCAGTTGTGACAATTTTTTATCACCGTATAACGTCATACCGACACATCCCTAGCTTGCTTTTTCTGAAATGTTTTTTTTTTTCTGAAATTAGCATCTGTTTTTCTTAATGTATTTCACTAAGAGTACCACTGGCAATTCTGGATTCTCCCCATATCAAAGACAAAAGCGGGACAGCAAGACAGCGCTACAAGTCTGTACTAGCGCGTGCTCTACGGCCAATCAGCGCTGTCTTATTGGCCAATGACGTGATGGTTCATCCATGATGCGGGGTGTGCATGATACTGTGGGCGTGGCTTGCTCTAAAGTCGGGCCTGCAGGGCGTGGCTTTCTGAAAAGTTGGAGGTGCGGGACGTGGTTTGCTATTAAGTCGGAGGTGCGGGGCGTGGTTTGCTATTAAGTCGGAGGTGCGGGGCGTGGTTTGCTATTAAGTCGGAAGTGTGGGCGTGGTTATCCCTGAAGTTGTTTGGCGATAAAATGACGCCCCCGACGCATCACATCACCAAACATGACGCTATTACCTGGCAACACGATACGGGTTGTTTACAACCGCCAAATTCTGCTGAACATTAGGCATAATGTTCCGGCAAACGTTTATATTCCTAATTTACCTGAAGAGATTGTACGAAACACTACACCAGAAGACAAGGATCATCGGCGCACCGGGCGAAGGAGTGGGCGGCGAAGAGGGCGGCGAAGCGGTGTGCTAACCAGGCTGCGAGAGCGGACATCCCCACCTTCCATTCCCGTTATCCTTCTCGCTAACCTGCAATCTCGGGAAAACAATCTGGACGAAATGCACTGCTTTATAGGCTCTCGAAAGGACGTTCGAATGTGCAGTGTGTTCTGCTTTACCGACACCCGGCTCGGACGAAACACTCTGGAGAGCACCGTACAACCCGAGGGCTTCAGCGTACACCTCTCCGATCGCACTTCAGACAGCACCGGCAAGGCAAAGGGAGGCGGTGTGTGCTTCTTTATTAATAACAACTGGTGCACTGTTGTGCAGACGGTTTCCAAGTCTGTTTCGCCATTACTGGAGTACTTGACCATCAAGTGCCAGCCCTCCCGCCTGCAGAGCGAGTTCCCCTCAGTGCTGCTCACCGTTGTTTACATCCCGCCGGAGGCTCCGGCTGCGGCTGCGCTGGACGAGCTGTGCGCCGCCATCTGTAAACAAGAGAGCCAGCACCCGGGAGCCATCTCCATCATCGTCGGAGGCTTCAGCCGCTGCGACTTGAACACAGTCCTCCCCAAGTACCACCAGCACGTCACTTGCCCCACTAGGGGCGACCTGACTCTCGATCTCTGCTACACAACATTAGAAGGTGCCTACAAGTCCGTCGCCCGTCCGCCCTTCGGCCATTCTGACTACTCGTCGGTGCTGCTGCTCCCCGCTTACAAGGGGGACCTTGTAGCCTGAGACGAGGGGAGTGTAGTGCTGGACATCCGAGTCCAAACCTAAAGACAGCCTGGTTCGCCAGTATTTAAGCACAGGAGTTCTGCTTTCTCAGCCCGCTGATCTGCAGTCTGTTTGTCTTCCCTTCGTCCTGTACTACGCTGCTGCTTGTCCCGGTGGTTCCAACATGCACTGGTCCCCCTACCAACAACAATGGCGTCCAATAGAACTTGAAACACCCACTACTCTCTGAGCTATTAGGGATGCATTCACTGTATATATTTGTATTTGTAATCATTTAATTTCACAAAATACACAGTTGATGTAAAATAAATTCTTACACAAGGCACAACAAAGCCTTATTTTAAATGGGAAGATTTCTGATTTTCTTCATTGAAAAATATAACCCTCACTTTTGGCATCTTGAGTAGAACACTGAAAGTCAGTCAATACAGAGCTGTAATAGCACAGATTCGTGGTCTAGAACTGGCATTTCCTTGTTCTTCAGTTCAGGTATAAGCCAGACATACAGGACTGCAGAACTAATTATTGAAGACCAAAGCATGCGGAAGCCTCAAACCACTGAGTACTGCATCCTACTGGACAGCAAAGTTGAAGGAAGTGTTAACCAGTAAAGGGAGTGAGTGCTTATTTATACAGCTGGGTGCTACCTGAAGGACATTGAATCCCAGGTTCAAGGTCGTTAGAATTGGAATCTGCAGCATTATTTTTAAACCTATTTACCAGTTGCCCCAAAAAAGTCAGTCAGAATATCTATTAAGAACCAAGTGTGACATGTAAGCATAGCAATAAGATATTAGATCCAAATAGAGCCCTTTCTTCTGTTGATAAAAGTCAGACCAATTTCTTCAGACTTAATCTAAAGTCGTGTTTTATTAAAATCAAAACCATTTGAAAGAAATGTAACCTGTCCACCAAATTCCTCCTAATCTACCAAGACGTCATTTTAAAATAAAGCCACATCTGTAAATATTTGTGCCAACTTATTTATGTCAGTAAATTTCTGTATTTAAGGTAAGAACAGGGTTAGCATCAATGGCAATCAAAAGTGCAGAACAGTCTGTATATATGTTAATGTACATGCCGGGATTTAGGGCCTGAGCCTATTCAGTTTTTAGATCATTGTGGTTCTATGTTACCTACGGATGTGCAAAAGTATTGGGACCATTCCAGTTATTAAAAAAATCTGTTTTCCAAGTAATTATTGATATAATGCAATGTGCTTTTTCACATTAGTCCCCAGTCAGTAAACTTAATGAAGCTCCACACTTGATTTTGTATTGCAAGAGACAATTAAAGTTTATTGATCAGTAATGTGTTATATTTCAACACCACAAATGAAGTAACTGAAAATATGTGATTATTTTTATCTGTAGTAGAAAAAGTAGTTACTGAAAGGTTAGAAATGCTTATTTTTAGGAGCGAGTTCAGTAAAACCTAAAATGGCAAAAGCTTCATTCAGCTTTGAGCAGTATATACCGTTTATACAATTCACAGCATGTTTCGTGGCCTATTGTGTACGTACTGAATATGTATTAATGTAATCAGAGCAAATTTACGGTATTATTTCATTGATTGTTCTTAAAGCCTTCTGTATCATCCCTTAGTGCCAGACGGATTAGCATGGACAGTTTACAGTATGGGTTTGTTCATCCATTGCTCAGGATTTTTGGCCGACGCTCTTGGAGGTGTCACTGCCAGTAGCCATGAACTCCTCGATCTCCTGCACGGTGCGAGGGACACAGGTGAGCAGCTCCACGCCGTCGGCTGTGACCGCGATGTTGTCCTCGATGCGCACCTGCAGAGTTTGGAGCATTCGCCGTTTAAACACCAGCTGCTTAACGTCTGCTTTTATCCAACACAATCCTGCCAGGTTAATCAAGTTTCACAATTATACAGCAGCAGGACTTGCAGTTTGACTGATTATAGCTGTGCCTATGTGGCTGCTAGATGTCCTGCATGTTATTTTATTGACTACATGCTGGGTTGGTCACTCCTGGGGAAGGTATGTGCTCATCAGTCACACTTTTTCAGTTTGATATTATGAGGAATGGGGCAGGTCTGGGCAGCTGGACAAGCAAAGCTTTGAGAGCCGTAGTTATCAAGATTGCTGTACTCATTCTTGTTGGTTCTTCAGATAATCCAATAAGCAAATCATAGCAGGAGATCCTTCAGTTATCACAATGGCAAGATATGAGGGCGTGTTGGAGAATGTCTCCAGGTAACACATGAAGTATGTGAAACACAAACCAGAATGATGTTACCTACTACCTATACTGCTAAATATGGACACATTATCTAGTAACATCTTCACTAACTGTTTCTAGCGAAGTAAACTGATGTTTGTATGTGTTGTATTCCTCCAAACTAGAAGAGCACAGTCTGCATATAATGACCCCAAAGTCAAGCATGAGTGCTGATGACATATTGTCCATTATGATGATGATGATGGGGGGGGGTCGTATGTACTAACCCCTCCAAATCCACGGAAACGTGCCAGAACATCACTGTCGATGAAGCACTGCTGGGCAGGTGAGGCCTGGGCCTGGTCCAGTAGGTGGTCAATGAAGTAGATGCCAGGTTCGACCGTCAGGACCATCCGTTCCAGGACCGCACGGCCCATACGCAGGCTCTTCAGACCCGGCTCATCAATCCGCACCACACCCTGGGCAGCCGGACACAGTGGAGGGCGTGAGCTCCTTTCGCACAGCCAGGAGCCAGCTCCATTCAGCTTTTACACCCCAAGGTTCTATAGTGCTCTGACTCCCACTGATTAGTTTAGTATGAATGTACAGTATGTGGTAGGTCTAGTAGGAGACCTTGCTGAAAATCTTATGCTTCTGATATTGAGCTACAAAGGTGGGCTGAAATATTAATCTGTATGAATTTCCAATCACTATTCAGAAAAATCAATGACAACTCCCAACTATTTATAGAAAGGGTGGCACCTGCAGTCCTGACTTCTTGTAATACTTGTAGAACATCTGAATCTCTCAGCTGTCTGTCTTCACATTATTTTCTTCTGGCCAGATTTTATCATAGCCAGTAGCTTCAGAGATTGACAGTGTCCATAAAGGGATTCGTTGTCTCTGAGCCACACTGACCTCTGGATATCCCCCCACGTCATGCACGTCGATGCCCATCAGGTGGCCCAGGCCGTGGGGCATGAAGACGGCACCCATGTGAGCCTTGAGCATGTCGTCCACACTCCCCTTCAGAATTCCGATCTTTACCAGCTCCTCCAGCTGCACACGATTGGTCAGGCGATGCACGTCTGGCCACAGCACACCTACAGACACATTCAACAGGTGAGGCATGAAGTCAAATGATGCTCGCAGAACCTTTTTAATAGTGACAGTCAATTTTACAAATGAAATACTCTGACAAGCTAACAAATCACAATGGTATATTTTGCCACTCACCCTTGGTCCCCTTGGTATATTTTACTGATCGCAATCGCACAGGTGGCTGCCAGTGAAGTAAAGCCATTACCCATCCCATCTCCTGATCGACCTGGAGACCCCTGCTGTACTGTCAAAGCACTGCTCATTCGGTCCGGTTGTCAGTAGACTGTGTTAAGTGGTAACTGACATTGATGACCTCTAGTGGTCAAGACGGGAACTCCACTGGGGGTGGGGGGGCTCACCTGGTTTGATGGCGGCTAGGGCGGCACGGGAGGACTTGAGAACAGCCTCGTAGATAGCCTTCTGGTCATCGGTGAACTTCCCGTTTGCCGGGAAAGAGCAGGTGATGTCGGAACTGTAGCAGTAATACTCTCCACCCATGTCAAAAAGACTGCAATGAAAAAAGGAAAGCAGAGCAGATGGTTTAAAGACATCCAGAAATACCACCACAAATGTAAGAGTTAAGACTGTATACATTAACAAGCCACAAGAAACCAGGTTTAGATTGAAACTAGGGATGGACCGATCCATATCTTTTCAGTTCCGATCAAATTCCGATACACAACGTCAATACCAATACATATTCCGATAGAAGAGCTCTTTTTACTTTAATATTTTATGTAATAAATATACAATATATATTTATACTTTATATACTATTACTATGTATAATCTAGTAAATACATACAACAATGTATGCCAAAAAATCTTTACGTTACTAGAAACATACATAACGTACTGTTCCACCTCATTTGTATGTTTTGTTTTAAGCGTTTTTGTCGCATTTTAAAGTATTTTCCAAGCGAGGATACTTAAGTAGTGAACGCTTAAAAAGCCCTACAATTTTTCTCCCACTGGCAACAGTGTCACTTACACACCGCTGCGATCGCAGCCCCTCGTGCATCACAAGCTGTACTGAGAGCACAAAACCCCAAGGTAGCAACTCCATAACCATCCGTTGCTTTTTTCATATTATTCGCGTTGCCGTGTAAAATGTGTGCGCTTTGTTTAGTGGGATTTTCAACTAACTCTCTGTTTTTACAAAGATTACAAATGGCTGTGCTACTAGTTGTTGTTGTTAAAAGCATAAAATACTTCCAGATCGCCACTCTCTCATCTGTTACTATGCTCCTCCTGCTGCAAAAGGTAATGACTTGAAATTGACTGACTGGAAATTTTAACACAGTGTAGGTTTGGGGAAATGAAAAGGCTAGGAATTTTGGAATTCTGTGTGGCAATTCCTATCAGCGGAAATATACAAACAGCTTAGATAAAACTGATACCCCAACAACAATGAAGTTCTTACACAATTTCAACAAGACCACACTTTGAAGCATAGCCACCAGAGGGCAGTATAACATTGACACTCCATATGTGGAAATTATTGGTATTAGTTACTCCAGTTAAGAATTTTTAACGACGAAAGCATTGTCTTCTTGTTAAGAGAACGAGGATATACACAGCACAAAAGCAAAGAAGTGTTAGTTTGTTTTAGGTCAAAAGAAAAAAATAATCCAGACTTTGGACCATGTGAGAAGTGACTTACCACATGTCTCCATCTGCAATAAGCTTGTTATTGGGGGCTCCAGCGTGGCCATAGTGCAGAACAGAGGAGTTCTCTCCCCTAGAAGAGTTTGTGATACAAGTTAATAACTTTCAGATTTTCAAGTGTAAAACAGAATTACTTAAGTCTACAGGAAAAAAATCAAGGGTGGGAAATTTGCCCGAACAGCACTGGAAATGCGATGGTGAAGACCACGTAGTTGTAGAGTAAATGCTTTGAAAATGTCCTGCTGCTTTAACTGCGAGTTGCTACCTGGAAGGTGCCGACTGGAATTTTCTGCTGCTGTGACGACATTCAAGCATCCAATTACGTAAAAACTGTAACTGTCCCGTCACCCTAAACAACAGTGTTTACCAAAACATGCAAATCTACTTAAAATGCAGGAAGGAAAACAAAGGAACATCCGCATCTGCTGGGTGGACTCCTGCGATTCCTCAATCAGCCTGTAAGATACATGGAGTCTCGGCAGAAGCGTGGGTAGCTGTTAGCATTTAGCTGAGCCTGGATCTGCTAGTGTGCTTTCAGTATGAATATGGAGCCATTCTCTGTAGTGATCAGCCACTGGGAAGACTCTTCAATTAATACGAGCTAATTTCAGATGGTCAGCAGGGATGTTCTTCTGCCTTCAAAATAAATAATAATTGAATAATTAAATACAGTAATATTCTGAATGCATGATGACCATCACTGGGCTGGTGTTTTATCTTTGTCAGGGTTGGGGGAGGTCTAAAAACAGTCCCGTAGGATGGATGCCGTTCACACAAATAGTCTGAGATGCAGAGTACGCGTTTGATCCAGACAGCCGTAGCGCCGAGCCCACAAGTGGATGCTGCGGCAGGTGTTAGAGCACATAGAGTTCTGATGAAGGGAGGGTGAAATAATGTGGGGGCGGGGCTTACAGAAGATACATTATAATACAGGGGCGGGACTTACAGAAGATACATTATAATACAGGGGCGGGACTTACAGAAGATACATTATAATGAAGGGGCGGGACTTACAGAAGATACATTATAATGAAGGGGCGGGACTTACGTTCCACAGATACAGGCATAAGATGTGTGCCTCATGCCTCCTTGGGTGTAGCAGTAGTGCTGGAAGAGGCTGAAAGACAGGAGCAAGAGGCCGTTATCTTGGGTGGAGCACAGACTAAGATACACACATGACCTGCTGAAGTGCTGCTCTACAGGTCAACAGGAGATACTGTGCTTCTCTTGCCAGAAACTCATCTCCCTGGACGTCACCCCTCATGGCAACTGCTGTTTATTGCCGTTAAATATACCCTTGCCACAAGTCCTAGGTCTATAAAGTGTAGCAAAGTAAAATTAATTCATACAAGCCATTTAATGGAATACCAAGAGTATGAGCCCTGGCGTGTGACAGCAGTAAAATCGAGAGTGACACAGATCTGTGGGGGAGCTTAATCCTACCCAATACACATTCCACACATGTGACTTCAGATTCGCAAGCCAGGGTGATCAATCAGATGTGGAAGCATCATCAACCGATCAAAACTATGGAGTTATATATAGTTGGCACGTGGAGAAACAGTATCATCTGGTTGGCAGCAAAGCATGTTGCAACATTCCCTAGAGGAAAGGAGCATTTTACATACAAGGACTATACACTGATCAGCTCTAACATTAAAACTACCTCGTGCCGCCTAAATAGCTCTGACCCATCGAGGCGTGGACTCCACAAGACCTCCGAGGGTGTCCTTGGTATCTTAAGATCCTTTAAGTCCTGTAAGTTGTGAGATGGGCCCTCCATGGATCACACTTGTTTGCACAGCACAACCCACAGATACTCGATCAGAATGAGATCTGGGGAATTTGGAGGCCAAGTCAACACCATGAACACTTTTTTCATGTTCCTCCAACCATTCCTGAACAATTATTGTATTGTGGTAGGGCACATGATCCTGCTGAAATAGGCCACTGCCTTGGGGGAATACCACTGTCATGGAGGGTTGTACTTAGTCTGCAACAATGTTTAGGTAGGTGGTATGTGCCGAAGTAACATCAACTGGTCTGCGGTTATACGGCCCCATATACATCAAGCTACGATGCACTGGTGTGTTCTGACACCTATCTGAGCTAGTAATTTTTTCAGCAATTTGTGCTCTTCAGTAGCTCTTCTGTGAGATCAGATCAGACAGGCTAGCCTTCGCTGCCCATGGGCATCAATGAGCCTTTGGGGTCCATGATCCATTTGCTAGTTCACTGGTTGGTCTTTCTTGAACCACTTTTGGTAGGTACTGCCCACAGCATAGTAGGAACACCCCACAAGACCTGCCATTTTGGAGATGCTCTGCTAAGGGTCAAATTGTGATGGCTAGACAACTGGTCAAAATCGCTCCTTACGCTTATTCCAGCTTCCAACATATCAACTTGAACTGGCTGTTCACTTTCCTAATGAATAATGGCACCCTTCACACAGGTGCCATTGTAGTGAAATAATCAGTGTTATTTACTGCACCTGTCTTTGGTGCACAGTGTTGTGGACGATCGGTGTAGAAGTACACATACACATATCCGTTTCCTGTCCAGGCATAAAATTTTACTTGTAAAAAGGCAGTAAAATCTACAAATAATGGATATAAAGGCCTTGCCTCAGGGCAACACAGTGAACTTAATTGGACAAATCAACGACTCCACAGGTTCCAAAGCATCCCTGTGTGATAATGATACCAGCAGCTTAACTCTAGTTTAACAAACAGCAGGTGTCCACAGAGGATCTTTGCACCAAGGCTCTTCCTCTGGCTGCATTCAGGACTGGACCAGGAAACCTGCAGACGGGTCCATGTTCCACAGGGTGGCCGGCAGCTGCAACTGGGCCCAGCTTAGCCTTCTAACAGAGAAGCTAAAGTCAAGTGTGAGACCAGGTCCGCATCACCACCAGGATGCACAACAGCTAACGGTTACCCATGGCAACAAGGTGATGTCCAAATCCTTACAAAAGCAACATACCTCCAGGAGACTGAGATAAGTTGGGAGAAGCTCCCTGCAGTGTGATTATAAACACGTCTCAGCCACGAGGATCGACACCCAGGATGTGTGCAGCAAGTAAAGAAAACACATTCATCATTTTATAATGACGACCTGCAAAGCTGATCTGGGATCAGCCGACTTGTCATGTGGAAGCACTCCCCAGATGGGGCAAGTCTTGCACACTTGATTTAAAAGCACATCCATCCTGCGTACCCCAGACAAACAGGCTGTGTCTCCTTTATCAGATTCAGAAGCTCTAATTCACCAAGCAAGATGGAATGAGTTTCTACAACCTGGACGTTTACTATAGACATCTAAAAGTCCACTTTTAGACGTCTATAATAAATGCCTCATTAGTGAAATGCAATACAGTATGTCTACAGTTGCTATGGCAATATGTCACGTGCATCAATGATGTGTAAACATACATAGAAACAAATGATGCATAAGTCATAAATCTGATCAATCTTCTGCTACACTGCACTGTGATCTTTAGTCCACTGGATCACATGACCATTTTACAGTGACCTTTTTCATGTCATTGTGACCGCATGCTGTCTGCTAGGAAAATTATACATGACTATGGATACTCTTGTTTTTATGTACCCTACTGTGAAAACAAAAAGGAATCTCAACAATGAAGCACATTAGCACCCTGTAATACACATCCACAGGCAGTAAAGGCTGTCTAACAATTGTAAAAGTATATTGTCCCATTGATGTCAGATAACACACACTTGCCCAACACTTCATTTTCATACTGCAGGCTTCATTTTCATACTGCATAAATAGCCTTCTTGTTAGTACAACAAGCCTGAAAGACCTGTTTTAAAATTGCTTTAATGCTTTTTCCCCCCCCAAATCCCTCAAAGAATTTCGACCAATAGGATGCCACAGCTGAAGGAGAACAGCTTTGCTTCTCTAGGACAGCAGGAGCAAAGTTACAAATGAGATCAGTCCCAAGTCTGTCTAAGTGGAATTTGTAGGAAAGTCAAAAAACAGGTATGTACGATTCTTATTTAATGTCAAACGATTCTCTTGGTAAATAGTATATTTCACCTTTCCATGCATATAAAACATTTAAACCCTTCCAAATACACTAATGCATAATAATAAACAAAATACAGTACATGATATAGTAATAAAAGTAACAGTACTGTATTGTACCTTGAGCTGACAAACCTTACGACAAATATAAGTCGCGCCATGTTTGCACGAGTACCACAAAGTGGTGCGTGCGGTTGTAATATTATAGTCTTTTTGATGGTCCGTTCGTAAGTATGAGTTGTCCGTAAGTCAGGTGTTATTAACCCAAGGACTCCCTGTATATCTGCCAATGGTCCAACCTCGACAGCCTGGGTGGGTGTGGCCAGTCATGAGCCCAATCAGAGAAAAAGTGCTGTTCAGAAACAAACTGATTGGTTAAAGTAATGCCGCAGGTCATTTAAAAAAGCCAATAAAATATGTGGGATTAATACGCATTTTGTCGCCAAGTGGATTGTTATGGGATCGGCCCACCTGATTTTCTGTCGGCCCACCCACGTTATGATTTCTAGCTTCATTATTGCTACGATCTATATGTATTTTTTACACCGTTTGTACTGTAGTAACCCCGTTCGCTCCCACTGGTCTCTGCTTCATCCGCAGCAGGGGAAGCAGCGCAGTCACAAATCTCTCAAACACTTGAAGGGTTCTTCAGACACAATAAAACAAATCAGCATATCTGTGGGTCACACAGACAGCCCAGGAGAAGGGCGTGCCATGTTAGAAATAGACCTCCTTAGGAAAGTGAAGCAGGCCTAACGAAACGATCACAGCAGGTGATCTGTTAACATGACTGTTCTGTCATTCAGATTCTTGATGCAAACATAAAGTAATTCCTGCATCAAATTACTCATCTATAATAAGTAGCCTTTTCTTTTACCCTCACAATGTGATCAATGCACATTGACATCTATTGCTTATGCCTTGCAATAAAACTTCCCTTCAGATAACAGTCCAGTAAATTGTTTAATCTGAAAAAGCATGTCTTGTCTTTACTGATGCTTTACAGATGATAACTTCAAGGACTCAAATAGCAGAGATATAATTTGTCTCCACACTGACACAACAGCTTGGCAAACTACTGTGAATCTGCCAAGTTTCCCAAAGCACTAACCCCCCCCCCCCCCCCCCCCCCCCATTCAAAGACAGCACGACAGACACTTCAGTTTAACCAACAGCAGTCTAAGTGCCGAGGGACCTTAGTCACACAAGGACTGATCTTGATAGATGGGAGGGATTGGAATTCTTTGTTCTCTACATTGTTACCTTTGTAATAGCCACACATACACACACAATTGGAGGTATGTTTGGGGTTGGCTCTAGAGATCTGGATAAGATAAACTGATTTGTAAAAAGCTAGGAGACCTTTGGAGCAAATTGAACCTCCTGTGAGGCTGTGTTCTGCTGCTGGGGTAAACAGACAGGCTACAGCTGACTGACGCGAGTCGTACCACAGTGCCCCCCCACCCCCCCACCCCCATCTCGCAACACAAACATGGCAGGCAAAGAGGACTGCAGAATGAAGCGAGGAGAGTCTGTTGCTCTTCAGCACAACTCAAATAACTGCCAACACATGGAAACGGCAGCACAGCCAAGCAAGGACAGCGGCTGCATTGGTGGGCAAGGGCATGTTGTTGTAGCCCAGAAGGTTGCTGGTTCAACTCCCAGGAAACATTTTCCTGCAGCATCTGTGAGCAAGAACGCAAGTACATGGATTTCCAGAACTACCTTGTCAATAAAGATTTTTTCTTGTTCTAGGATTTTCTGTGGGTGATTCTGTGAATGTAATGAGGGACCTTGAGAAGGTGCCTTCAGGCCCATAAAGCTGATGCCATTTTTGGGAAAACAGACAGAGAAGCAACTGCTCATGTCACACTGTACTGAGTTTCCTATGAACTTTAAAACACACACACACGTTGGTGTACCTATCTAAATGGGGACCGTCCATTTATGTCTATGGGAAACCCCTAATCCCAATCATGACACCCTTAACCCCTACTCATCCCTAACCTTAACCATAAGTAACCAACCAAAATACAAGACTTTTGGCAGTTTTGATTGCATTCACAGATTTTTTATTTTTATAAAACTGAAGTTATCCAAATAGGGACCTCAAAAGATGTCCCCAAAAGTAGGGAAATTTCAGGTTTTATTACACTTTGGAGACAATTTGATCCTCAAATGTGATCTATGCAAAACACACACACACGCACATACACAGTGCAAATTTAACAGATGGTGCACAAACAGCAGTGTGATCTGCACAGAGGGAAATCCTGATCAAACCCACTTCTGGGAGAAGGTTGCAGCAGTGACATTGGTAACGCGGGACAGCTGTCTATAAAGGAGAGGAGGATTCCATTTTCAGGATGATCCTGACAATCTGAATTGTAACTTGTCAGTTTGGATAAAAAAAAAAAAAAAAAAGATCACATTTAATCCGGTCGGTTTAGATGCTAAATTATTAAAATTGTTATGTACACACATTCAAGCAGAGGTCAGTGGGGTTTTCCTGTGCTGATTCTAAAGATCTTATATTAATTCCATCTTTCAAGTGACCTTTTTCCTTCATTGCAGCAGTTCTATCATACAGTATACTGCAGAATATAATAAAATATGTCAGTTTTTTTTTGCTACATAAGGTAGCGATAAATCATATTAACAGTTTACTAGAAATGCGGAATTTGGAACGTTACAAAGTACATTGTAAAGTGGAAATATTGTGACACGGACCGTCGTAACCCGGGGAGCGCCTGTATTCGCAATGACACGTGGGTGACACTTTCAATCCATGGTCTCTATCCTTTAGCGGACTGTCACAGACAGGCTTAAAACACTTCTTACTGGTTATGTTACTGGCTCCTCATGGGATAATCCTGGTAGTTACTGACCGCACACAGTAGATACCACTCATTGCGAATTTCAAAGCTTTGCTTTTATTTCAGTTCCCAGCAACTTTGTTCCCATCGTCTACAACTTGGTTAGATAACTGAGAAGTGCACTGACAATCGATGAAGAACAAACATCTTCCGGCCCTTGATTTAAGCTCGTGACGGCCTCACACCCCCGCAGCCACAGCCTGCTTCTCTGTACCACCCCATCAAACGATCCTTTGACCATCACACTGACTCCTCCTCAAGACACACCTTGATCTCAGGTCTCCGTCCTGGGCTATTGAATGAAATAAGTCGGTTAGACAGTTATAGCCTACCGTCCTCTGCAGCCACTCTCCTCCTTTAAGGATGCGAGACACAAAAGCACACGTGGATGGCAGGCTATGCATTTTCTGTCATCTGCATGTCAAAGGGCAACTCTGGTCTTTAATTACACACGTGAGCGAACGGCCATTATTTGGAAGTTGCCTCTATGTGTATACCAACGGCAGACACAGTAAAGGAACAAAAATAGAAGACTGATATTCACATCATGACTGGGGAGGAGATTAATTTACTCACACACACACACACACTTCTGGATTGCTTCCATAAAAATGTTCTTCAGTTAATGCCTTCAAAATAAAGGAAAGAGATAAGACCAAACGCCCTAGAATGACTAAAATAAACACAGTTTCCAAGTTTGTCTTGCCAAAATTATATAAAAAAAGAAACTTGACGTCAAATAACAGAGTCATTTTAAGAACACGAGGGAGCGTCTTGCAACCTGGAAATAGACCCTGAAAACATACATTTTTGCAGTGGTATTTTCAGCAATTAATTTTCAACTTGGCAGCCTGACACTGGCAAAGCGAGTTGGGGGGAGGGCCTCAGCAGGAGGTGTCAGGTTCATATGTGAGCCACACGGCAATTCATTACTTTCTTTCCTGATCATCTCCTCACAATGATGTCATCTGTTGTGCTGGGCGGTGACAGCCGAGCTCTAAGGACACCGCAGCACCCGTAATTTAAAAGCAGCGTGACATACAATCGGCTACAAAATAAAGCCCTTCAACAATCTACTCAGCAGATGAAATTCTGCCTGACAAACTCACCAAGTTCGGTGAACAGCTCTACAAAAGTGGTTCGGTTTGTAAACAATGACAGTTGAATATGCTGGCAAAGCTCCTCTCTCAGCTTGGATTTCCAGATTTTCTGACAATTAAACTCACAAAATGGAAAATGCTAAGGTTAAACTTGGCCAAATCCTCAGCTCATAACCACCAGCATTTATTAAATACCAGTTTTTGCGAAGGACACTGATTATTGATTCGTTTCTCTTCCTGTGAATTCCCAACCTATCAGATGCTTTATACTCAGAAAGTGACCATTTGACTGGTTAAGTGAACGGATCGTTTGATTGGTTGAGGGGAAGGACTCAAAACCGGAAGGCTACAGTTCTAGATCGTAGGAGGACCATGATGTGGTCCTGCTCAACCTGAAAAGCCCGAGTACAATATCCATCTGTATAAATGCATAAATTACAATGACATTTTACACAAAAGAGTCAGCTAAACATCCCTAATGTCATAGTGATGAAAAACTGAGACCTGACACTTACGACCTGAAGGGGGTTGTAATGAGGACAATGACAACAGTTACTAAGGAAGAGGCAGTGGACAAGGAATAAGAACATTAACAAAATGAGGCTTGCAGTCACACGACTGGCAGCTGAGGTGACAGTCAGCAGCAGTGTAGTGGTCCTGGTTGAGTCAGGGCTTCGGCCACCAGGACAGCCGTGTCCTTGTGCTCCTTAGGAGGCAGACAGACAGACGATTTTCAACAGTTATAAACGGACACATTCTTTAAATCATGTGTTGTCACTCTGCAAATTTTTTGACAGTTGCATCTGTTTAATAGTTTGCACGATTGCAAGTTGGAAGAGTGCACTGAAACATGCGAAGCAGACAGAGATGTTTAGTTCTTATTGTGAGGTAGAGCTTCGTAAAACAGGCTGGTATCGGAACGAGATCTGGACACTTTCACTTAACCTCCACTCCTTATCCTGACCATCAAAAAAAACACCTGATCTGATCCGACTGATCTGTCCAATTGATCAGCCCTCCCCACATTCATCACCGGAACCTAAACTCCTTTTCCCAACTCCGTCTGATATCCTCAAGGTTTACATGACTGCATCATCCCCAAAGCTGCTTATCCAAGCATTAGGCTCAGATAAAATATACAAAAACAGAGAGAGCAAATCAGGAACAAAATATGAATAAAACGGTAATTCAGTTTTTTATATGAGGGATTTTAAAGAAACAAGACATGAAATTTGAAACCAAAAGCTGCCTAGTAAGTGCAGCTAAAGTGCAACTTGAATAAACCCCAAAGGTTTATTCAAACACAGGGAGACAATCTCAGAATGGCCAAGCAAAACAGCTTTCTTATTTTAGATCGCTTCGTTTTCACCTGTATAAAACTTTTCTGAAGGTGTTGGGATCCTTCCTATAGCCACTTGGACTGCATGAAAACAAGGATGTGAAGGCTGCTGAGTGACCAGCCGTGACCCCGACATGAATCTCTCAAGAATCTGAAGACAGCAGTGAAAACTGACGTCGGTGGCGGGTCAGATTCAGGCAGCCGCGAGGAGAGGCTGGTAGGGCGAAGTGCGAGAAGGTCAAAGCGGTCGCCAGGGATCCCAGTTCTTACACAATCCCCGGTAACACAGGTTAGCAAACACCGGTATTTTTAAAACTCCTGGCAGGATGTGATTGTAGCATTGCAGCGAATGCAAAACTGCTCGCGCAGCATCTTATTATTTCACAAAATCGACCACCAGGCAGCGTGGTGGTTCAGTGGGTGTGACTGCTGTCTCACACCACCAGGGGGCGGGAACTCAAATCCCAATCGGCAGGCAGGCGAACTGGCACCTCTAAACAGCCTGTAGTGTATGAGTGTTTGCCCTGGGATATACTGGCAACCCACACTGGGCCCAGTGCTGCCTCTTACCCTGAGCCTCCTGGGATAGGATCCAGGCTGCGGTTAGGAGACTGACGAGAAGATATCTAACATGTTAAGACAGGTACTGTGACTTAAGGTGTAGCTAAAACAAAGTTTTGACAACATGAAAATGTTCCTCAGCCACGTAACACACGTGTTCTGATGCGCGTCACATAGTTGCCTATTAGTGATGAAACACGTTCCAGCAGCTGATACGCGAGTCGACAGGTTAAGGACATGAAATCATGCTATTCCGGCGTGAATCCGTCCCAGGAGACGGCCTGCTCCAGCACCCTTGAGCAAACTACTTAGCCTGTGGTTTTACTGCTGTATAAATATGTAAACATTTTAAACCAGTTTGAGAGGGGAGAAAAACAGTAAAGCTGGCAAGCCAATAAAAAATAAATATGAGCGGAATATACAGCTTCCTAGAAGCGTGGTATTAACAAGCCGGCGTGTGCAATTAAAATCATTCAGCAGTTTACAGGTCTGGGTTTATATGCAGGCTGGCCTTGCAGGCTTTTCCAGGCCTCTGAGAGCGCCCCCTTGCTGTAAGCCCTGACAAAGACAGATCGCCCACGTCGCATCTTCCCGCCCACCCGCGCCCGTCCCAGTTGCCGCGGTGCAGTGCCGCAGTCTCCCGCAGGCCCCTGCAGCCTCCAGATGCCGGAAGCTGGAGCGCCCCCACATGACAGGAGCTGGAGCGCCCCCACATGACACACATCAAACGGCAGCTGGGGCTCGTTATCTCCCCTCTGCCTCACCGGGTCTTTGCTGGGACGCGGAATCTGCGGCTTTGAAGTCGGAGCTGTTGGCAACATCTCAAGCGCCTCCACCGTCCAGCGGGCTGCTCTTCGTTAAAACCGAGAGAGACTCCTAATTGGGGCCGTTTTCACCCCACCCACCCCCAGCGCCTGGCACCAGGATCAGCAGCAACACGCATGACACAAATACTAAACACCGCAAGGGAAGGATGGAGGGAGGGAATGATTAAAAAGTGTGGCTGTTAATTAATTATAAACACCTTGAAATATTCCATTCCAATGATCCAAAACAGGGTCAAGGTGCTTGAAAATATCTACTAATTATAACTTTAATACTACAAGCAATTGTCAAAAAAATGAGTCTTTATTATGGGGAGACTAAGGCGGCGATGAGAAATGGTGACAGTGTCATTAAAAATGGCATGAAAGTTAGAGACGAGGCACTTGAGGAAGGTATTGCTGTCCAGCTAATCAGCTAATGCAATGAGACTTACAGGTGGGACGTACAGCTGAAAGACATTCAGGGGCCGTGGTGGAATTTAAGAACATTACGCCAATGAGTATTTAACTATAACTATACGTTTACAATTTCTGTGGGGTCTCGAACCCGTGACCTTTCAGTCACATTCACAGCACGGTTTCAGGAAGTGTGTTCGCAGTTGCCGTTAATTCCCAAATCCCTCTGCTGCTGTGTGACCCGACTGCCCAGCCTCTCCAGTTTAAAACAAGTGATCGTCTTGGCTGCTTCGTCTCTTTGCAATCCAAGAGGATTTTGATCAAAATATCATTTGATCCCAGGAGAACAATCTCACCACGTAGAGCTTCTACAAACCCTTTGACGAGAGTCAGAGCCGAGGAGGCTGTAGACACTCAAAACAGACCACGCCACTGTGCCACATCTCTGCGCTATGTTTTGTTCATCAAGGGTGGGGCTGAGCGTGGGAGGGGGGTCAGAGCGAGCATGCATGCCAAGACCGATTTCCCCCGATGCACGATGTGCTTTTTTCCTAATCACCACTGAAATTAAGTTAATAAACAAAGTACCTCACTAAAACAACTCCCAAATATAAGGCCAACCACTTAGCTGCAGTCAAGCCCAAGGGGACGGCTGCCCTCCTTCATTAAACCAAGCATGCCCAAGGTCTGTTTTTAACACAACCAGAGTCTCAGGCACAAAAAAGCCAAGAGACCTGCGTTTCAGTACAGGAAGGAACTGTCGTCAAGAACAGGGAATCCGGTATTTCACATTTCACTTTCAGCTCATTCCAGAGCGATTTTACGCAGTTATGAAAAGACTTACGAGATTTACTTGTGTACTTATAAAAGAGGTTTTAAAATGAACGGTTTATACAAGGCTTACTGCAGTGACGCTGCTGTCCTTAGAGGACTTCCGATCTTCTTAGACATTTCGCTCAGAGCAAAGTCATTATTTTGGGATTATTGAGTCATTAGGGTCATGCTTAGCGTTTCTCAGGTAACGCGAGATCTGCGGTTGGTGGATCCTTCAGCCCAGAGACGGCAGCACTCCGGGCCTGCCTCAGCACGCACACTCTGCCTCAGCGCGCACACTCTGCCTCAGCGCGCACACTGCTATAAGGGAATGGATTTGCCTCTGACAGGAAGTATTTAATTCCACCTCCCCCTCACCTGCCGAGGCACCTGCTTCCCTCCCTAGACAGGAAGTGGCGGGAACACAAAGTTCGCCCTCACATGAGTGCAGAATCCCCTCACCAGAAAGGGGAAGTGTCACTTCACTAAATCAGATCGAGACCCTCCCCCCCTCCAGTCATCAACCTGCCAACATTCAGAAATATTCCCAACCATCCCTTTCCAGAATGTTCACTTTGTTTGCACAGACTGTATTACATCCTTGGACACCTGTCCCAGATCTAATTTTACTTGTTTTTATATATATATACATATTTTTTTTTACTTGCAAAACTGAAGCTTCTTAGAGATGGGAACTCAGTTAATTTTGGTAACCTTAAAATTATATTTTCTCAATAAACTGAAGCAAATGTTGGAGGCTCTAGTTGAAGAAAAAAAATGATCCATCCATCTGTCCTCCATAACTACTGATCCAACAGAGGATCTGAGTGAGCGTGGAGCCTCGCTCATGCAGCAGAGGGTACAAGTCAGGGGAACAGCCAGGGTGGGACGACCCATCTGTCGGGAGAACAGCCAGGGTGGGACGCCCGTCCATCACACGTGATCTCACACTAAAGGCACGGAGACCGCAAATCACTCAGCGACACAGAGGCCTCTGTGAAATGCTTGTGAGACTCTCTCCAAGCTTAAACTCTGCCTGGTTACGGATGCCCTGCAGCTCCCTCACTCTGTGCTCCAAGAGCTGCTACTCCGATTAGCCAGGCCGCCTCCACAGGTGCAACGGGGGCCACACCCTACCCAGAACCCACTGCAAACTGGGATACACTCGACCCCTTTCCAGAACACTATGGAACATTCTGGAAAACAGCCTGTTGAGATGTACTCCCATGTGACCACAAATACTGCAGGAACTGCAAAACTTTATTGCCAAAATAAGTAGACAGACACAGTATAATACACAATTTTAGATAAAACATTTATTCCACGAGGGAGGAGAAGTATATAGTCCCCCCTATGACTAAAAACGTTTGAATGAAAATGAAACTGATAATGACTTTAATGTATATGAAACGCACAATGAGATTAAAGTTGTACGAACATCACGTTCCCAGTAAATATAAAACACTGCATTTCCCTAATTCACCCTTTGCCTTCTATTAAAACAGCTACTTCCCAAAAAAAAAAAAATAGATTCCCAGTTCTGTGGACTTTACGATGCTGTCAAGCCTTTGAAGATAAAACCACAAACTCCTGCAAAATTAAATAAAAAGGGAAAGAAGTTCAATGCCTTTTCAGCATCACCAAGAATTCAATGGAGGAAGCAAAGAAAATTCTATAAAAATAAAGGCTGCAGCCTTAAAGTTAATTTCTTATTTTAGATTTCTTTGAATTGTGTTTCCTTGGGGGTCATGCAGATAGAAGCAGAATGTACAGGAGTATTTTCGGCAGGTAACAGTGGGTCTTCATATAACCTGCAAACAATTTATGCTGAGTTTTCGCAGCATTACCGTTTCATATGGAAGCAGTGGTGGGGTTTATAGAACATACTAAAGACTTTAGTATGCTATACAGATTTATATGGGGTATGTTTACACAGCATACTAACAAGGGCAGTACCACTGAGTATTTACATATCATATTAACAATTTGTAGGGAATGTAATTGCGACTATTTCTACAGCATAAAAAAATGTATATGGGGTTAGTGGTGGATGTTGACACAAATGTGTCTTGCTTGTATAGCAATACAAAGACCCAAGACCGTCGTATTTCTTTCTGAAACCCCAAACCCCGATCATTTCATTAAACCACATACTATAACCACACCAAGCATCCATCTCCTAACTCCTAATGTTCTTCCTGGTCAGGGTTATGGGGGGTGGGGGGGGGTGTGGATCCTATTCCAGGCAGCATAAGGAACACAGCTGAGGTACAACCAGGACAGGATTCTAGTTGCACACACACACACACATCACCTGATCTAAATTTAATACAGGAAGCACACATTTCATTGCACCTGATAATGCATCTTGCATTTTGAATGATCCAGGAAGCTGAAATCACATGGTTATGTAGTGTGAACAACCTGTGTTGCAGAAATGCATGCTGGGAACACTCAGCTGCTGTTACGCAGATCTGACAGTTTAAGCGGATCATGGGCTGCATAATGGACTAATATGCAAAATCTGAATAAAAGATTTAGCTGGAAAGAAAAAGTCTTCTTTACCTTTCCATTTCATACTCCATCAGTCCAGGCTTCATGTGTTTCATCACCTAAGGAAAAAGGTGACAGGAAGTTAATACTGTCACTAACAATACAGAACACAGCTGTTCTGGCTGAAATACTGAATAAACCTATTACTTGATAAACTGGAACTAGTCGTACTGTGTTCTAGCTAACAATGTCTAGCTCTTACTGTTCCAGTAACTTTTCTCTTCATGGCAGAGAAAACACACACACACACATTTGTATTCATATGTTTGTGGGGATAGTCCATTCACTTCTAAGGGAAAAACCCTAATTCCAACAACGATAACCTTAACCATAAGTAACTAAACAAAATACAAGACTTTGGCCATTTTAGTTTTCTGACTGCATTCAGAGTTTCCCTACTTGAAAAGTTAGTTCCCATAATGTCGAGACGACCTTAACCCCCACCCGGCCCTAACCTAAACCATAAGTAACCAAGCAAAATACAGCACTATTGGCTATTTTAGTTTTTTGATTTCATGCACAGATTTGTCATGCATAGAAGTTGAGGCTTATATTGAGATGACCTGAAAAATGTCTCCACAAACTAAAAAAACATCTTAATAGAACCCCCCCCCCCACACACACACACACATACACAGACACAAACCCCTCTATGCATGTGTAATGACACAGAGTCTAAATACCCTAGATCATCTTGAGGAAGAAAAAAAAGGTTTGTGGCATATTTCCTCCAGTGTAGAATAGAAAAGTTTTTTATTGCTGAAAATAAACATCCCTGCTTGAAGCTGCATGTGAATTCAAACCCTTCAGAGATAATGAGCCTCCACAATGAATCGGAGAGCCGCTAAAGTTTAGGACCAAACATAAAACTTGCCATGTGTGTTTGCCTGCTGATCTGCTGTGTGCTATAATACCCCAATATAAAACTTGTACTTAGAAATTCAATTAAAAATGGAGGCAATGACCCTTGCAGGTTGTGAATGAAGACTTCTTCTGCTACTGACAAAGGCCAATTAGGTCAGTGCTGACAGCAGGAATCCAGTACAGCAGATGCTCGACACCACACTGCGTGCTCAGGCTGCCTGCTTTGGGGATGATCAGCCCAGATCACAGGGCCTCGAATGGCTTGGTGTTTCCCACAGAGAGATTCTCCCCCCTCCTCCCTCCCAGGGGGTCCCGCTGAGCAGCTAAACCGGTCTCAACCGGCCCGGCAGTACAGGTGCAGCCTTCGGGTATTTAGTTTGCATCACCTCTACTTACCTCCCTGCATGTATTTTGTTTGTAACCATGACAACTTATAGAAAGCAGGGGGACATGCATTCAGACCAAACAAACATATTTATTTACTGTCTCGGAAGAGAAGGCCGTCCGACTAACAAAAAAATCAAGAGCAGCTCTCATGACAGACAGCACTGCTATCGAGGTACAAAGCTGGCATTTACTCATCCTGCCACTGGTATTCTGCAGGCAGCAGTTCCAGGCTGAATCCTGCTACTGCAGACAGCCCATCCAGAGGGGTCTGAATATGGCCGGGGGGGGCGGGGGGGGTTAACACTGCAGCAGCACCCAAACACCCAAATAAAATAAAATCAGGAACATTACGGGGCCTGGATCTCTGACTCGCTTTGCAGTAGAATATGAAAGCGGACAGGACAGCGGCGGGCAGGAGTGAGGGACACACGCATTATGGTGACTGAGCCGGGCTCTGCTTTCATATTCATACATCAAGCTAAGTTCAGCGTTGGCTTCATCCCCCAGCCCCTAAATGCTGAGACCACAGAGAAAAGGGATGATTTCTTCGACATAGCTTTGGTCACCGGGGGGGGGGGGGGGGGGGGGGGGG
>JAODJU010000007.1:13255934-13271374 GCA_026776725.1 Gnathonemus echidnorhynchus | reverse complement strand
GGCAATCGGCAGATCATGATCTTGGTGATCGGTAATCGGTGATCGGCCCCAAAAATGCTGATCGGAGCATCTCTAATTTAAACTTAGCGTTTTTTTGATATACAAAAAGGTAAAAGAAACACTTTTCAGGTCGCTAAGAGAAAGGTGGCAAAAAAATGTTTAAATATGGAGCGATGATTTTATGGTGAAGTGTAAAGAAAGGTTTTTTTGAGACTGTTTCTACCGTGCTGCTTTATTACTGCTGTTTCAGCAACAGGCACCGATTCTACAATGACAGCACACAATCCTGCCAAGGAAACAGGCATCTAGCACTTAACCATTATCCACTTCATTAAATTATACAGCCAGACACTTCTCTGCGGCAGTTCTGTTTTAAGACCCTCATCAGCGGTACAGGAGAGCCAACCCCCCCCATTTACAGGGGATTGCTGCGATTATGTGACACAGCATCGCCAACCATCGAGGTGGGGGCTCATCTTGTCCCATCACCTGCAGGCCAGCGACCCCGAGACCACCAGCCCTGGAGAGCAGGCATTTCACCAATGACTACACCCCCAAAAAAAGGAAAAATGCCTCGGGGGGGTTTGCAGCCTGTCACAGACAGCATAGGCTATAACACAGGGAACCACTCCAGATCAGATGCCAGCCCTTTGCACAGTGAAATAGATGCTAGAATAGGGCTTCTTACCCTGGCGTCCATAGACCCCCAAGGGGTCTGTCAGTGGGTCTTGGGGGGTCCATGATGGTCAGATTAAAAATGAACAATTATCTTCACTGTATTCTATATAAACTTGAAAACTCAACTGTTTCATTTTATTATTCAAGCCAAACAATATATTCATTTCAGTGAGAAGGTTGAGTAAAATTTGCATTTAGTTTAAATTGCACGAGATTATTGCATTTAATTTTTGCACGGATTGGCCATTAAATGTGCAAGGAAGAGTGAGAAACATGTTTGTTTATTCATGCTTTGTGCATGTCATGCACCGCAGGAGCGCAAGTGGGTCAATAAGACAGATTCATTGTATGCAAAATTGAGTTTATATGCAAATAAATTGAGGAGGGGGTCCATAGCTTTCACCACATTCAAAAAGGGGTCCATGGAAAAGGTTATGAACCACCGCACTAGAGGGTAAAATTCATAGGTTCACTGCAGCACAAACAGAAAAAAAAAAAAAAAAAAAAAAAAACACTGCATCCACTAGGGGGCACTGGTTTCCCTTGCTGGCCATTGTGAGGCATATTAGTTAAGGTGTTGCTCGTGGGCTGCCTGGACTATTTTTGTTGTTTCCTTGGCTGGACTTTCTCTGTTTGTTTTGAGATTTCTTTGCCGTTTTGGGGATTTATACAAACATATTTTTCCCCCAAAATACTGATCGAGGACTTGAGTTTCGGCACTTCAGCCACACAGGTGAGTACTTGGGCTTACCATAGCTCATTCTCTACGGTCCAGACATTCCACGGTAGCTTCACAGGGACCCTGTTGGGCACTTAGTGCTTTTAAACTAGTGGCACCGTGAACAGAAGTTTGTAAAAATTCCCCTAATTGCATTTCCTTGGACCACTGGAGGAAACCTGAGAAAATCCACACAATACATCTACAGTAGAACATGCAAAATGCACGATGAGCAGGGGGGGTGTACACACACTGGGGGGGGAGGGGGCGGGATTCAAGCACACACACTGGGGGGGGATTCAAGCACACACACATGGTAGGCAATGGGGTCATCTCAAAATCATAACCTGCATCTGCATGCTTTTAAAATATTGCAGTTCTCATACAGTACACAGTAATAAAACTACCATAAGTTAATGAACATTACTTTATTAATAATGCACATACATTACTACCAAAAGAACATTAAACCTTTTGTCAGATCAAAGTGGACACCCTGACCACAGCTTAACTGGGACCAATAAGAGGACTCCCAAAAGGAGTGTTATTAAACAGGTATGTCTGAATCTGAAAAGTAAGGGTGGCCTGCGTGACAGACTCCACAACGCTCTCCTCCACATCACAACTCCATGTGAACAGCTGTGCTCTCTAAAGCCGCTGTATCATTCCCCAATACTGCATACATCACCTCACATCAGCTCACAGCTTTTCTCCCTGCCCACACCCACTATTACTTCCTTATTAGAGTTGCTTATCTTTTTAATCAAAGAATCTTCACTGCTACCCAAGATTGCAGCCATATTTTTACTGGGGTCACTCTGGATTAAGTAACTTGCCCTGATGACCGTTTTGCCATCCATCAGGAAGCGTATGGTGTGTGTTGGTATCAGCATACAGTCAGAGATTAGAGGCTGTATCAGGTACACATTCACAATCTCTCACCAACAGTTAAACAGCTACCTGCACGTTAGAGGTCGGTTTTGTTGAGCTGAATTTGATGATCCTTGTGAAGAACACAGGAGTAGGTGAATAAAAACTGCTGAATAAAAGCTTTTTTTTTTTTTTTTAGAAAAGGAATGTTGATCTTGGGTCTTAAGTATTCTAAAAAACCAAGCAATTTAATAATAAAAAAATATATAGGACCATGAGCAGACTGGAAGAAACCATGTTGCCATCACCATAATATTTCAGATGGTACCAAATATTCTATCTATCAAGAAATGGTTTTGTCCATCAGTTTGCTTCATGAATTCCGCCCTTGGCTGTGATTGATTTTTCTAAAATAAACAGCTTTACGAGTTATGAGCGAAGAGATGAAGCTCCTCAGCTTATCCCACCCGCGTGCGCTTTGCCTTCCGGAGCGGCTGCCACACGCTCTTCGGGAAAGTGCCCAACGGCCTCGAGAGTCATAGCTTCACTGAACTTGAACGCCACACAATAGACTTCCTGCCATGACACATTTCAGGTTTGTGGGGAGAGGTCTCCATAAAACCAAAGCGGAAGCGACAGGACAAGTATGGGCTGAACAGAGCCATTTACCAACAAAAGCAGAACTAAAATAGCAAGGTTGCAGCCTTGCAGACCTACCAAAACAGAGAAAACTGCAGTAAGGACATTTCAGTAAAGTCTGACGCTACACAAAATCACATATGAACCAAAACAACTGTATAGCAGCAAGACCTGAGACTCCCTTCCCTAGTCATCTATCCTGAAGACTCGGAAGTGGACGTCTTCCATCTTCCCAAGACTCCCAAAACTCTTCATGACAGCAGCTGGAGTTTCCGTTAACCAGTCTGGGCATGTTATCCCAAATGAACTGCGTTAATTAGCGCGTTCCTGCAGCAGGAGGCTGGTGACAGTAAAGCCACTCCCCCTTTGGCACCTGCTGAACTCCCCAGGGGCTCACAATACAGAAAAGTCTGCTATAAAACCTACCCATCCATACATCGCATTATGGGGGGGGCCTGGAGCTTATCCCAGGTAACACAGGGCCGCCATCAAGCCTGAGTGAGATGATATTAAAATAAAAAGGTGTAGATTTTAAAATGCCTAAAAATTCCACAACAACTGCCAGGATTTTATCCAACGCAAAAGCAAGTAAGCCAAGTACTAATTCAGAAATTACTGCCACAAACAGGAGGACTAAACAACTGATTTTACCCCCATGAGGGACCGTTCTCCCTACTGCTCTCCTACATGACAAACCACGAGGTTGATGGGTTTGGCTCTGCTCCAGAGCGAGAGACGTCCGAATCCGCCGAGAGAGATCAGAGGCGGCTTAGGTCTCACCATCCATGATCAAGTCAATTCTGCCGTAACCGAGGAAACAAAAGCTTTACAAAGGAATATTTTGCATGTATAATTTTTCCATCTTCCAAGCAGATATTTTAAGTTAACATTTAAGGAACGCTAATAGCTTTACACTGTAGATATTCGTCCAGTGATACCTAGAGTAGTCAGCCCAAAATTACATACTTCATGTTCACACAGTCTATAGCCTTTAATACTGAATACTTCCATAATTAGCATTATAAATTGCAAGAAAAAATGCTTCCTGGCTAAAGCAAGCCTAGCGTTAGCTAGGTCACATTAATGTAGGCAAAGCTTTGCACACAATTTGTGTTTCCGCTTCTTTTTCTGGTGTACAGACAAACAGAAATGAGAAAAATGAGGCCTAAACTGCTCAATGAATTTACCCAGGCAACGTCTGACATTCCATTCAATTTCGTTAGAGAGAATCATCATCTGGACGACAAAGCAAACACTTACGTCGGTGGTGTATTGCACTTCATCCACCCCATACTTCTGCTTGAAGTGCTCTGGAGGATGGATCCTGTCAACAACACAGACGACAGGCTCTTCAGCACCTCCTTAAGGTCAGTCACGTTAATCAGTCCCAGCTCTGAAAAGGCTGCCAGCCTGAATGCAGCTTGCCTGGATTTAAACCTCAGGGATAAAGGTCACTCCTCATGCAGAAATGGAACAGAGAGCATACATTCACATCGATTCCTTTTGAATGGCCATCGATACAAAAATAACAAGATTGTACTCCATTTTCCATCCAATTTCCATACCCGCTTGTCCTACTCAGGGTCACAGGGGTTCCAGAGACTATTCCAGAAGCTATTGGCACAAGGCAGGGAATCACCCAGGATGTGGCTCCAACCCACTGCAGGGCACAAGCACCTATCACACCTACAGACAGTCTGGCAGCTCCAATTCACCACAGCACTTTTTTGGGGCTGTGGAGGGAAACCAGAGAACCCAGAGGAAAGCCCACGACGACCAGCGAAGACCGTTTGTTCATTTAAAAAGTAACAAGTAAAAATATTGATTAAAAGTAAAAATTATGTCAAAAAAAACATAGTGATAAGCTGTTTCATTTATTTATTCCCCAAACCACACACACTGTACCAGGGGTGTAAATGTTACACAAAATTCACGGTTCGGTATGAACTTCAGTTTTGTGTTCATGGTTCGATGCAATTTTGGTACAGTAGGGAAAACAGAATTTGTTTTGAAATAATTAGGAACAGTTGTAAACCAACAGCAAGGCATCTGTCGATGTGTCTGAATAAGTAACGCTTATTTGCACATAGTTAATATACACAAATGTGAATGTGTATATATGCGCGCGCGCACACACACTAAAAACATCATAACGAACTAAATTCTCCATTCTCTGCTGCAGAGTATTGCCACATACCTGCAGTGACACATACAGCCATGGCTGTGATTAGTCTCCTTCTTGGTGTAAAGGGCTAACTTGCGGAGGCTGTTACAGCCCTGCTCTGTATAGTTAGAGTTTTATAGGAATGTCCAAAGGGACCAAAAAGCTACATAGCTAAACTTTGACCTTTTCTAGACAAAACAGGAAACAAACAAACAAACAAACAAAACAGGTATAATCCACTAAACAGCTGTGGGGGAGGGGGGAGGGGGATGCTGTGTCCGGTGCTGGCAAATTTAGCTGCCAATGAGGTCATTTTAGATTTTTCTTAAAGGTGATCGATCGACGGCCAAATGATGATGATTAAAAAACAATTAGTTGTGGGCCGGTACTTTGACACTCCTGGGCTAGACCCTTTGCCAGCAGGGCTCTGAGCTCAGCCCAGCCCAGACGCTGACGGCTCTGTGTGTGTGTGTGTGTGTGTGTGTGTGTGTGTGTGTGTGTGTGTGTGTGTTCATGTGCGGACAGAGGAGCTCCCTGAGCACTCCGTCACATTAGTGTTTTTGTGTAGACATTTTATTTTCACAAAATACACAGCAAATGTAAAAGAATGAATTCTTCTGTACTGAGCACAAGAGCCTCTGTGATTGAAATATTTGCAAGATTTAGATTTTCACCATATGACTGACCTATTTATAAAAATTCCACTAAAACCTCCCTCTTATATTTGACGTCTTAACTAAAAAACCCTATCAACTATAATTTGGCACATTGTTTTACAAAATCAAATTCAGATCCTGTCAAAAACTCAGGCCAAACCATCACTCAGGGACACAAGCTGGAATTACGTCCCGAAATCAGCAAATATTGCTGAAATATGCAGCACTGTCCACTGCTGAGCCTGAATGGAGACCAAAGATGCATTAGAAAGTCTCGCCCTTCGGGAAACATACAAGATAGATTTCCTCCCATTCCAAATTATGAGGCATGAGTCAAAAACCAGGCAAGTCATGTCACTACATGGAAGTGTTCAAAAGGACATACTTTCCCATCCAGGTGGCGTAGCTCTCAGGCAGCTTAGGGACAAAGAGAATGGACCTCCCTGTGTCGACATCAATTGCTCCGTAGCAGTCAGCTTCAGTCACTCCAAAAGCCCAATGGAAGAAGGACTCCTGGAGTCACAGGTAAAACATACATACAGGAAATGCAAATACAGAACAGCACACAGAAGCCTCACGTAAACCATTGTGTACTGCATCGTTGAAGGAAGTGTTAACCAGTAAAGGAAGCAGGCGCTGGGTGCTACCTGAAGGACGTTAGGTTGAGTCCCAGGATCAAGGTCATTGGAATTGGAATCTACAGCATTATTTTTAACATTTCTTACCAGATGCCCCCAAAAAGCCAGTCAGAATATCTATTAATAGCAGAGTATGACACTGAGAGACGGATTAAAGGTGGAAATAAGCGACTAGAGCACGACGGCCGTACCTGTCTGAAGAGGATATCCGAGTCGGTGCAGTGCCTCTGGGTCTGCTCGCCCCCCTGCAGGACCAGCACGGACTTGGGGAGCAGGCCCTCCTTGGCTTTCAGGCCCTGGCAGAGACGCCGCCGGTTCTCGGCAAACAGGGCCGCCGACACTCTCAGTGTCTTCTTCCCCAGCCAGAACACGGGTCTGCAGAGAGAGAGAGAGGACAGCCGTCTGAGCACGGGGACGTCGGCTGTGAACACGAGCAAATCATATGATGGGCAAACAGACCTGGGGGGCGCAGTCACCTCAGACAAACACTGGTCACATTTCTCAAGGGATATATCATTCAAGGTTGCTTTATTTGTCACATGCACAGATCATACGATTTAAAAAGCAAATGAGAATCACTAACTGGATTGGCCTGGACTTTACAAAACCCACCCTTTTCCTATTTGTCCTCCCACATATTTAGGGCTGAGTAGTTCATCAGTATCTTTTCAAATGATATAATGCAAAAAAAGCTGCATGTACTATTAAAATCAACAGCAACATGTCATGCTGCATTACCGTTTCTCCTATTGCCTTAAGGGGTATTTTGATACCCAAATGGGTTTGAGCACACAGTATGAGGAAATATTTTAAAATATTTTTAGAGCCTTTTACCAGTTTTAAATGTAGTTTTCTTTTAAATTCCTAATTATTCTTCTTTTGTCCTGAGGGTAACATAAGCTGCTGAGGTCTGTACTGGAGTGAAACACCTTTATGACGCAGCTGCCTTCTTTGACCCATGCAACACTAGTATAGGCATTAGTTGTCTTTATTTTAAGAGTTCTGTTTACAATAAAAATAAAATTTCTATACTGTAGTATAAATATACAGTTGCAGTTGTATATTTGCAAACAGGGGTGGAAACCCTGCAGTTGCATTTCATTTTCACCATTTTAATAAAGGCGTTTCTGACATTTCATGTGTGGCTTTGACCAACAACTGAACATTTAGCTCACTTCACAGATGACAGACATACACCATGTATTGCTATTCTGCTGAAAAATACAGAGATAAAATTTTTGGTCCATACAGTACAGCTGTGTTTGCTTTTAAAGCAATCTACTACATGCACACTGTGTGCCAAGAACAAAACCACAAACAGAAGGGTCCATTAACTAAAGAGGAAAATTAAAAGTTATTACATGTAAAACTAATACTACATGCACCTTTTGAATTACTTTAAATATTTAGCATTACAGAAACTACCGGAAAGTCTGAGAAAAGTGGCAATTTGCTTGACTAGTATAACTGTTAGAACTGACAAAAAAGCTAATGGAAATGACATCCAGTCAAAAAAGACCTTTAACAGCCAATATATCAGAAAAGGCCACTTTTCTTATTTTAAAGTGGTTTCTATAAAATGTCAGCTTAAAAACTATAAGTTATAAGTGCGCCATCAGCTCTGCCTGATAAGTAATAAGTCAAAGTTTAAAGATATTTCTACCCTGAACTCTTTCAAAGTGCAAGTAAAACTAACAAATCAGCTAACACGCTGCAATGTTTTTTTTTCTTTCAAGAAAGTTCAAAGTTTGGGTGAACACACCCAAAAAAGTAGCCGAGAATCGCAATTATGGTTTGACCACGTAATACGGTTATGGAACACAACTAGCAAAACCACCGATGACATTTGCAAAGCACATGAAAAAACTGCAGCTCTGCATTAAATGCTTTATTGTGAAAGATAACCTGCATTTATTATGGCTATGAAGCACTTTATCAATAGTTACATATAACCACCTACATTTATGTGATCAAAGATCACATCTTCATAAATTATACCCTAAAGTAACTCATTGTTTAAAAAACACACACACAAAATTCAAAGCTCAAAAAGAATGCACCGTTGTCATAAGTTAATGGATAATAACGAAAAAAAGTCATTAACTGTACAAGCTTGCTACAATGTGTGCATCACTAACTTAAAACCCAAGTTATCCCAGAACTTTGTGCAAGTCAGAACTTTCATTAGCTTTTGATCGCCATTAAATGCAGTGCTGTTACTTACATGGTAAATTGATTTAAATATTTTTAAAAATATAAACAAAAGCACAAGTAGCACAGAAAGAACACTGGGTGACTGAAATTATAACACGGAAATCTAGTCTTTATTAAAATTCAGCAACATTTCCAAAATACATTCGTCAGTAACTCTATAAATAGAGTACCACTGTATTTTCTATGTGAAAATAGATATACATGCTGTTCAAACAACCCAGACCTTTAGATATGACGCGAAGCGATCTGATAATCTTAAAAAAGACATTTGTTTACGTTTATAAAATCAAAAGCACTGATTTTGCGTGTCTTAAGCTACTTAAGCCAGGGTGGGAAATGTTTGCATAAAGTCATTAATGTCCGTAAAATACGCGACACATAACACGTAAATATTAAAGTAAAATACAAGTTAAAACTTACTCCGGGCGTGTAGACATGCTGCTCACGAGATACTCTTGAGTCACGTGAGCCGAGGTTGCTCGGTCAGCTGATTTTTAGGGCTTTTCCCGACTTCCGGGGCGAAGTCGTAGCGGTTGCAGCAGCCAATAGGGGAGCGCGTAACATTCGCTCGTCGCGGATTAACCTCTACGTTACCTGCTCGTCTGTTTTTGAAATAATTCATTCTAATTTAAACTAATTTCATTACCTGATTAACGTTTTTACTAGACAGAAATGTTTTGGGACCTAGAGATTGTCTGAATTGTCCGAGATTTCGTTTTGTTTCATGTCGACATTTAGTACTTTGTACGTGCATATTTACGATTCTTTGACTCCCCTTTTTACGCTCAGCCCCGTACGTGTCCGCTTTATTGAAAACCAAAATATGGTTACCCTACCAGATATTATTATTGCTGTTAGCAACCATTTGAAAATCATTGGCCATCTTTCATCTCACGTCACAATCTTGACTGTTACACCAGTCATAGTAGCCTTATAGCAATCCTTATGTCAAACGCTGGGTCGCGAGTTTCCGTATTCAATCTAAAAGAACAGAGTTTGAGTTTCACGATTTTAATCAAAAGTGCAAAAATTCAGTTTTGGATCAAGGTGGTTGTACGCGTGATCTGGAGCGTGGAATAGTTATTGTTGCATCTATCCTAAGCCTTTTTTGTGTTGGATGAAGGTAGTGGAAAATAAGCATTTCAAACTAATCTCAGAGTTATTGCAGATTATTGAGTGAAGAGGAAAAAAGTGCCTTTTATTAAAATGTCTGTTGTCCTTTTGTATTATTAGATTGTAGCTGTGTATAATCCATACTTGTCAGAGATGTGCAAACTGCCTTTATTAATGACCCTATGTGGAGCAATAACGCGCTTTTTAAGAATTACATGAGAGTCACGGAGAATGAACTCCTTAAAGAGCAATGTTTTCGATGTCAGTGTTTTTTTTAAACATTTCTTTTTGGTTTCAGTTCAGTATACAGTTTCACTTTGGTTAACACTTTGTAAGTTCTGCATTTTTTCTGCATAATTTTGTATTTTTAAGAGAAAAGTGCATATGCTTGTGGACGTGTTTAAGGAAGTGTGCTTGTGCCTGAATGGTCATAAGTTCACATGACCTCAAAATTCTTCACCTCAAATGTATGAGCACACGTACTTGAAACCAGTTGATGCGATGAATAAAATTCTGAACTCTATCATTCAGACATCCAGTTATATTTGCATTTCTTCATCTGGCAGGTGCATTTGTCTAAAGTGGCATACAGATAAGAAAATATGTAACAAGCAAACATCTGTCAAAGAGCCAACGTAGCTGCTAGGATAAATTTCCATTGACTGGCCAGAAACAAGTCCAGGGGTACGTTTCCCAAAAGCATGGTTGCTAACAAAATTAGCAACTTACATAGTTGAACCATGCAACTGAATGGTTCCAACTACATAAGTTGCTAACGGGAGCTTTTGGGAAACGCACCCCAGGGTGGCTGTGGGTAAAAGGCTTTGCCTCAGAAATGCTGTATACTTGTTGTTAGGTATGCAAACCCAGATGCAGCATTCAATCAATACACAAATATCACCCCCCCCCCCTCCCGGTGAACCTAGTAAGAAAATAAAGTAGGGGATAAGGCTAGTTCATGGGACTTAAGATGAGGTGTCCCACAATAGATTGAGTCTTAAGCAATTTATTGAAGGTCTTGAGGGAATCAGCAGACCAGATGAAGTCAGGACTGGTCAGAGTGAAAATGCATGTGATTAAACCCAGGATCTCATACATGCAAAGCACGTGTGCTACCACTGAAGTATATCCCGGTGATTGCTGAATGAATAAGTACAGCTTTACTTCATTATTTGAAACATGCCAATTACAAGGACGTAGTTTGAAGGAGACCCATATGTTATGATGTCAGTTATTCAGCGGACATTGTTGTTTATGTCAGGAGGGCATGAGATGTGACAGGCTTTTGTGCTACAGGCTGCACTTTCAGCAGCACAAATGAGCTAGATTGGCTATTTATGTACGATGCAGAGCATTCAAAGGCCATCCCTTTGGCCACCCATTGTACGATTTCTCCTGGGATGTGGACATTCTTAAAGCACTGATATAATGCAATGCAAAAATGCAAGGGTATGTTTACTGTAGCCCTGATGTACACAAACATCTAATAGGAGAAATCTGGAATGAATGACCTATTTCTTTATTTTCAGAAGAAATTATACAAAAGTATTAACTTCAGTCACATTTCAAAAAGGATTTCACAGCAGTCCCAGCGTTATATAATCACCTTCCGATTCAGTGTTGAATAACACTAGATAAAAAAACTGCAGTATGCTTGAGGCTTGGGACTTCATCTGATTTCATGTGAATTCATTAAATGCATTTGAATAAATTACAAGGAAAAGTAATTTTGAAAAGCTAATTAAACAGGGTGTAAGGAAGAATGAATATTAACAAGTCCCCCCAAAAAAGTCTCTAACTTTAAATAACTCAAATATGTAAAAACAGTTAGCTTATACACCATATTGTGTTTTAATCCAAAACAGTGTATTATTTTCTTTATTTTTATATGTAACAGAGCTCATTGAGCATACAATGATTACATCACAAGGATGATGTCACCCTTTGGGATTGTGGCAAGATTTTGATTGGTTCCCTGAATATTTGTAGAACTATGCCAGTTGTAGTGACATTTTTTTTTTTTGTTTAACACCTCTCCTGCTATGGTGGGCTTGCTATTGGTCTATCAGGATGCTTCCCTATTTGCTGATATCAGTTGATTCTTTGGAGGTGGAATCTGGCAGAGCTGGAGCCCACAAAAACAATGGTGTCACTCCTTGGAGTTCTGGTTAGTCTCTGTTGGTTGGTTAGCACAGTGATGTGAAACTCTTTTTCATGAAGAGTCAAGTATCTGCAGTTGGGTCATCTTTAGGGTAAACTTTCTCATAAGAACTGATTTTCTCCTGGTCCCAGTACCCAACTTAACATCTATTACTGCTAACAACAGCTGGTATAGAGCAAAGCCCTATAGCTTGATGGACCAGGGCTCCTGCCTCTGCTTTTACAAACTAATCCCCTTACATGGCAGGTTACGCCAATGGAGGCCTGACTCCTAGTCCCTGCTACAGTTGTCACAAAGATAACATATTGAGCAACAGGTGCAACATGATGTTAACGGAATAAAAATTGATTTGAAGTTTCTCACTTTAGGGCACAATGGAGCTTCAAGAGACCATGAAAGACCAGCTTCAGAAGAAAATAAAATGTGTTTTCAAGCTCGGTGATGCTGCTTCCCAGTGCTTTTTCAGTACGTCCTCACTCACATCGCCGTAGCTCAGCACAGCAGACTGCACAAGGAGATAATCGGATTAGTCCTCTAACCTTTATAGGCGACAGGAAGGGATGTTCCAATAGATGCGCATTACCTCATTCAGAAGAATAGTTAGACTTGATAAAAGCTGTTGTCTCAGATCCATCTGTGCGGTAAAAAAGGCAAAGGCCTTACAGAGGGAACTCTGGCTCCTTCTCCAGCTGATTCTTCAGGCGGAATCGCAACTCCAGTGTTTCTTTTTTAGAGCCCAACTAAGCCACTCCTTTGGTCTTAACTACATACAGTCGTTTAAACAAAATTAGGTTTACTTCTGTATTACTCCATAACTCTTCTGAACATGACAGAATTGCACCGTAAACTCCACGAAAGGGAGCTCAAGAGAGGTTTTCATAACAAAATACAGCTTATTTAGTTTTTTTTTCTCTTTCTTTCCTTGTAGAAATGTGGCATGCTGCCTCAGAACAATCTGCGGCTTTATTACTCTGTCTTGACTCGGGGGACGATGGAGGGCAGCAGGACCTGCATCCGTGGGCTTTAATTTAGCCAGCACCATACGGTGGGGGTAGAGATGCCATGCTGTTACTCACGGTCCCTGGAATCATAACCTTGCAGCATATCACATGCTACAACAACTAAATACCAAAAAACATCGCTCTCTGATGTCAAATAACAATCTAGAGAATGTTGTATTGTTTAATTATTGTTAGAAGCTTGTTTTATACACTGTGAAAAGCAATATGGAATGTGTATTGTGGACATTCATAAATACTATCCAAGCTCTATAGTAGGATCATAGGGCTAAAGCTGTCAGCTTTGCACGTGCTGCCTGGTTCATTTTTACAGCAGGAGGCTTAATTGGTTAATTAACTCTGCCATGAAAGCAGATCACAGAAGCAGCATTAGGCTGATGCTAAGTGGGACTAAATGGCATAACGTGACCTGAAAATCATGTCACGCTATTTAATTTCAATTTGCGTTACATCCTTGGTCAGATCGAGGTTCTGGCTCCATTTAATCTCATTTATAAATGCTGACAAGCTACATCGCGCTGTAAATCACACCCCACTCCCCACCGCCAAAAAAAGATGGGGGTCAGGTTCGATTCTATCTGCTTGGCGCCACACGTCCTGTTCCATTCCAGTCGACTCCCAGGCAGTAAGCCACACCCTCCAAGGTCAAGGAAATGAACAAGACTTTGAGAGCAGTTGACAAAAGGGATGTTCTATAGCAAAGAAATGGAGGAAAATGTACCTAGATAGAGATAGATGGACATACAGGAAGGGAGGCAGAAAGATTCAGCTGATGTAAGACCCAGTTATGGGGAGACAAAAAGATGACAGCACTAACTTCCCACTGTAATGGAGAATGCCGCCTCTGCATGACTGCACCATAATCACTCTAATACACAGGCAAATCATATTATACTCTGATGAGTGGGAGACAAGGGGCCTTAGAGATAGTAGCACAAACGTCAGAAAAGGGTTTGTAATTAGAGGGAGAGGCTCTCTTACCCAGGTCAGACTAATATTGTGCTACTGTAATAATCATGATAATGGCAAATTCATGTTAACATTGTAGTGGTGTGAATTACTGGTATGTTATATTACAAGCCATCAGATGAGGTTCTGGCCATGTGAAATCATATCTTGCCGCAATTCTGCTTCGATGGAGACTTTGGCTCAAGGTTATTTCTGCATGGAGGACAGGAAACTCATAGACAAAGACCAGACTGCATTTTTTTTTTCCGGAAACCTAAAGTAGCAGTTAAGTAAGAAAAAGTGTCAGGGAAAAAATGCAGTGAAAATGTAGGAAAAAAGCTGGCTTTTATCAGAAAAGGTCTCAGCTGTCAGACTGTTGCTGGCAAAGAACAAAGGACCCCAAAAATGAATACTGCTCAGTGAAGAGTGTTGTGTTCAGCTGTGTTGTATTCAGACAGCCAGCTTCCAAGCCTCACACTGAAACACATTTTAGAATAATATCACCTTTGGATCTGAAAAGCATGCCGTCTCTGAAGACCTGAAGCTTTAAAGAAGATTACAACGGCTTAACAGCTTTAAACATATTGCAAAACAAATGCCCTATTTAATTGGAACAGGAGAAATCTTATGACACTTGTATTGATTTGGGATTGTCATTCACATGAGACAACAACAATGACAGCAAATTTACTCCTACTGGAGGGCAGGGAATGTAAGAAAGGATTGTTCATGTGGTAGAGAATCCTACTTCAAAATGTTTTTCACTATCTAGGGCTCCTGAAACTGATCACCTCTGAAGATCTCTCTCCTGTATTTGGGTACCCATCTTAACTAAACCAGCCAGCTTATTTCTGAAGCTGTCTGATGGACTCTGTGGTTCGATGACCTTTGTGCCGCAGGTCAGAATACCGCTAATATAGCCGTTTTGCAACGCCTGGAAATGCAAATGACTCTCGCCCCTAGTGCCTTAGCCAGCCAATGGGATGGCACAGCTGGCAGGAAGTTCCTTCAGTGCTCAGGAACAGGCTCTGGAGTACTTTTAAAATCTCTCTCACACACTCCCATCATTGATGAGCCTCTCCAGAGTCCTGGGGGGGCATGTTGGTTTCCCCGCAGCTGGTTTTGTCCACTCATATCTGGGCTAATGGGTGAACAACCATGGGTCATCACCTTCCGGAATGTTCTTTCTCTCCCAACCATGATAGGAGGGACTGTGCAGCAAGCCTCAGGAGGCCAAGCCAAACCACGGCCCCACAGCCTCTTACGTTCTTGTAACTTTTAAAGGAGTACTCACCCTATTTCCATGCCCCAGTTACTCCAGCAAAACCTGCCCCCCCCCCCCCACCTGCCCCAAACTTTCGACCCCCAGCTTCTGAGACTATTCGAGGAGGAGAGGAAAGATGATGTCGTAACGTGGGGGTTCACGCTGAAGCAAGGCCGGCACAGCAGCTTCTTCATCACACATAATACGTCACGCTTCAGTGATTCCCCTCTGACTATGATGCACGATGATGATGTCATTGAGTAACAAATCAACAGTCCAGCTGTCATGTTCAGCTCCGATCGCTCCTCGTGTGTGCCACGCCCCCTGATTACCTCCTGTCGACTTCTGATTGTTCCCA
>JAODJU010000007.1:13237461-13249847 GCA_026776725.1 Gnathonemus echidnorhynchus | reverse complement strand
GAGTACTCAACTGGTTGGTTGAAACAAAATCCTGGTTTGGATTTTTACTTTCTGGACCTGAAATGTCCACCTCTGTCGACGACTAGGACACCATGTTTATCATGCAACTAACGTAACTAATTAATTGAGCTACTGGTGAAGTTTTCCAGTAGTAATCCAATAAGATGGGAGAACAGAGGAAATTCTTGTTAGTTTTTATTGTCACTGTTAATTTATGTCCTAAAGATACATTGTGTTTTTTTTTCCTGAACAAATATATTCTTACTATCCAGATAAATAGCTTTAAACATTTTCTTTGATTGCATTTATGCACAATACTGTATACATCAGAAGTCCAACACAGAAACATTGCTCAAGAAAACTTAGCGACATAATAAAGACATCAATATTCTTTGGGATGGAAGCAGTTCTGATAGGACTGCAAGCAGAAATTTCCTTGTGCTAATGTGCATTGTCATGCAGGGTTGGTGAGCCCTATTGAAAAAGCCCAGCTGACTAGAGGCCATGCACAAGCTGTACGCTGTAATTCCTGCCATGGGGCTGTCTGAACACAGTTGGGCTATGAACTGAAATATGGGAGAGAAAAAGTCAATTCAGCCAACTGCCTTTAGGAAAGGGATCTGCAAGACAGGGAATTCTGGGTAACTGAACAACCTTCGCTTCCTGGTGCTGGCCAATGCCCAGTGAGTGTTGCCCAAATTAAAAGTAAAGTTTTAAAAATAAAAACTGCTTCATTTTCAAAAGCATTTGGAAACATCTCTCGTGTCATTGTGCCTGTACTCCTTCATGTCTCAGATTGCACGTACTGTCTGTAGTCTCCATTTCAAACAAATACTTTATGGAAATCATTCTGGAAATGTGCTATGTTTTGTCATCCATTATTATAAGGAAATCTGTTATTTAATAATTCTGTTTTTTACATCGATAAATCTTGGTCATTGAGTACTAGATAAAAAAAATGATGCGAAAACCAAACATATTTTCCCTTATGTCCTGTACAGAGCCAGATATAACTCAACTAGGAGAGCATCCAAGGAAAGGAAGAAAAAAAAAACAGAAGATGAAGGAACTGCCGGAGAAGATGGTGAGAAATCATGATTGGGGTGTCACCGATAATCCTGCTAGCCGACTTTCACCCCAGAAGATCCATCTTCTTATATATGCTTAGCCAAACAGATCTTTCTAGAATGGATAAAATGACCCACTGCCACCACAGAAACTTGGGCAACAGTGCAGAAGCTGTGAAACAAACTGCAGTGTGCAGAAAAGGCCAATGATCTCACCCATCCATTTTAATTCCCTCCTTCATTGGAAATTGTGCACCGGCAGAAGCATTAGCAGCAATCTTCATTACGTTTGATGGGGGCCATGAACTGAAATGCTCTAACCCTTCACTGAAACGCCAGGCTCCCTTAATTGGTCCCTTTCTTCTAGTTTTGTGTACTTGAGATTGCAGACAAATTGTTCCGGTGAATTTAAAAGTGCTGCTAACTTACATTTGTATTTCCTTGCCAGCAGTGACTGCTATGTAATGTGTCTGATAGTGGACAATCTGTGGTTTAGGATACTGACTCAAAATGATATAACCACAGGTGAAGCCAGAGCCTATATTTGTACATCACAGAGTGTTATGAAGCCAGAATGGAGGTCCACAAATTGAAAAAATTTTTGAAGGACTGAAAAGATATTTCTGCAGAAGACATATCCCGAAATCAATATCCATCGTCGAGCCTGTCTCCTGAAATTCAGAGGCCTGGTAATTTGTACCTGGCTAAATCCCGCAGATACCGTGGCTGAATATATGACTTCAGGACCAGTGGAGTCACAATTCATCACCCTGCACCTCTGCAGGAGAAACAGATTGTGTTGTTCCTTTGACAAAAACTGAAATAGAGTCATCTTCTGTAGGCAAGCACATTCTAAATAGTCAAGGTCCAATGAAACAAAGAGACAAACTGCCTTTTGTTGCATGACGTAGAAGCAAAATGCTCATGTAGTTATGGCTTCTTGAAGGAATCTCTTTGAATACACGCAACAATGGAAAGTTGTGCCAAGAAAAACAAGCAATGTTCTATTACCAGTGAAATTTTAATAAATACTCACAGCTATGATTGTGATCACGGACAGTCTTTCTTTGTGTTTTAGGTTATCATAACCAAAAGCTGCTCAGCCTCATTTGGGCCAAAATGTCTGGCTTTCCTGCACATAAATTGATTAATTAAAATACATTTCTGGATAGAAAATAACATCTTAATCATTGAACATTGCAGGCCTGGACATCAACCTGAAAGTAACTGAGACAATCCACCCATCCAGGGGGGTGCAGAGTCTACAGACACAAAGCAGGAAACAACCCATCACAGGACACACTCACACACCTTTGGACAGTCTGGTAACTCCAAATAATCTCAGCATGTTATTGGACTGTGAAGAGAATCCAGAGGAAGTCCCACCACAACACAGAGAGAACATACAAACTCCGCACACAGAACCCTGGTGGGGGCTCGAACCCCGGTCCCAGAGACATAAGGCAGTAGTACTAACCACTGCACCACCATACCACCCCAGCAGCAAAACCATTAAATGCTAAAAAAAACTTACTAAATAAAGGAAAGGAATTGTTTACCATTACTACTATTATTTGGGTGAGTAGCTCTTTAAGTGCTTTAACTGACTTCAGACATGACAAAGAATGCAGTTCTGCATTGAGGTATCTCTGTTTACTGCAGGCATCAGCAATGTACCCAGGCAGGCAGCCCCCCCCCTTTCAAGGTGGGAATGCCAAAACTGTGGCCCACACATCTCATCCAACATTGCTGAATATATTTAAGAACTGCTTTTTATGTCTCAGCAGCCTCTAAAGTGCATCGTGAATTTAGGTAAGAACCAAGCGGAGGTTTGGGTTTGACCACTCTTTCCAGTGAATATGTGCCCATTCACGTACAAAGTATATGCTCACTACTTGCCAAAACAGCCTTGGTCTTACGTACCTGAGGAAACAAGCTGCCAATTTAGAGATTATAAGCGATAAGATGCTTCGATGTCTGGCTGTGGTGACTTTGATGCCCGCCTGAGAGAGCAGCCCTCCGTCTTGGGACGCTTTTCCATGTGGAGTCTGGGGTCTTTGCCTTATACATCCTGCCCAAACTGTGGGCTCTCGGAGCCCAGGTACAGATCACCTCCGGGTTTTATAGATCAGGGAATCTGGGCCGATCCAGCAGGCTGTATCCAGATCAGCGTGCACTGGCTGTGTAGTGCATCGAGGGCAGCCTCTAGACCTCTTACTTCGTAAGCTTTTCCTGTTGGCAGGATACGCTCCCGGTGAAAACTCCCCCAGGCCAACTGTTTGCTTACAGCATAGCTTGCTGGCTGGCAGAATTCATTAAACGGTCGATTCATTTCACTGTGAGATGTTTGAGGCCAAAGAACACAACAATTAGCCTGGTTTGTAAGAGTTTCACTCTGTACTGTGAGGCACCTGGCTAGTGAACAGTCCCTGGGTCCCACGTCCAGCCTCTGCACGTCTGTAACCTTCAGGTATGAGGCCCATTTCTCCCAGTTCGAAGTACAAGCCTAACTGGGCTGAAAGCTCTGCCCCACATTTGTAAGGAAGCTAAAAATGGTCTCACCTTTGGTGAGGTCAGCTGTAATAATCTATGGGGATGTCAGATGGCCCAGATAGAAAATGTTGATTTGCCCCCGACAAACGTAATTCATTAAGGGTCAGGTCTTCCGCATTTGTCATGCCTGACAGATGGTCCATGATTAGACAGGGGTTAGAGTTATGCCACTGCTGAGTCAGTAAGATCCCTGAACATGATTCAGTGATCCCAGGGGACAGAAGGACCCATCTGAAGACATATAGCAGCAAAGGTGGGATCTGTCACAGTCAGGAGTGGCTCAGTGACATTGAAAGACTAATTGATCCAAGAAGACCAACAAGTTTATTCTAAATAACACCTAACTGAAAACAGCTTGGCTTAATACATCACTGTCAGACAGATATTCTTCTCAGTGTTCTGTTAGATTTTCACATTCTTTTGACTCTCATTTGCATCCACATTAATCTTCTTATTGTGGTGAGATTTCCAAACACTTTTGGTTCAGAATTGAATGATCAGAATTGCATCATCCATGCATTTTTGTGTAACTTTTCATTTTTAGTGACAGGCCAGAGATTGTATCAATTATTCTAATAGGATACCATCCCATATACCAAAAAGGAGAGCACAGCAGAGTGAGGGAGAATGTAAATGTTCAAGCCAGCTTTATAAAATGCTCATGAATGTTATAGAATTAGTTTTAGAGTTTGTTTCAATGCATTTGTTCTTGTATTATTCCAGTCCCGTTAAGCGTTAAACATGTATTTGCTACTGGTTTAATTTATGAAGAAAGGGATTTGAAAGACTTGAGGTTTTGATTTAACACATAACCTTGTTGGTAAATTTTTACTCAATTTTATTAGCATTTCCTTGTTTCTTTTTCCCCTACGAAATGATTCCTGATCCAAGTACCAAGACAATCACTATCCATCCAGTTTCTGAAATCGCTTGACCTATGCAGAGTTGCGGTGAGCCTATCCCAGAGGCTACAGCTGCAAATCAGGGAATAACCCAAGATGGGGCACCAACACATCACAGCCAAGACAATACATTTTTTGATTCCTGAAAAGTGTGTAAGCCATAAAATTAAGTTTGTGTTTACTCTGATTGCCTATCTCTTTGCCTATTCTCAACACTTCTTCAGACTTGTGGTTCTGCTATGTGATTTTCAAACTTGCTTTCTACATGTGTACCCAATTTAATGTCATTTTTACTGCGGAAAGAGCAAATGATGCAGCTAGGTGCCAAACCTATCTAAAACCTATCCAAAACCTATCCACAATGGCTGAAGTGTGACTAGTAGTGCTTGTTAGGATAACCTTTTTTTTCTAAATGCATTACCACTTATGGCTCATACGAAACATTTTCGCACACCACATGACCACACATTCTGAGAAAAAAATATATATTTTATTCACACACAAAACACCACAATTCCACTACCGTTTGACGCTAACATACCATGGTGATTCGCACAGACTTGCTAACAGAAATTAGCATGGAGTACATCGAGCTGATCCTTCTGTAGTGGAAAATCAAGCCGTGCTTTAACTAGTCTCTCTTGGCGGTATAGGTAGGGTACGGCTTGGTTCCTAAATGCCATTGGAGAAGCGCCATGTTTCACACAAACACGGTGCCGCAGTTTAATCTTGCAAATCCATCCATCTATTTTCAGTAACCACTCATTCTAATCAGGGTCACGGGGATAACCTTGCAAATATTGAAAATAATGAGAAATGGGCCAAATGACTGAAATGTACCCAATGCAGCACTGCTGGGATTGGTTTGAGCGGGTTGCACGATTGCTGTATTTTAGTCAAGACAGCATTATGTTGACTTTTAATTTAAATATGATGATGCATCAATATCTTAGCTTAGCTTGGATAAATATGTGTTTGTTTAGCCCCTAATAACCTGGACCTAAGCCCTGTAGAAGTTTTCCTGACCCCTTGTTATCAGTTTTCTTTAGTTTTCTATCCCTGACACAAAATGCAGCTAGTTAGGTGCTACCAGTCCTACCCCCACTGTTACCCTTGGAAACTAAACTAATTCCTCAAAATAATGATCCCATTCCCTGCTTGGCCCCATATCACGTGATTCAGTTAACCTTCTGGCCAGAAACTGTTCTGCATTCACACGCTAGCCTGAAACGTCTGATCAACACCTACACGTTGACTGACCTTAACGATGATCCAGACCTTGGGATCTCTTCGCTGACAACTCTGCCGGACAAGACAGCTGCTGATGAAAGCCTCCGTAGTTATTAAATGAGGTTGAACTGACTCGGTTATTGTGAACATGACATTATCCAAGACCAAGCCTCTTATCAGAAGTGCACTACAGCAAACATCCTCTGGTGAAGAAATGATCTGGTGAAGAGAAAGGGCATTTCTGCATTATAAAGAAATCAGTCTGGATGGCTGCTGAGTACATTTATTCTTTAAACAAGGTTGTGTGTGTGTGTGTGTGTGTGTGTGTGTGTGCATAAACAAAATACAATGTTACATGTGGGAAATTTACATACATTATCCTTTGATTTGACAAAATAAATATTATTATATAATATTGTCCATCCATCAATCCGTTCATTTTCTCACTGCCTATCCTTGTCAGGGTCACAGGGCAATATTTTGTTATTTTGGATAGTGTGGTGATGCAGTTTTTCCCTTCTTCAGGGAACCTTTTATAGAAAATGCAGCATTTCCATCTGGATATATTTTAGAGTACACCTAGTCATCTATGTTGTTGTTGTTTAACAAAAAATATTGTTTTGTCTTATTTATGGAATGTGATGAGGATGTGAAGACCATAACGGAATTTCCATTCCTCTTCAAAGCAGTGCACAAATTTTATATGCTTGTTCACTATGTAATCTCTAGATGCTCTCTACATGTTACAGTTCTCTTGTTGATATTATCGCAAGAAAGCCAGTTAAAATATTTAAACTTAAACATAAACTGTAAATTATATAATGACATGAAGCTGGAAATAGTAAAATGTATGTCAACAGGGAAGGAGGCTTTCCTCCCCAGTCCAGTAGAGGGCGCTTTACTCAAGTAAGGGGGGATATTATCTATTATGTTGGATGTAATACTGATTGAGTCCCGTCAACGTTGTAAAATTTTTATCTTTGTATGCGAAAATATTGAGCGCTCCTTGTTATTCCTTCTTCGATTTTTGTACACGTCAGTATGTAAAACACATTTAAAACATGCAAATATTTAAGACTTTGAAGTCAATTTGCACAACTAAACATAAATTATATACAAGAACTATTTTTTTTTCCTCAGGAACATTTAGCCTTTTCATTCTGTGCAAGTGTCTTTTAGAAAGCAAGGCAACGTCTCTGAAGTCATAACAAAGATGACATTGCCTTCAGCTATACGTACTGATGCTGCGATGCATCAAATATTGTTTATACGGTATGATGTGAGTATGCAAATAAATACGTATATGCAAAACACACACACACACACACATAGGCTACTCGGCTGAATTATTTACTTGACCACATCAACAAAAATATTATTTAACCTCATGTACTAAAATCTAAATGTGATAAAAATCCCCTACTAACTGCAATCAGCCATGCAGAAAAATACTGAAATCACGCAGCGTTAAATAATTGTGGTTCGACTCTTCCCCCTCAGGCGTAAAACCCATGTGAAATGCCACGTCCTGGCGGCCATAGAAATGTGGCTGCTTTAAAATGCTGTTTTGTTTGTTTCCGCAAACGCCAGAGCAGATGCTCAGGTCGAAAGTCTGATGCGGCGGCGGCGCTCCGGCGACCCGCGACACCTGAGCCGGGGCCGTGCAGAAGTTAGACGGACCGTCATTCATAACCCCAAATTAACCGAAGATCGGACAAATATTCCCCAAAGATGCTTCTGGATTTTAATTCAAAGTAATTAATGCAGGAGAATGATAGTTCTTGTGATATGTGGAGGGAAATAAAAGTCCTTATAGCTTTATTAAATAGAAAGTGCGATTCTCATTACTGGCATTCGTAATGTGGAGCGGAACCCCACTGGATATTACCTCATCCCTACTGAATCAACCTGGCGCCAGTACTAAATGGGGTCCATGATGTAAGAGACATTGTCATCGCGAGGGAAAAAGTGCGAAGGTGCAGGATATGAGTCAGAACCTCATGCCTCGACACTATCGCACCACAGCTTAAATACATGCAGTGCGAGCCGCACAGGCAGCGAAGATGCAAATCTGTATTGCTTGTGTTTTGCAGCATATTTTTTTATTTATTTTACTGAGCGCTCATCTGTAGAGAGGTGCGTGAACCTACACAGGAAAGGTACGACACTAATTCCTGACCACAGTAAATGCAGAAAAATCTTAAATTCACAATTAATTAAACTACCAAGACGCAGTCCGTTCAGCAGCACTATCATACGTTTTTATTTCAGGATAATGGTTTCACTTATCTCACATCAGAGGTATTTTCCTCTTGATAGTTAACATTAAGAATACCGATTAACATTTCCATCCTCTTCAGACACTTTAAATGAGCCTCCAATTAATGAAACGTGACGTAAAATTGATTTGCTATCGAAAATAAATGTTTCTCAATTACCAGCTTAATTGGTCGAGAAGTAAGGGTTACTATTGTGATTCCCGTCATTTTTAATAATAGTCTATGTAGAAGTATTTAAAAAATAAAAAAAACACTGTACTGAAATACTCTTGTAATGTGTCCCCCTTTTATCCCAGATCCAGTAATAACATTATTTAAGACGTCAAGGAAACACTCCGTAATTACCGCGTACAGTGAAGGGAGTCCTTGTGGTTTTACACTGAGGCGCACCTGCGCGCGCTCCAGCACCCACCGGCGCACTTCACGGTGTCCGAAGACGCGCATTACTGAGCTGCGGGAGACGCACATATAACTGAAGATGCTTTGCTGATTCACTGACACTGTGTGGGCTTCCAGTCAGGTCCAGGACATGTGCCGGCAGCCTCTCTTTTTAAACTGGCCTCATTTACACAGCAATGCAGACAATCGGTACTGCCTACTCTGCCATTTCTCTCATGCGGAACGCGTTTATTTTTATATGATCGTATTCTCGTATGTAAAAGTCTTTTTTTAAATCGGTGATCTGTTACAGTAAGTCGGTATTTCAAGTCTTCTCCGATACCTATTGAAACTGCTACTGCGCCGGTTGCCTGGAGGCGATCAGCATCATCAGTTTCCCCCGAGGACTTAATGGGATGTAGGAAGCAAACGCTGAAACGCCGGAGCGTCACGGCGTTATCTACTCGCGGATCGTCAAAGTTTCCGTCGCGTCTTCAGGCCGCCGTCGCGATCGCACGGTTGGCCGCTAAGAGCCACACTCTATAGAGCAAATTAGCAGGAGGATAACGCTTAAAGATGCGTGCTGGGTGTTTTTATCGGCCAATCATCGTTAGTTTCTGAAAGCCGCGACTCTTCCCGCAGCGACGCTGAATACGAATCGCACTTCTTACAGCACTAAACTCAGCTGGAGCAATAGATCGTAGGCTCAGCGAAAGCCAGAAGACAATCGCACTTTGTCTGTCCCAGCTCTATGGTAATTGGCACCTATGCAAAGGTAAGTTATTTACCTGCTTTTGACGTGTTCTGGGGATTCCCTGTCTTCCACAATGCCGCTTATAGCCTCGATCTATACACTTTACAGGGCTATATCTAAATTCGATGTCATTTTTATGTTTAAATGTCCTTCGTCCTAGATACCGAGTAAGTCTGAAGATATTTTTGAAAGTTGTAGTGTTCAACCCGGCCTTTCACTTGTCCTGTAATCTGTTGTAACAGGTGGATAGCGTTGTTAATATTCACTACTGTTTGTCAACGCTAGAGGGTCGGTGTGTTGTAACTTCGTTATTGTGTTTCGTTTTTATATGCAATTGGATATTCTGGTTCAACTTTTCTATATCTAATGCACGGTAGACTTTAATCTTCAAATGGGATTACAGTAATAGTATGACCGAAAAACTGCATGTAATAATGGCATCATCGAATTGTACGATTCAATGAAATAGTTTCATAATAGTGAGAAGTACTGTATCTCACAACCTTTTACCGGATCAGAGGATTCCAATATATATCGCTACACCTACTAACTGCTTTAATGTCGATGTTCTGTCTATATTGCTAAGTTGCCCTGAACTAATTAAAATAAGTTGTTCAACCAACAAGGGATAGTTTAAAATACGGTTTTAAGGGCAACTTCATGATACCTGTCCTTCTCATGTACTGAAATTTCGCACACCGTTCCTCAAAAATTTTGTTGTTTTTAAAATTTACATTTAGAAGCAATGAATATCGTTTTGAATCATTTAATTACAGTACATGTAAAAGCATAGACCACTGGGCAAAAATCTACAAAACAATCAGGAAAACTATTGTACAGCATGTGTGTATATTTAGTGCTCAAACAGAGATCTGTTGTATATGAAAACAAAAAACTGTGAGCAGGAACAAAAGAAGAAAAGAGTGATTCACCTCGTCTGAGTGAATATTGTTGCCTATTCTTGGGAAGTCTTTCACTGGACTTCAAGGACGTCCATTACCCATCTGTTAAGCCATATTGTTGTTGTCTTTGATGAGTTTGCCTCTGTCTATTTACCACCTACAAATATGGAGAATGTTCTGGAGTCTTTACATAGGAGATGCAGCCACAAACCCTGCCTGACTCATCTGATGCAGATTGGATGTTATGCTGGACTACAGAATGTTTTGTCTCATTCAATCCTACAGCACTTATGTAGGTTCATGACACCCCCTTCTTGTCAACCTACCACTCTGGGTAACTTAGTGCAGTAGCCAGAATATTGGAAAAGTTTTTTTGTCTCTGTAGTTCTTTCAAAGTCACTGTTGTCTTTAGGGAAGCATCTCTAATATCGGCTGGGCAGATAATCGAATTCTGAATTCAATTACGATTTTAGCTTCCAACAATTATCAAAACAAAACAATTGAGATAAAACAATCATTGTGCTGCATTTTGTTTCACAGTGATGCTTTTGTTTTGTTTTGTGTTATAAACAACAGCTCACCCCTTTCCAGTCCGTTTTGTTTGTTTCTCAGTTGAATTATATTTAAAGTTCGAGTTAATCCACTGTTAAAAAGCCAAGATTTTTATAAAGTTCAACAAAATGCGATCTCAGTATTGACTGAAATAATTGTGATTATAATTTGTGCCATAACGGAGCAGCCCTAATCTCTAGCTATATGCCGCCTTGAGTGACTACCCAGTTGGGATGGACAGCCCGATATGAGTAACACTTAATAGTTTCTTAATAATCCACATACCAGTCGTTCTCTGATTTGTGGTCCTAAACCACTTTCTTTCCAACGTGCTTCATCGGCTCCTTATTCTTCATGGTGGAATATTTACTGTAAACTACATACCTGAAGAAGATACCTACTTAATGGGAAAGGTGCATTTTTATTAAAAACACAGTGAACCGCTTTTAAATCAGTCACTGAGAGGCCTTTTCATGTTAATGTGTGTTCGGTATACATCATTTTAAGCACCTGAACTAACAAAACAAAGGGGAAGGAATTCAGTTTTCATTTTCATTGGCTGTTTACTGCAATTAGCTTTTCTCCCGAATGTTTGGAGTAGGTCGTGCGGATAGAATGTTTTTCCTCTGTTATTTCCTCTGAGGCGTGGCAGTGTAAGCCTCAGTTTACTTTATGACTGAATGCACAGTAAATATGGAGGAACGATGGGTTTTGCCGTTGCCTCACGCCTCCAGGTCCTGGGCTTTGAATCCCACCTCCACTGTGTGTGTGTGTGTTTGCGTGTTCTCCCCGTGTCTTGCAGGTTTTCTGGGTTTTCTCCTGCTACTCTGGTTTCCTCCTGAAATCCCTGACATGCATGCTTCCTGGCATCTCTATTGTCCATAGCATCACATCCAGGGCGTAACCTCTGCCTTGTGCTGTACGCTGCCTTGGGTGGAGCCCCCCCACCTTACACACGCATCCCTCCAAGCTGAAAGAAATGAATGGATGGATGGATTATTGTATGGCATGGAACTGAACTTTTATTAAGAAAACATTTTTAAAAGACTGTCCAGAATTAATTTCACTTGACCGTTGACTGGTGTCGGAATCTGGGAGTGGACTTTCCAAACTGAGTGGTGCACATCCAGCATTGACTTTCTCTCCTATAAAAAATTGGTACTTGGGACGAGCTGAGAATAAAAAAGAGAATTTTCCTTCTCCTTCTGGATCCCAGGGTCTCCTATAATTACTGTTGCACTCTTTCCCTCATTATGAGTCATGGCCTGCTGCCCTTAGCAGAGCAACCCCCCCCCGCACCCCCCCCCCCCACCCCCTATTCAATGTTAGTCCTCAGTGACAGAAATTTAAGTAAAGTTTTATTTGTCCACATTAGGTTTTGAATATTTTATGTTGTCTGTCTCGTTGAAGGGAAATTAATTATTTACAAATCAGAATGGGCAGTACCCCGGGCCCCCGACGTGTCGCTGTCACAGCTGGGAGGTGTCATCTTGCTGCTGTCATTCGCTGAGGAATAAGAGGCCGACCCCGAATTTCCTCTTCAGAAATTTCTGTCTTTTTTTTTTCCCCCCCGTGTGCGGAGCGGAGGCAAAGCAGAAGGGGTCTTTGGAAATAAATGCTCTCCGACGGTTTCGGTAATGGGAAAATCTATACCAAGGCCACGGGTCTGTAATTAGGGGCAAACGCAAAACAGCCTGCCTGACGGCCCCCACAGACGGGGAGGGTGGGGGAGAGGCGGGGAGGGTATGTGGGGGGGGGGGGGGGGGGGG
>JAODJU010000007.1:13157720-13219634 GCA_026776725.1 Gnathonemus echidnorhynchus | reverse complement strand
GTCCTTATTGCACTATCCTCCCAAGGTTAACAAAGTAACTAAGTAACTTTTACTCTGAGTACATTTTGAACAAGCTACTTTTTACTTTTACTTGAGTATATTTTTTTGACAAGTAATTTTACTTGTACTTAAGTAAAATTTCATTTATGTAATAGTACTTTTACTTGAGTAGAATATTTTAGTACTCTTTCCAACTCTGCTGGTTGGTACATGGTAAATTGATATGACTGGCCACATGAGAAGGGACATCGCATGTTTGAAGAGTGTTTTCACATATATAACATTGTCTGTGGCCTTTTCCATATCGAAATAGATAATCCATTGTTCTGATGTTTGCATTATTTGATTGATAATTCTTTAATTTCTGCTTTGGGAGAAGTACATTTGTCACAATGTAGGAGCCATTAACGAGAAGTTATATCATTGTGATTAGCTATAATTTGGAGAGGGATAATACTTAATTGTGAATGTAAGATGTAACTGAATAAGATCTTTCTAGAAAGTTAGGAATTTCTTCGGCAGCAGGAAGTAACATGCCATTTCACGCCAACAACAAACCAGCCTGACTGGCATTTTCCTTTACATACCTACAACCGGTTTTGCCAGTTAACGTCCATATAGACTTTAAACCAACAGGCCGACCCTGTCACTGTCACTGTCACTGTCAGCTCTGACTTGTTTTATTAAAGCTTTTTTTAGGTTAGGTTAAGGTGTAAGTTTCATCCGGTCCTCCATACATCAATTGTTTATGGAAAGGTAACCCAAAAACCTGCACCCCATGCCCCCCCCAGAGGAGGGCTCCCCGTTCTTGCTTTACAGTTTGGGAGTTTATGTTAAACAATAACAATAGTTAGTGGCATTAAAATCAAGCTTTCTTTTCAAACTAACCAAAATATCCTGTAAAGTTCAACCACCTACTGAAAATAACACATTCCAGTGTCATTAAAGACATACAGTTGACTGGTTTTACCATGATTATGGCTATTGTATACCATGATTATGATTCATGATTCATGAATAATTCCTGGCAACAGAGTGAAATATTGTTGATATGCAAGGGACAAGCATGAAATATGCATTTATGTGGTTTTAACCTAAATGTTTCTTATTTTCCTATTTTTATGAGTTCAAGTAATTGTCCTTCCTCAAGTTGTGAAGCTCATAAACAGGCCAGTTTTGTGTCTGTGTGGTTAATAAAACAATATCATGTTCCTGTACAGAAGAGCTTATTAAACTTGCATCAGGATTACACGTTACATTCTGTGCTTTAAGGGCAGGTTATGGTCTTTTGGTCACCGGTTGTTTAATCAAGTTAGAAGCAAACAGTGAAGAGACAGAACAGGGGCTGAATCAGGAGCTGGGCTCCTCTCACACTGTCACTGAAACCTCTCTCTGGGTTTGTAGCCTCAATAATGAGATGCACTGCATTCACTAGACACATACTGCCTCCAGCATGTAACAATGCTAAGATGCGATGGTTTGCTGGCTCACATTTGACCCGTTTCAACAGCTAGGTGTTTGAGCTCAGTTTAATGGCCAGGAATATACAACAGGAACTTTTGAACCGGGACTTGCTCTGTTTTGCTGAGAGCGATCAGGTCTCAGGTCTCACTGCTACTCTAGCAGTGCTGCTCAAATACGGCGTGTCAGTAATTCAGATGGAAATAAACCAGCAGAAGCAGGGGCACGATGATATGGGCTTTATATTGTCACTTTTTTTGTTTCAGGACACAGCAGGGGGCTTGCTGGAGGGGCCTTTCTGTAGAACCCTTGAGCAAGTATGTGTGTGAATGGATAATATATATAGTATGTCACCTAAGCCTCAACAGGCTCTGCTGCCCAAAGCAGCATACATTTGGGGTCAGGGCGTAGGGTCAGCCAGCCGTCCTGGTGCTGTTGGGGTTAAGGGCCTTGCTCACTGGCCCAGCAGGGGTATGATCACTCGGTAAGGGAGTAGCTTGTATTTTAATGTTGCGTCAAACAGTCAGTTCTGGATTGTGTAACCCAGGCATAGTAACCTGGGCAAACAGAAGTTACAAAGGACATTTCTGTACGGTTGCTTTGCTTATAAAGAGAATTACATCCATTAGACTCAAGTCTTTCAGGTAACTTGTCACTTTTAGCTCTTTCAGCCTCTGGTAATGCGGTGACAGTTCCGGAAGGCCCACTTAAACCGAGTCGTCTCGGATGCCACGCGGCATTAGCGCGTTCTGAGGCAGCGCTATTCTAAGGTGACGTGTGGTTAATTTGAGCGTGTTTAATCTGGCTGTGGCCGGCATTCTGAGTGGATGTTAGTGTGGAACTGTAGTGTGGAACTGCAGAGTAACCGCTGCTGTGTGAAAACGCGCCTGTAGCACAACATACAGTGTACGGTCACAAGTATGTGAACGGCAGCTAGTCCAGCATGCCATTCCAAAACCTAGGGCGCTAATAGGAAGTTAGTTGGTCCATTGTTGCTACGGTAGGCTCTGCTCTCCTGCAAGATCTTTCCATTAGGTGTTGAAACGTTGCTGGTGGGATTCACTGCCATTCAGCTTGGGTATTAATGTAGGGTGACAAAGTTCCTTTTTGTGGGCTTGTGTGGCCGACCACTGCACAGCAGAACTTGCTCCCAGGTGTTTTCACAATCACTTCACCTGCACTTTAACAGGGTGGTTCTAACAGAGCAAAATGTCAGGAACTGTGTGGGAGGTGGTACCAGGGCTGGATATGAAGCTCGCCCACTCATAAGGCAAGTAATTAAGACAAAGGGCAAGTACAAAGAACTGAACACTAGCCAGATTTTACTGATCTAGCACAGTTAGCTAGTAGCAAAAATTTGTAGGTTCCACCCCTGGGCGATACCATTAAAATACTTGTGACATCACAGCACTAAGTAATAGATGTACACAAGCAGCCACAGGAGACCCCCTACAGAGATTGGGATCTGGTAGAAGAAGCTCACCTGGGCCTAAAACCTTGCCAGTCTATGGACACTTACTCCAAGGAAGACACTTAAGATATCTTTCATCTCCTTCTCTCTCTTCAGCAAGCTGTAAATTGGATTTGCAAGTTCTGCTTTATCTGCGACCAGCTTTAAAATGGATTTTCATGTGCTCCTTTATCCAAAACCAGCTGTAAACATGATTTGCATGTTTTCTGTTATCCGAAAGCAGCTGTAAACAAGATTTGTATGCAAGTCTAAGATCAGGTGTAAATGGGGATTTAAATTCTCTGCGTCTCCAGGCAGCTGTGAATGGAACGTATGTTCGCATCTGACTCTATGCTGAATTTGTGGTGACTTTGTACGTAAATAGTTGTAAAAGGAATTAGGATATTCTACAGTATTAGCAGGCTTAATGCCACAATGTAAGGCTAGTCAAGTGTATACAAGCCACCAGGATTGACAGATAGGCAGCTGTCAGCACGGTGTAGTGCCTTGGACGGCAGCCACCTATGTAAACTTAAGAAAGGGTGTTTTGGACACCCCAGTTAGGCCACAACCACCAGTCCAGTTGGTCAGAGACAAATGATCATGCTAGCTGCTGTCATACTCGTTTTATAATAATCTCCCCTATCATACCAGGGGAACGATCCAGATATTATTGCCTGAGTCACCGGCCATGATCTTTGGCCTCTAAACCCAAGCGACCGTTTGATATTCCTCTAGTTTCCTGTTTATTTGGCTCGGTCACCACCCTGACGTTTGCCTGACTTTTAAGAGACACTTGCAGCCATTAATCTCCACTCTCCTTTTTTGACATACCTGGCACAGACTGCCATGGACTCCCCCTGTACTGGAGTATGTACCCTATACCCAGCCTGAGACATCACCTGCACTGATATTCAAGAAATACAGCAGAGTTGCCCAGTTCCAGTCCCGGAGGGCCAATCCGCAACATGGTTTGTAGATTTCCCTGCTCAGACACACCTTATTCAGCTCACTGGCTAATTGCCAGATTTAGCAGGTGTGTTTGAGCCAGGAAATCCGCAAACCATGTTGCAGATTGGCCCCAAGGACGGGAATTAAGGATCCCTAAAATACAGACTCTCCGGGGCTTATGCCTACACAGCCATTACCTGCATGCTGGGGGGGGGATGTGTGGATCATCAGGTTAGGCCTCTGGGCCTGTGTCTCTGGTTCGAGCCCCCACCTAAACAGAATTGTTACTTCTCCCTCTGTGCCCTTGAGCAAGGCCCTTAACTCCCTAAAATGCTCCAGGAGTGCTAGATAAATGGCTGACCCCAAGCTTTGCGCTAGACTGTGTTTGTGTCTCAAAGGAGAGCATGATGGGATATGTGAAAAGAAGCATTCCGCTGTACTTGTGCAAACGGCAAATAAAACAGCATTTCAGTTTTCGCTTAACCATGCCATAGTACCAAAAGAAACAATGCTGGCCTCGCAAATGATCAGCAAAGCAAGAAAAAAATAGATCAAAAAGAATGTTATGAGATTAAAACAAGTCGTAATAGCTCTGAGGTTAAGTTAAAAAACCCCTGTGCGTGCAATATAACTATACATTTTCTATATTTGAATGAATGACTAAGATAATTTTAGTCTTGTTGGATCATCATGGTTGGCTACAGCCGAGATCTTAAAAAAATATCCGCTTTTTACTCTGTTCTGACCATGTAATACTTTCAGCCTGGACCACAGAGACAGGATTTAAATGTGCTTGTTTGTCTGCAGATGGACGTAAATTGGATTTGCTCTGACTTCCCAACATTCCGAACTTCAATTTGTCCGCTCTGAAGTCGCCATTGGGGCAATGCATCTTGCACACTGAACGAGACGTTCCCATTTCTGTGGGAACGTTCCCATTGTTTGCCTCATCTGTTATACTTTTGTTCAGCCGCTTCTTCCTGCTGACAGCACTTGTTTGTTCGCCGTTCAATCGCAGGTGCATTAAATTGATCCTGGTATCCTGCTTTTGTGGACCACGAGGGATGGAAAGTCCCTTTCTGAGGCTTGGAAGATGGCAGAGAAAATATTTTGTGTCAGTGAGGCAAAGGACATCTGATCAATACAAATCCACACCTGAACTTTCTGAGTCTGAACTCAGAACCCAGGACACAGATTGAAAGCACAAGAACCGGGTCACATTTCTGGTGACCATGTGGGACAAATATTAGGGGTTCTTCAAGACGTATCCTGTAAGTGGGCCTCCCCAGTGGACAAGCCAATAGTGTGGATCTGGGTCAGTTCCTGCTGTGCGATATTAGCTGTCTGTGGTGGAGAATCAGAAACCATCAACACAACATTCATTGGACGGGTCAGATTGCTGGGTGCTCTACAGCGACACCTATTGTCAGTTGGGTGCCTGTAGGGCTGAGTGGAAACTGGAAAAATAGCACTTGAAAGTAACCTAGCCTGTACAATGGAGCAGACATGACAGACAGACACAAGTTGGTGTGGGTTCTTTTCCTGTGTGAAATGGAGTATGTGACCATTCAGCCATTCCATAACGGAAGTGACTATCTTTATTGTCATTGTACATGTACAAGAAAACTCTGTATGCTTGCTACTGGAGTTGGAAAAATTGGCATTCTACCTTTCCATTCCTCCCCATTGTGCTTTGTTTTTAAATATCACCTTTCTTATGAGCTGCTGCAGATATATTAAGCTTTTGAAAAGCATCTTGTGTTTTCCCGCCTTCAAATTAGATTAGGCACAGTGTGTGAGCCTGTAATCAGTAATTCATAGGCGTACCCTGATAGGACAAGAGCTGAATTGTATTGTTGTCACTCCGCTTTCTATATTTGCCAAAATAGAACACATCTGTTAAAGCTCATACTGTTTATTCTGGGGGAGAATATGTTTACATTTACATTACAGCTGCTCTGCAGGCTATGAGGCCTCCTCGGTGGTCACATGGTAGAACCCAGATATTGTGGTACAATTTTACATGGCCAGAAGAGTCTGTGGGAGACTAGTAATCCAGGATTTTGCTTTTTATGGACAAATCTTACAGAAGAGTATTTACACAAGTCTGAAACGTATGTCGTGCTAAACAATAAATAAATAAGTTCTGCCTTGCCCAACTAGGGTTTAGAATGAAATATTCAAACATTGTGTATAATTACTGAAGAATTCCTGGACCATATGTGCAAAAACTTCATCCATTCTTCTCTCATACAGTAAGTGGTCACCTAGGGCAGGCGACACTGAGCGTCACAGTTGTCCCAATATGGAAACCCATACAAACTATGGAAGAAAATGCAAATTCTGCACGCATACTAGGGTGGGAGAGGGGCTCGACCTTAAAACACGATGGAGCTCTGCTACTTATCGAAGCCAACATGCTGCCAGCTTCAGTATCCAAAGTTATTAAATTGATCACTATTAAATGATTGAGGATCATAGAGGGACAGCAGCCTCAAAGCGGTGAGCGTGAAGCTCAACACACGCCGTCTTTCTCCAGCATGTTGCTCGCAAGCCGCAGGTGTATCCCTCCCCCGCATGAGCCCTCCCACCCGTCGGTCACATGACATCTTGATGTCACTGCAAGCTGCCGCTCTCCGGCCCTCTGGCACACCAAGAGCTCTCAGAAGGAGACCTCCGGGGGGCCGTGAAGCCCTTTGCCCAGGCCCCCCTTGGTATCACAGCAGAAAGGCAGAAAGAGCCGATGGCAGATTGACCCGCTGCGATTCAGGATGGCCTGTCCATCTCTGCATCTTCAGGCTGCACGTTAGAACCAAGGCTTGCGTCCCTGGAATCACGTTGCTACGGTGATATCGCCGCTCGTGGGCTGTATGACAGCGGGCATCCTCAGGAGGGGAAAGAGAGGGATGGGATTTCTCTGGCTGTAAGACATGCACACACTCACACTGTCATTCTCTGTTAGCTGGGCGTCCTTTTGGCGTGGGAGGAGTCCACAGCATGCTTAGCTTCCTTCCGAAGGCCACTTTTAATTAACGTCTGCGCATGGAGATCTCACCAGCAGAATCCTCGCTCCCGCCCACCCTCCACCCCCCCTCGTCTGTGCTCACGTGCCGTCAGCCGTCGAAACGAGGCACGCCGCTCAGATTTTCCAGACGGATCACGGCGGCGCCCGAACTGTGACTCCGAGATTATCGTGCAGGTGCAAACTCTCACAGTGCATTCTTGCTGAAACACCCTCCAATTTTTAACACAGTAAATCCTGGTGTTTTAGACACAGACAACCCTGGTGTTTTAAAGATACCTCATGGCTGATTTTTGTGAGCAGAAGGTTATTTACGCCGTAAAACCCCAGCTTAACGCTTCCTCGTTCAGTGCGTTTTCGTTATAACTTCTTTTTTCTATCATGGGCTAAAACAATAATTTCCTCAATAACAAATATTGAAATCCTCTAACAAAAGTTTTTTAATATCTTATAATACACTATATGGACAATAGCATTGGGACACGCACAGGAACTTTTATGACATCCCATTCTAAATCCATAGGCATCAATATGGAGCTGGTCCCCCCTTTGCAGCTATAGTATAACAGCTGCCACTCTTCTGGGATGGTTTTCCACAAGATTTTGGATTGTGTCCATGTGTCTCTGCCTATGTCTCCAAAGGAGCATTTGTCAGGTCAGGCACTGATGTTGGATGTGAAGGCCTGATCTGAAGCTCGTGGCCATCTGATGCCCCTTTTCTAGTTCAACCCAAAGGTGTTGAATGGGGTTGAGGTCAAGGCTCTGTACGGGCCAGTCAAGTTCTTCCACGCTATGTCTTTATGGACCTGACTTTGTACATTGGGGGACAGTCATGCTGGAACAGAAAAGTACCTTCCTCAAACTGTTCTCACAAAGAGTATTGGTGATTTTTACGCACTATGCACCTCTGCAGTCTCCGATCCTCGCTCGGTCACTTTATGTGGTTTCTGTTGTTACTGGATGCTTCCACTTTACAATAATACCACTTACTCTTGACCGTGGGCTGACTTGTTGCAAAGGGGGCATCCTATGACTGCACCATGCTTGAATTCACTGAGCTCTTCAGAACGACCCATTATTTCTCAAATGTTTGTACACCTGATGCATGGCTATTTGCCTGATTTTATACACCTGTGGCAATGCAGCTGAATGAAACACCTGGATTCAATGATTAAGACTTGTGTCTCAATACTTTTGCCCATATAGTGTATCTATTTTTTCAGTTAAAATTCAGAAGAGAAACTCATTTATGCAAAGCACTCATAGTATTTTGAGAAGAGTTTGTTTTGTATAAGACATTCATGCATGTGCAGTGAGCACAGGGAGGTATGAATGTGCCGGACAAACAGACACTCACCATAGCTGCTTTTACTGATTTACAACCTCAGTCTTGCTTAAACAAGACAGACTCCTAATGGAAAAAGAAGCAAAGGTGGTCAAGGGAACGGTCCATTAACTCTTCAAATTCTATTAGCATTCTGCATTGCTATGGGCGGCCGGGCCGTGGCTGTAAATGTACAAGGTAATGGAGTACATTAAACATCTGCTAGCATAATAATTAGAGCATGGGAAGCATGCGCCTACCCCAACGGCTTTGTTGGGGAGGTAGGGTTACTGGGTGTAACTAGGTGTTGCTTTACTTAAGGCCATGTTTTTAGTAATTTATGAATACATACATGATGCATTATAATGCATTCATAAAGCATTATAAACATGGCTATAAATATTTATAAAAAGGAATAACATATTATAGCCGTGTTTATTATGCATTATGAATGCTTTATGAAGCTCTCATCTGTAATGCAATATAGATACCTTTATAATGCAGTACAAAGCATACTTAATGCTTATACAATCTAAACACAGGGAAAATAACGAAGGCAGGTAAAACAGAACCAAGGCAAAGCAAAAATCAAAACTGAAAACAAACCACAAAATCACAGGAACACCTGCTGGCCAAACGGAAAGAATACAAGAAAGAGAGGGACAAACAGATGCTGACCCTGACATAGACTGCTGTACTTAGTGTTCTGTTTTATTCCACCTATATATTTCATCCAGTTAGAAATTCTGGCCCACCTGACAAATGTCAACTCGGGCCCCCTACCTGATTTTACTTTATAGGGGCCCTATAAAGTGCCCCCTGATTCTTCCAGGGCATTCATGCACCTACTGTGCCGCTGCTTCAATCCATCCACTGTCTGTTACAAGTTATCCAGTCCATGTAATGAGGCAGTAGACACCCTTGGATGTGGTGCCAGTATAATCGCACATAATCATACACAGTCGAGTATCCACCCAGAAAACCTGCATGAACAAAGGAAAAATATGTAAATACAGACTGAGCCTACAATGGGAATAGAACCCGCAGCCGCCGAGCTGCCCCTGCATCATTTGTTATTTACAAATGTGCGCAATATTTCCTATTCGCTCCAGGTTCCGTGGTTCCGTACACAATGAGAGATCTCTGTCAAGGTCTGAGTCTGTGCTAAACCGTCCCGGATCCTGTGAGATGTGGATGAAGGTCTGCTGCATTAAAAAAAAAAAAAAAAAAACGTCTCACCACCGAGGTCAGCGAGAGGCCTCGCTTTGAGATGTCACCGCGACGCTTTGGGGCAGACGAGTGCGGAAGGGCGCTTTTTAAAAACGAGCAAATAAGCCCAGCTGAATTGAATGCGGCGCTCATACACCGGGAACCTTGAAAGGCAGGAACCCGGCACGGGTGTTCAGCTCGTGGCCATCTGATGGCACGGCACTCAGCGAGGGGATTCGTCCAGTAACAGCATCTGCATGCAATATTCATGGGGAAGGTGTTACATAAATCCACAGGTTTTTTTTTTTTTTGTCTGCCACCGAAATGTGTTTTTTTTCCTTCTTTCCATCTTTGAAATCGTGTCGCATTAAAAGGTCGTGCTGCATGACGGCAGACTGGAGGAAAAAGCCGGTGGCAAATTGGCATACCTGGCAGACAGGGCGGGGAGGGGGCAGCGGAGGGGGGCAAGTAGCGGACAATGGAAAATGTCACATGCTCTTCTAGACTGATCCCTCCGTGTCACTGCAACCTCTGTCGAGCACGGAGGCATTCGCGAAGCATCGCTGGAACATACCCTATTGTCACATCGCCCCCGGCGCTCTCCAGAATGTTCCATTGGGCTGGCAGTAGTGAAAGTGCTCTGTGGGGTTTAGCGACCGGCTGAAATCTCTCTGGGACACGTACACTGTGTGTGGCATTTAGTGGCTGCCGGTTTAGGGTTAGCGTCAGGGTTAGCGTTAGGGTGACGGCCGTACAGGAAGCCTTTACATACAGAAGCTTCCTCAGGAGGAGGACGATCATGCTCTTTATCTCGTTGAAGGACGTTGGGGTCTCTCGGCACAGTTAAAATGATAAAAGAAGGTGAAGTGCAGCAGAGTGCCTGGACTGAAGGTCTCCAACCTTATTTACAGTGAGAGCTACTTCCACAAGGAAAGTAATCTTGAGAGTGGTAAGAGTTACTGGGGGGAGGGGTGACGGAGGGGGTGTGTGAGTGGCAGTGATCAGATTAACCCTCCTTTCTTGTCCACTCTGCAGCACGCCATGACAGCATTGCGTAGATCATCCAAAACATAGGCCTTGCTTATACTTGGCGTTAAAATGCATCTTGGCCAATCAGATCATAAGTAGCTGAGACATGTGACCGTTTACACCCGTGTCTGTCACACGTATCCAGGGTGTCCAGCTGACCGCTTGTGTTCAGATTTTGTTACTGTCACCCTCACTTCTGCTAGAAGGTAGAATGGTCCGGCACACAGTTATTGTGATGTCATTTTTGGGGACACACCAGAATGCATTTGCGTTTACACTACAAAACAGGTGTGGCTGAGGTAGTGTACATGTGTATAAGCAAAATAACAAAACCAAAAGTGTCATGCAAGCTCCTTATTGGCTCCCTACTTGTGGTTCGCAGGCAGCACGTTGGCGACCACTGGCCTCTTCACTGTAGCTGTTCAGTTTAATACAAACGCTGATTAAAGAGAGCATCCCAAAGATAGGCTTCTCGCAATTCGATTAAAATCTAATTAGTGTTTTGTTCGGGGCCGCTGTTTATTTTTATTGAATATGAATGTGCATAATTCATCGAATCTCCCGTCGCCCAAATTCGCTCCCCAAGGCATGATGGGATACACTGTGTTTCTTTGATGAGGCTTGTCCTTGCTGCTGAAGTAAGAACCACCTCTGTTTGGAAGGAAGGAGAAAATGCAGCTCCATAGTCGTCATCTGCTTGTGCTTATTCTTCTGTAAAATATGAGCTGTCAGAGAACATTTCCATCCATCCGTCCATCTTCTACCACGTATAGATCCCAAGAGGCTCAGGGCATGAGGCACAAACACACTGTAGTGGATAACAGTCCATTTCAGTCCACATATAAAAGGCAATTTAGAGTCACCTATTTATACAAATAGCCTTTCTTTGGAGGGGGGGGTATGGTAGATCACCAAGGCACACACACACAGGGAGGACAGACATCCAGCACACGCACAGAGAGGGGTAAGAAGTCAAACCCGTCACTCTGTAGTTGTGAGGGACAGCGCTACCCACAGAGCTGTGCTACGTTCCCTTTTAGTGTTCCACCCATGTGCTATTAGAGAAAAAAAAGATGAAGAACATGCTGTCAAAACATTTCCCTATGATTTCTTCCAGTGTCATTATCATACTAACGCGCCGCGGCCTCACAGAGACCGTTAAAGAGGCTCTCTCTCCGTAGCTAGACGAGCCCCAGTGGTTTCCTTTCAGGCAGGCCGGCAGACTTCAGAGAAGGCATGAATGCGGACGGCCGAAAACGACAAGGAGCTCGGGAATTAAACCGTTTGAAACGGGCGGAGCGTGGCCGGCAGCAAGGTTTCCCCCAGCATGGGATGTGGCGCCGTGATTCCAGAGCGAATTCTGTAATTATACACCCAGGAAATGGCAGGAAGGTTTCCTTACCGTGCGATCAAACATCACGGCAGGATTTTAAGTCAGCCCTCGTTGGTCATCTAGACGGTATATGCCATGTGAGATGTACATAGGAGGACTGGCGTCTGCCTGTAGATTCAGACAGTTTTCTTTCTTTTAACCGCAGCAGATTTTTTTTATTTTTATTTTTTTTCCTCAAGTCCTTCTCATGTCAAAGGTCACTGACGCTGTGAGCCGAGCTGATGAATCTGAGGGGAAAGCAATCACTGGGGATGAAAGGATTTTCCGAGTGCCACCGGCAATGGGGGGGGGGCAGGTGCAGTGCAGGCGATGTTATTTAGCCATCAGGCGGAAGACCTCAGAGACCTCCTCCATCGGCCCGAAATCCGGCCCCCTGGGAATTAAAAATACAGAGGCAGACTGGTTGCATGGAACACAGTGGGGCCCGCTTCACACGAAGGAGTGCTTCAGCGCCAATGAAAGCCTGGCTCCAGTATGACCCGGATGAAACGCTGCCCCTACACCACCACTGATGGAAAAATCAATTCCGCATATACATCTCTATGCTCGCACGACCCCTATAAAGTCATTCCCATTTGTTTTGCAAATGAAAGCAATGACAGACTCCATCCCACTTGCTGTTCCCCGGGCCCCCCGAGCAAACAAGTGCGTCGTAAATGGATGGACGAGGAACAAACATTTGATTAGCCAAACAAATGTTAGGTGGAGCCGCCGACGTGAGCGAGGAGTGAGCAGGTGTACGGCGGCCTGTCGCGTCGTAAATCTACCGGGGATTTGCAGATGGCGTCAGGCCGAACGGTAGGAGCGGCAAGCCGCAGTACCCGTAGAGACATGCTAGGTGGTATATCTTTAGGCAGGAGTGTAATTTCTGCACCATTTGAGTCGCTAAGCATTTCCACGTCGTAATTTGTTGGTGAGGCATAAAGTGGGCGTGGGCTTTAGCGCCCCCTGGAGGAATTACGCATACTGTGATCCAGCCAGATCTGTATGTACTGCCTGTGTGTTGAACGTGCCCTCGGGTCGGCATAGTGCTGCAAAACTTCGCATACGAGCCCCTGGAGGCTCCCATACAGCTTTGGGAGTCTCACACCATAACATCCTGCTTTCATTCGCTGAGCATGGAGGTCAATGCAGCTGACGCATACAAACCCATCGGCTGCCACGTCTTCGTAAGGTGGTGCCGTCGCTCTTGTGCCAGCCAGGCTGCTCCGTTAGGCTGCCGGCCGCCGTTTCGCCTTTAAAGTTCCCATCTCACTCCCGCTTCTTGCCGCCTCTCCCCGTTTCATGTGCAAATGATGGTGCCAGCCGGCGACATGCCGTATAATGAACTCCCAGCAGCCTCAGAGTCTCGGCCCTTCAAAGGAATCCCGATACGCTCCTTACCGATAAAATGTGTCATTAACAGAGCCAGATGCATGTATATTTTAAGAGTAGATAATGGTTAAACTAGAGTACCCCAGTTTTGTTCCTGCCGGTCAGTGTGGCATTTTTGCTCCATTCGTTACTTAATTAACCTTAACGCTCACACTTCAAACAGATACTGAATGAAATGTAAGGATTGCTGCTATTTACTGCTTTCAGTTGTACAGGTGTTTGGGTTAAACTTCTTAGTTTGACAAGTGCAGAAAATGTACTGCTATGCAGAAATGTGATGAAAACCAAGGTGTACCAAGCACATGCGAAGTTTTAAAAAAAATCAGTGCTGTTCACATTAGAGATGACAAAATAATGTGAGTTTTTCCAAGGTACGAATTTTAGAGCATAAAACTTTTACTTGGTAAAAACAAACATTTTACAGCACTATGATGTAAATTATGGACCCAGTTTTGCAGCCACTGTGCCCTCTGTTAACCAACAAGACGGAGGTGTGGTGATTCGAACGCTTAGCGGTTTTAGTGCTACACAAATTCAGTACAATAATAACAATGTTCAAGATGTTGTAGCTGAATCTTACTACATCTTTAACGCTCTTAAATTATACATAGAATCACTCAGGCAGAATAAGAATCACAAATTAGTTTCACTCCAGAACAGGGAGATAAAACGCAGCTTATCTCCTGAATAACAGATATTGTTTACCATAGTACAGCACCACGTGTTTCACTTCTTTTATGTTGCGTTGGCTGTTTCATAACCTGTGATGTATGAACGGAAAATGCGGAGTGAGGACAGCAGCTCTGAAGGTCCGGGGCGACAGGGCCTGATCTGGGCCGTCGACCAGCCTCCCCCCCCCTTCCCCGTGGTGCCCGTGGTGGTGCTTTCAGCCGCTCCCTTCGACTGGTTGCGCTGCGATGTGGGAGACCACCCAGTAATGACAAATCACAGACGCTGACCCCGCTAAAACGCCCCAGGCCGTCTGTCAGCTTCCTGCCACCTGTTCTGATTGTCGCCGATAGACACAAGCTGTCCGCTTCCATCCCAGATTCTCGGCCCATGCCCAGGCGGACGGGTGGGGTGCAATCAAGCCCTTTTTAAAAAGCTAGGAACCCCCACGTTAAGTGGGAAGGCTGAATCGGCTCAGTTAGCACAGTAATTACTTTGATCGGTTTCCCAGACGCTCGATTGGGACCTTCCACACGCTGCCATGATGGACAGAGCGTAGGGTGTAGCAGAGAGAGATTGCGGCGGGGGCTGTGATTGCCTTTCGCCTTGGTCCTGTAGCTCGTTCTCCCGCTTCCCCATGCCAGGGGCTCATGGACAGGCGACGTGCCGGTAAGAGGTGCTCCGCTGGTCCGTAACAGCCCCGCCCTTACTCCTGTTGCGGTTTCACAGAACCCCATTGTAGAACCCCACTGTAGTTGTGGTGGGGGGTCGAGCATGGTCGGCGAGCACTGTGGGAGAGATCAGGTCAGAACTATGTCAGAATATTCTCTGTGTGGGAGGTGGGGGGGGCATATCGTCACACTGGCAGAGGATTCTAGCCGCTCCTGCTCAGGCCCCGTTATTAGCTATTAGATCTGTGTGCAAAGACAGCTCTGTGTGGGAGGTTGACTCCACTCATGTCAGCCTGTATTACCCAGCAGGCCTTGCTGCTGGCATCCTGGTGTGTACAACACTGTCCCCTTTTTTTAAAACTGTGGAGTTACAACTTCCCAGAATTATAATCCTGATCTGTGTCTCACTGAATTTAACACATCAGCATTTATGATAGTGATTTTAATATTTTATTTAACAATAATTTGAAGGGGGTCTGAAGCATTGTTGTTTCATAATTGTGACATTTCCTTGCATTTATTATTATAGTTTTACATTTACAGAATAGTCATAATTCACTAGGTCCAGCTCACACACACACAGACACACAGAGGCCGTCGCATTTGCATGTGAAAAGTGTGTGTGTGTGTGTGTGTGTGTGTAAATGGACCACTGACCCTCCTCACCTCCCCAGCTTATAACAAGGCAGAATCTAATTCAACAAATCCAAAGCCTCCTAATATGTCATTATAACGTTGCTGAGACGCCAGTTAGGTCTCTCACACCAAACGTGTGTCAGCTGGAGGAAGACTGTTCCATCTTCTAGGATAGAGGGGTGGCACATGGACTAAGAATTATCAGCTTTCCGTTCACCATGGCAGCCAGAAAAACTGACAAAAAATATCCCTCATTATATGAACAGCCCACACGTTCGGGCCACTGCTCAGTGAAAGCAAGTCCTTCATTATCATTCTATAAAATTCCGTTATATTCCTAATAAGTCGGGCCTAACAAACTGACCACACTAAATTATGCTGAATTTATAAGAACGATTTTATTTGGCCAGATGGCTGCAGTTTGTCTGTTTCAGCAGCAGATGAATCAATTGTGTACTCGATTAATAATGCATGTTGACTCTTCCTTAGTTGCTGATGGGGCACGTAATCATTTTTATAAATATAAAAAACAACTATTGACCCAAAATCTTCAGATAAATGTTATCATATTTTTAGTAGTAAGGCTGTTCTGTTCGTATGACAGCTACGTATGATTAGTCAGCCCAGAGAAATACTGCATAAAATGAAAATTCATGGCACCCTAAAAACCGACGTCCTAACATGACTCACGAGGCAGGGCCGTGTGCCAGGGTGGGGTCTCAGGGGCGCTGGCCCCAGCTGAAAGCTGATTGGCCCCTGGAGGGCCCCTCCCTGTTACTCACTGATTGAAAACATATCTTTGGTTATGGATCCATGTTAGCGAATAATTATGGCCCCTGTTATGCCCCCCACCTTAAAAAAAATCTTAGAGACCTGTGTTCATTGCCTGCCGCTACCTCTTTTAGGTCCCTCCTCCAGGACGGACCAGACATGCTCTGGGTGGAGCGTAGAGGTGTGGAGATGCGCTGCGGGAGACGCAAACTCCGCCTGGCCGCCATGAAGCTCCCCTGCTCCTTCTGGTTCCTCCTGCTGTTCGGAGCCGGAGGCCTGGTACTCTTCATTCACCTGCAGGACCTCTCTGAGATGGTGCAACAGCAAGTTCCAGGTTAGTGTACAGTACTCCGTGTGCCTGAAGGTCATCTCCGAGAAGGTCACCACCCCTCGCATCCACTTACAGGGAGTTTCAGCGTCTGTGCTGCGAGGTTCCCAAGTGGACCCAGATCAGCTATGGACCTAAACATGAGCGATAAAGCATCAAATTAAATTACGGCTTCTGACTGAATCTAGGTGTCTCTGTGGGTGGGGGCTTAGGAACCGGCGGTGGACCGGAGGGGATATCTGCCCCAGTATTTAATTTGCCTTCTTCCCTCCTATGAATAAACCTTTGTATTTAAAATTTATATTAAGTTGTGTCGCCCCCAACCTCCCAATATCAAACTCTCTCGAAGGCCATTGTCAGTGGGTGTACGTACCTTCGAATCTAATCTCACATTCTTGTCTATATGCAGTCTACAGGATAGTTCAAAAGCCACACAAACGTCTCCTGTCTGCACCCAGAGTTTATCTCAGGATTCCCAGCCGATTCCCACACCTGCGTTATATGTGAATAAGTATTTTTGTTTAGCTAATTAAATCTTAAAGCACTATCTAAGAAGGTGGAGCTGCCGATCTTAACGTAGGCCTCTTTCTCAGTGTCTGCTTAAGAAACATACACGTGCGAAGTGTAATTGGAGAGCAGCGCTTGACACCTTTTTTTTAACAAGTGTTTATACCTCACTTCCCTCTGCATAAGAGGCCCTTAAATTGCTATTATTGCACTTTGCATTGTAGGAGTGTCATTAGCATTCAGTGTATTTCACAGTACATTTGCTTTCTTTGGATTGCAAAGGGAATTTTCTTTAGCTGCACGGACTCCGTGACTGGGCCTGCATTCTGAAAAGCGGCGCAGCGGTTTGATAGAGGATGCAGGCCGAGTGGCGCTGACGACGCGAGCCATCAGTGTCAGGCCGGTGTCGGGGAGCGTGTCAGCCCTTCCGGGGGGGGCTCTCCTGGGGCTCTGACACTTCGTTGCCTGACACGCTCTCAACGCCGTTGGGCCAGGCTGTATTTCGGTGCCTCTGCTGGGCCTCGCAGCGGCTTACCCGAGTGCCCGTTGTTCGTTTTTTCCTGCGTGTACCTGTCCATTCGGCCAGGTTCAAACACAGTCTGGTTGTTATTTTTTCAGCGATTCTGGGTGTTTTTTGGTCCATAAGCACCTGTAGAACAAAGCAACGAGCATCACTGATGGGTTTTTTTCTTCAACACAACAGCACCTGTTTCTGGAAATTGCAGCTCTTTTTACTGATGTGTCTTCCATATTCGTTACCTTTAATTTATTCCTTACAATAAACGGAAGGCACTCCTTCTAAATAAATCCTATGGGCGCTGCATGCTAAGTCAGAGGAGAGGATTTGGGGTGAATGATAACTGGTTTCCAACTCTTAGTTATCAAAAAAAAAAAAACACACAGGCGAACAATAAACATGAGAATAGTGGTGTTTTTGCTTTGTATTTGTTTGCTGTGTTATATATAACACAAAATATTTTAACTAAATTGCACTTTGTGGCTCGTGGGAGTTTTACTTACACAAAATGTTCTGTGGGTAGAAGGAAAAATGATTGGTTCAGAGAGATAAGCAATCAGAGTGTAGAGGAGGTGGGTCCCAGCTACTAGAGGTGGTGGGACCAAGATATCTGATTGGTTCATCCCTCCTCTAGTAGTTTGGATCCACCTCCTCTACCATCTCTCTGACCCAATCATTTTTCCTTCTGTGCTCAGAACATCGTTGTGTGTGTAGCAGTCTGTGATTGGGATTGGGAGCAGAATCACATGACACAGGACTGGGCAGGAAATGGAATGTCTGGGGAAACGTTCTCCATTTCAAGCTGAAGAAAAGGAAAGCAAATGGATTGGTTCAGCACAGGAAGGCTTTAGCTTGCCGCGGATTGAGACGGGCTTGCAGGATTGTGCAGGATACGGCTGCTTTCAGGAGACTACGGGGCACACAAAACAGAACAGGTGGCACCAATCACATGCTCCCCGGTCCAAAATTTCTACATCAGAAGGTTGCTAGTTTGAACCCCAGCCTCAGCAGAACAGTCACATGTCTGTGGGCCCTTGAGCAAGGCCCTTAACCCCCAGCTCCAGGGGTGTCGCACGTTAGCTGACCCTGCGCTGTGACCCCCAAGCTATGGAGAGCAAGATGGGGTGGGCAAAGAGAAGCATTCCAATGTACCTGTGCAAATGGCAAATAAAGCATGTTTGTTTGTTTTGTTTGTTATAGGTAAGTCCAATAATTTTTGGAATAAGCAAATGGGGTCCATTTTTTTTAATTGAAATTTCTTAAAACCGTTTTACTGAAGTTTTCTTATATGGCATAAAACACAGCAGTGATGTTCAGTTTTTAAAAGGGATTCGAGACAAGTATTAGTGTACATTTTCAGCAGCTAAAATTGAAATTTAAAAACATAATTTTTCTGCACCATGGGCTGGCTACACGCATGTGAAAGTCACGCTACACGTTTCCACGCACAGTGACAGGTCAGTGAACACATCAGCCACACACAGAGATGCAGAGCCAGGCATGGATTACAGCCAGACACATAAGTAGCAAATTCATTTCTTCTTGGAGCTGTGAAGTTCGCTGATTCGTTGTGACAGTGGTGATTTAACAAGAGCAAATCATGATGTTGCTGAAAGCAAGAAGGCTTGTATTCCGAGCTGATTCATGTTAGTCAGCTGCTTTCAAGGGACACAATGGGGCCGTTTTAAGCAGTGCTTTATGTGAGGGACACTGGTTTTGAACATACAAAGGCAGACATCTGGAGAAGACACTAAGGATCCAAATATTACATTAATCTAACAAACATGTACTATTACAGGGGGTGGGGCACCTAATCCATAGAGAGCCGGTGCGGGTTTTTGGGAGGGCCTCTCCATCAGCCAATCACAGTGGGTCACCAGGACTGGGATTGAGAACCTTTGCTTTATTATTGGCTGATTGAGAGGTCATGCCAAAAACCCGCACTGGCTGTCTTTGGACGTGGTTCCCTACCACTGTACTATTAAATTGTCATTTATTGGCCACCTTAGAACATTTCTAAGAATTTTTTAAGGGTCTCACATGGCATACAGTAATAAATTTTTTCAGTTTATTAATATTAATATACATTTTTCTGCTCGTCCACTGCACTAGTGATCTTCATGCTGGTGTAAAACTATGCTATTATGCCTGTCAAACTGTATTAGTTTAGCGATTTCAAAACCTCTGCTAAAATCACCCCAGTATTTCCAGCAACCGTACAATACACCCATGTATTTTTTTGACTTGACCACTAGCACACCTCGTATAGCTTATCAACATTTCATTGACTTTTTTTAAACTAATTAAAATAATTAATTAAGTGAGCTGGCGGTGAAATTTAATAAATATATGGAACGGCTGAGGTGCCCCTGAGGAGAAGTTTGGGACCTGAAGCGGTGATCATCTAACCATCCAGCTAGATATCAGTATCTTTTTGGAGAGCAGAAGAAATTTTTGCTAGTGTTTAACGTGTTACTCTTAATTTGCATATGTTCTAAGGTTATATTGTGTTTTTTGTTCTGTGCAAATGCGCACTTACTACCCAGATAAATAGCTTTAAACATTTCTTTTGACTGCCTAAGACTTTTGAACAGTACTGTATGCATTCCCATCCATCCATCCATTTTCCAACCCGCTTATGCTTCTGGGTCGTGGGGGGTCCAGAGCCCATCCCGGAAGCTACGGCACGAGGCCATACACTCTAAATTTAATTCAGTGTCACTTGAGCTGTGCATATTTGGACAGTGTGCAGAGACTGGTGCTGTTGGGGTTAGAGTTAGCGTGTTAGGATGAGGCAATGAAACTGCATACTAAGCCACAATTCCATCCAAAAGCAAAAGTGAGACATCCCCTAACATCTCTGCCATCATTAGTGTAATTAGCTATTACTGACTAAGTACATAGTGTGGTCTTTCTCTGGGGTGTCATACCTTAGCACACAGTGTTATGTAAAATGGCCCCCTCACTGCCCAGGTGACCTGGCAGCCCTGTGAACCCCATTCTTAATAGCATTGTGTTTTAATAAATCATTCGGCGACAGCTTCTATATTGGAGGGCTTTTTCTACACGCTTGGCCGGAACATGGTCCTCGGCTCCGGTCTTAATAACACAACAGTGCCGTGACGGCTTGCAGCTTAAACGGACAACAATCTCTGATTCATTTTTGGAAATGAAGGACAGTAAACAGAAAGTATTGTTTATTGCCATGGGAACTGACACTGTAATTTCAAACCGATGTTCTCTTTTTTCCCCCTGGTTTGGAAAATAATAAAAAAAAACATTTCTGTGATTCTTGAAGGATACTTTAGGAGAACATGGCAACACACTTCACTTTTCCTTCTTCCTAAATTATTTATCTTGGGTGTCCAGGCTAGGGGAAAATCCTCTGCTTTGTACAGTACAAGCTGTCATTGGCTCTTCCCAGGATGCATCTGGAAAAAGGATTGAAAAAAATGACCAATTGCAGCCAGTATGACCCATAACAAATTAATAGAAATAAAAAGCCAATGCTCTTTTAGTGGAGACTTGACCATCCATCCATCCATCCTTCCTTTCACCCATTTTCTGTAATCATGTATCCATCAGACTGATGTTGAGCCAGAATCAGGTCTCAGAGAGCATAGGAGATGGTATTACTTGTACCGGATGACAGTCCAGTACAGGATTTGATCATAATAACCCAATCCAGTGCATATCAGCTAGAGTCCATTTTAATACACCTTTAGCCTTTTAATGCCTGAATTTAGAGGTAGGCAGAATTTACCTCAATTTGCATTTTCTCATAACTGATTCTATAGGAGCAGCTATCAGGACCACCTACGCAGCAATAGCGTTGGTTATGTAAAAGCCCAAAATCCTCAGCTTTGGTTCAGAACTGAGCGGTTAGCTTGCTGGGGTCTCACTAGGCTGATGAACATATTATAGGATAAGTGTTGGGGTTGGTGCTGAAACCTTGGGAAGCCCGGTGTAGAAGAGTTTGTGGAATGCATGGGGGAGATTGGTCCTGCAGTTCAGACAGACTCAGTTAGTTAACAGGCAAAATTCCAGGAAGTACGGTGCTGCATACTACTGTAAAAGGTGCAGTGCATACTAAAAGGTGCAGTGCATACTAAAAGGTGCAGTGCATACTAAAAGATGTAGTGCATACTAAAAGCTGATTTTTATTGAATTAAAATAGACCTTTGATCAAGGCACCTTTTATGTATTAGTGTTTTTGGATGTTTATAATTTTTTCTTACTTTCAACAATACAAATTGACTGTATTGACAAATTGAAGCTGTTCCTTTCTCAACATTTAATTTGTGGAAGGCTTCACATTTGCCGTTTGATGATTCTATTACCAACCATGTTAACCCAGTTAATGAAACCCTCAATGTGCCAATTCTAGCTACAAAAGAACACGACGATGTATCACTCAGAATCGCGGTCCTGCGGAGCAGTGAAAGCGAGCGAGTGTTATCATATCGGAGACAAATCGAGTTTGATCCAGATTTGGTAATCTGATGAAGAGACGGTCTCTCTGCTTACATTTTCTAACATTTATAATTCAGGAGGATGGTCTCATATCCGTATCCTGTTTGCAGCTGTTAATTACGGCGCTGTGTTACAGCCCAGCGGTGATACCAGCCTGTCACGACGCATAAAATGCGCCTTCCAGACGTCCCCGTGTGACATGCTGCTGGGAGGGATGCTGCGTTTGTTTGCCTTCTGCGCAAAGCAGAACGAGAAATTTCAGGATGGGTACACTCATCTCCACTGAAAACGTTCTAAATTACTCATTTGTAGGAATGAACATGGAAACACTTTACTCAAGGCCATGTTTGTAGTAATTTATAAACATATTTTTAACAGATAAATATGCATTCATAAAGCATTATATGCACTACAGATACCTTTATAATGCAGTACAAAACATTCTTAATGCTGATACCGACCATTATAATGCATTATAAAGGTATCTATAGTACATTATAGATGAGAGCTTCATTAGGCAATCATAATGCATAATAAACATGGCTATAATGTGTGATGCCTTTTGATAAATATTTGTAGCCATGTTCATAATGCTTTATGAATACATTATAATACATTATGAATGTGTTTATAAATTACTAAAAAGTAAAGTGTTACCAAGGACATTTTAAACGTATTGAATGCAGGCTGTCATTAGGATTGCGGCTTTGAGTTCAGCCCACTCTTGCTGTAGGACTATTAAGCTTATTACTGTCTATGTAACCAAATGTTTTCTGTTGTCAGTCTCGTCATTTTCAATATAGGAGCAGTACTGCCAGGGACAGTACAGACAGGGAAAGATGCTCCTTAGAGATGATATGGGCTGATTTCTGTATTTTTATGAGACTGAGTAGGGCCTCCCCCCCCCAAACCTAAAAAAGGGGATTTACAGTAGGATATCACAAGTGGGCTAGTGCTCAGCTCCCCCTCCCCCCCACATGCTTGTTATGAGGAGCCTGGGTACAGTGGTACTTGAAAAATATTTTGAAGGAAGCTTTTTGGCTGCGATTTTGCAAGGGAATCCAGACGGGGGCTGTATAATGAGGCTTTTTCTGACCCCCTCCCCCCATTCTTCAGCTTCCACCGGTTATGAATCGTACCTTTTGTTTCAGGACAACTGAACCAGATCTTCAGCGTCCAGTAATCCCTTAAGCCTTTTTTTTTTTCGCTTGACAAAGTCCAGTTCAGCTGTTCCTTAATGTAATTAAAATAATTAATAAAGAAATTCTGCACATGACCATGAGCTGTTAGTATGCAAATCCCTTTGCAAAATGTCCCTGAAAGACAAAAAAAAAACACAATACTCTCCCCATAATGTCACTGTTTCCAGTTGTCTTACGCTGAACAAGTAGGCAGGTTTCTCTAATTTGAGACCATGATTAACCTTCTTGGGATCCCTTTGTCTTCGCATTTCATGTCTCGGATAAATGATGACTTCCCTGGACCCAAAGCTCAGGGTCATGCAAGATCTGGTTTCCTATATACCTGATTGCAGATAAGAGAGGGATCAGGTGAGCAACTGAAGCAGACACAGGTTGCAGGTCTGAAGTTCTACTCTAGCTGGACCGTCTCAGTCGACTCACTGCTAACATTCCCGGTCTTCTGGATAGCCCGTGCGATGACCAAAACAGGGAAGGGCTTATCAAAGTAATCTTCTCTGACATCTGCTATAATTTAGGTCTGGCTTTGGAAATTTTTCCATCTCTGAGGCTACTGAAAGCAAGCATTGTGTTTATCTACTGGTGTATCGCAGTAAGATGACATAACCAGACAAATTGGAATTATGCACAGATGCACTTGTAGCTAAATAAAAGCCAAAGACATAGAACCATTGGTCTCTCTGTTTATCCCTTTACACGAATCACAGCGTCCGCACATCCGCGGCTCTTCAAATTCCTGATTTCTTCTCTTCTTTTCACACTTCAAGAAATTGATTAGTTAAACCCTTAAATCTTTCCCATACTGGCTGAAACAGAAGACTTCCATCTGATTGTGATCCAAGCATGGAGATGATTGTCATAAGTCCAAAACACAGATTCAGCACTCGGTAGTTGGTAGTCGGGCTAAGGGGGATCAGGCACAGACGGGGCGATGAAGGGTACGGCGCGGCGTGTGACTCAGTGGATTAGAACTCTGTGCCCATGATCAGAAGTTTGCTAGTTCGAATCCTGCGGTTGGCAGAATGATGTCACCGTTGGCTCCTTGATCAAGGCCCCTAACCCCAGTTGCTCCAGGAACTGGCTGTCCCTGCTTTTTCGACTGCATGTCACTTTATGTAAACACATCTGCAAAATAAATGTCGTCCAAGGTCATAGGTCAGATACACAGGACTAAAGCTGTACCTGGAGAAGGAGGCAAAACTACTGGACACAGGATTTTAATTTCTAAATAGGCCGTTAAATGTAAATGTAGACAATGATCAGGAAAAAAGGATTTTGGTTTGCAATGATGTAGACAAGAGTGCATTATGGAAGGAAATGACAGTGGCAAAGATTTCAATGTGTCTAATTGATTTGCTGCTCTGGACCACTAAAAGCCTGCATCTCCGTGTTAACAACACATTTACTGCCACTGCATTTATATCTGGAAGCAAAACATTTCCCAAAGTCTCCTGCTTGAACTGATTTCTTAGAACTGCAATTAGTATATGAGACCACAGCTCTCCTTCTATAAGGAATTCCCTGAATATTATTACTGCAACAGCTTGTCACAATCAGTAAGGGCTGCTGAATCAGCAAAGGGTGTGTTTATTTAGCCCTGATTGTCCAGTGTGAGCACTAACGCAGGACTGTGCTCTAGAGACTGACCACTTAGGATGATGCAAGTCCCTGTAAGCAGCACTCGCGTCTCACCTACATCCATCACCGTGTCCTGCTGCACCTCCCCATGTTTTCGCCAGACCTCAGCTTGCCCATATCTGCATGTATTTCCAAGTGTTTACACCCGGCCAACAACCTGAGATCTGACAAAAACATCTGGCAGGATCCGACCGGAGACAATTCCTCATGCCAAGTGGGAGTCTGTCTTCCAAAACAGAGGGGGAAAGGGACTAGTGAAAATGGGACATTAGTCATATAGAGTCGCCTGTACTCTAATTGGGAACTTTCATCATAATATGTCCAGTGTACTCTCAGTATTCTGCAAAGATTTCACCTACAAATAGAAAATTCCAGTTTCTCAGTTGGAATTAGAGTGCCGGACTTCACAGACTGTTACTGTGGGTGTTTGCTTAAGACCAGGTTACTAATGTAGTTCCTGTGTTGTCCTTCTGAATTAAAGAATATGGTTTCATTTGTCAGTGTAGTGCCAGTTTGTGTGTATTATAATTCCTTAGCAGGGAAGGGGCTGCACCATTAAGTGCTTTCCTGGAAGGAGCATGTGTCCCTGAGCCGTTAGTCTTGAATCAGATGTATCACTGTGATTTCAGTGAAAGTGCAAATAGTACTTTCATTATTATTATTATTATTATTTGTGTTTCAGTTTGTTTCACAGTGTTTTACGTTAGCACCATGAACATTAATTACACAGATTAATTAGCATGGGAGCGTGCAAATCCACCGTAGTTAATTCACTGTCGCTGAGCTCTTCGGCAATACAGAAGGGGAACTTTCTGCACAGTGTCTGAGTGTTTTCTGGAGTGAGGAACACCTCGTGAGGAACTCACCTGCTTCATTCTGAGTGTCGTCTCCAGGCCGACTGAACCCCCCGTAGTTCAGATCATCCCCGTCTCTGGTTTCACAACCTTGTCGATCCGCAGCATAAGCGACGAAAGCCCTAGAGCAATGGACACTGGCATTTGGCCTTATTCGCTGCATCTCCTGGCCTGATTTGCTTTGCCAACCTAACCTGTTTACACCAAATGCAATTCCAGCCTCTGCTCTGGCTGATTCCTTCCCTCCTGTCTTCCTACTTCTGTGTTGTACCAGGGGTCCGGTGGCAAATTGCTTTTTTAAGTGCTTTTAAAACTGAATCTGTTAGATGTATGAGAAACAGAAGAACAGCAGCGTATTCCTCACCCGTACATATCAATCACTTCGGTTTGACTCCTGAAGGCACTTTGCTTCTAACGAGTCTCACAATTACTCATGTCATCACTCCCAGGTTAATAATTAAACATGCTCCAAATTATATGCAATTGTTTTTTCTTCTCAGTCGTTGCTGCCTTGAAATGCGGATATGTGGCAAAAATATAATAATAAGTGTGGCTTTTGAAATGGCTTTACGGGGAGTTGTAATTTCCCACAAAGAGTCAGCGTGACCCATTACTTCACAGCATCTAGGAAAAAGCCCAGTACTGTGAAACCTTACCTTTTAAATGTCCCACCACTCCATTAGACAGAAAAACCCGGAAATATCTGAGGTTTAATGATCCATGAGCCATAAAATATAAAATAAGTAAAAACACAAAGCACTTCAAAAACAACAAGAAAAGCAACTCAGAACAACATTAAACAAAAGAGTGTGCAGTTTAATCTTAGGGAGCGAACGAATGCTTTCATCTTGTTTTTCTGATCTTTTGCTTTCAGAAAAACCATCCCACTCGATTAGAAAGCTCGGTTTTGGCAGTAGACATGTAAACAAGGCAAGACAAAGCAGTGAAGTAGAAGATAGCCTTTGTGTGAGATTAAGTAATCTGCCGAACTGGCTGACACAGTGGAGAACTGGACCCAAACCGGACCCTGTTTCAGCTCAGTGCTGATCCAGCTGAAAAAAGACAGACTTCCCACTCCATCACCAGACTCCAAGCTCATAACTGCCTTCATGCAGTGAGATAAATGCACACAGACTCATAGCGGTAAGGTGAGGATAACACTTTACTCAACACGGTACATAATGTAGTAGTACACTCTTACTTAATGTATTAATTAACCAGAAACCAAGTGTTACTATCGTTCTGATCCTGTGCTTTTTCATCATTAATCAATCATAATAGTTCATGTACAGTATTTCATACATTTAGTACGTTTGTTCATGATATATACTTGAGTAATAACTGCAGGATTGCCGACTCTCATCTGGCGTGGCACCCTCACACGTCTGGCGTGACACCCTCACACGTCTGGCGTGGCACCGTCACACGTCTGGCGTGACACCCTCACACGTCTGGCGTGACACCCTCACTGTCTGACGTCACACTCACGCAAGAAATCTTGCTGTCAATCTGCATTATTCCATTCCTAAAATTAACTACATCAAAAGCATTGGGGTAGTTTGCAAACCCTACAGACTATTTGTAAGGTAATAAAATAAAAGGTAATAAATAAAAGGTCTCGAATTAAAAATCTCAAAGTTGGCAACCCTGTAACTGAGTTACTAAGTTACTTGTGTCCCCTCAAGTAAAGTGTTACCACAGTGAATGCTGTACAGTCTGAAGCTGCTAAATGACATGTAAATGATTACCCACAGCCGTGTCCCCCTTAAACTTTTCCAGGTGATGCCTCATCTCCGTGTACCATGTTCTCTCAGGTCATATTCTCCTTCCGCCCTTAGCATCAGAGCAATTAGCGGGGCTGCTGCTTTACATGAGGTCACAATGAGGCGGGACAGTAAAAGCTTGGATAGGCAGCACCGGGGGGTGTTCTGTTCCACTACGTGCTTAGCAGCCGCTCTGGCAAGCATCCTTCTTCCTGTCATCCTTCTCTGTCTATCTCGTTTTCTCAAGTTTCCTCGCATGTCTTATTCTCAGCCTAAAACATTAGCTTATCGCCGACCGCTGGCACTCGTCCTAGATGCCGAAAGATGCCTTTTCACGGAGTCGGCTCCCCGCGTTTCTTGGCCGAAAGCCCGTCGGCAGAAACGTCAGCTGGGATCAAGGACGTCCCCCTTAACTTGAGCCATCGATGTGACTGGTCTAGAAACAAAACAATTTGTGAGCTGTATGGGTTTTCCTCACTCATACAACCAAAGGCGTCCTAGCGAACGCTTTCAAGACCCTGCATGTAGTCATGTTTATCTGCCCCCCCCTCCCCCCACTCCATGAAGACCTTTTCTTGTAAGACAACTGATCAGTCAGGACAGGACTGTTTACAAAAGCTCTCCAGAACGCACCAGCATGTAAACAAGTCTCATATGGAGCCATTGAAGCTAAACATCAGCATTCATTAACAGTATTAACATTTCATCCAAATAACGAAGAATGAAAATACTTATATATTTTTTTAATGTGCATTAAACCGATTTTTTCTTTTTCTTTTTATTATTATACATTTATTTTAATTCAGATCCCAAGGACAAAGACTCCACTTCTGGCAGCCAAGGTCTTGTTTTTCATTAAGCTCAGACTGTAGATTTTAATATATGTAGTTTTCATGCGAAGGTCGTTAAAGCCCATTGCTCAGTATTAATGCTGATATTAATTAGTGTAATTAGGGTAGTGTTTCAGCACAAAGTAATAACAGTGTATTCTTTTTTCCACAAAAATAAACCAAAACAATCTGTGTTAGATTCCCAAAAGAATATTACAGTTTCCACTACATTCTTAGCGATAAATACACATTATCAGTAACTATACATTTTGTGCGGAAATCATAAATATCACTTGAAGCCTTGGTATTTGGGAATGACTAGGTAAATTCGCTTAAGGTTTATCAGTAATTCTTCATCTGGTCATATTACTTGCTCTTTTCTCCGGTCTGTTAGAATGATCTCTGACTGTTTTGCTTCGTTTAACGAAACCGCTGTCTAATAAACTCTCGTATTTGCTTCAAACACGCATCATCTGGGATCACTTTGAATTTTGCACTGCTTCTTTTCCAGCATGAAAATCTCCTAAACTGGATATCAGAAAATGATCTGAGTGTCATATAATTTTGAGCGGCAGAGATGTTTACCGTCTCCTTGCTAGCAGGATACCGCCGGAATTACGGCACCGAAATCAGCATAAACGTGGGATGGAGGAAAATCACATTATATCTCATATTCCAACTTTACATCTGTTGCAAAAGCAGATTATTCAGACCAGTTATTCCAGAGACACTTGGCAGCAGTAGCAGATGCATAAACAACTGCCTCATGACCTTAAATATTCAAATAAAGCATTTGGATAATATGAGCTCATGATCAATGGTACTCTGCCTTTCGAATAAGCTGCAGCGTTAGCGACCTGTCAGACTGGAACACTTACAGGGGCTGTTCCCCACTGCATCCACAGGGTAGGCCTATATGAAAACAAATCCTTTATACACTAGGATATTAATTTCTGCTGTGGAATTAGTATTGTGTTGTTTGCACGAAAAATATCCATATAATCGCTGACATTTCTGTGACGTTACATGTTGTGTAGGCAAAAGAATTTGGAGCACACAAAAAAGCCGTATTTTTAAAGTACCTTAAAAAAATGTACATGAAAATGGCCATGCGCTGTGACAAATTCTTGTATTTAAGCACAGATGCTATATGCTAGACACCCCCCCCATCTGCAAAGTGAAGATTGTACAAAAAAGGTAATTAAAGTTCATGCAGATATTCTGCTGTATGGAAGCTATTACTGTGAGCCGTTACAGCCAGTGTATTGTAAAGTGTATGGATTTTTTTCCCACTTATTACGCTTCAAATGACATTAGTGAGGCATTATACATGAGTGTGGTTCAGTCAGGTGTGTTGTGTGTAATTTTCAGTGTGCATAATTAATTATTTCTGTGCAATATGCACGGACTATGTTAAATTCACTAGCTTGTGCATTTACCAGCGTGGCTGCTGGCTAAAAAAATTAGGTGGTAAGAAGATAATGCATTTTACAGTGGTACAATAGAGACATTTTCCAAAGAATAGAAAAAAAACTTTGTTTTTAAATGACACTAATATTTTAGTAATAAATAATTTCAAAGTTACTTGTTGCATAATTTTATCTCAAGGACAGAGGAGGTACTGCCTTCTCTACCTCTATGGACCAGCCTCCCCTGAGCAAGAAATACTGTGAATGTTTATAAAATATTATGCTATGGTACAGATACAAACATTATAGGAGCAGAAGACTAATCCGTGCGAGGAACGGCTGTTTACTTCAGTACTGTAGCTGGTAATTGAATAACTCAATTTCTTTATTTTGGTTATTAATTATGCACATCTGTAGATAGATCCTAAAAGGTTTGAGGCACACAAATTAAATTCATCAGATTTATTTGCTTAGCAACAACAGATTAAAATTTTTTCAGAGCTCATCAGAGCATCTGTAAACGTTCCTAAACGTTGAAGTTGATAAATTGTGTGATGACTGGAATTTAAATAATTTTTGGCTTGACAGATTAAATGACCATAGACTATCTGTGTATGCATGCCCGTACTACTGAGGACACCAAGGTCAAGTCTTCAGTATTTTTTCTACAACTCCAGTAGCCACGGTCCATTACGGGGCAGACCTAGGAATTTATTTTATGTATTTTAGAAATCCTGGCTACAGCTGTGTGTGTATGTGTGTCTTGATACCTGCATCTGACTGTAATTGGCACATGATTCGTAGGGTGCTATGCATTATTTCAAGTTTATTTGAAAACAGAGGAAAGTTGCTAATAATAGTAGAATGTTGACACTGGTACTTTAAGTCTTCAAGAAGTCAAATCAGGAGTGTATGGTAAACTGGAGATTTGGTTTATCTTTACTTATGTTTGAAGCTCATTTTGCCATGAATTTGCGTGAATTTCCAGAGTTGAGTTGTGTGGAACAGATGAGGAACAATTGAAGATGAGGAACAAGTTGATCTCATTTGAAATGCATATGCATTTGTGATAATGAAAATTTATATTTTATGCACAAATCATTAAACCAACTGAAGTACAATGAATCATTCAGTCCTTTAATCTCTTGTGGCCTATTGGGAAATGTAAAAAATTCAAATAAAGTCAATTATTGCTTACATTTAATTCAACAAATTACACTTTTCAGGTCAACAAAATCATAGTAATCCTGAAGTATGAAAACTGAAGATATTTAACCCAAATAAATGAAGATATTTCTCAGAAAATTCGTCCTAGGAATGTAGAATATTTATTCAACAGACTCAGCTGATTCTAATGAATGAGGTCAGCTGGGCAAACAAAGCCCCAAGAGTTTGTGCTAATGTTTTGTCCTTCTCAGTTCTGTTGATCTTGCATTTGTGATTGCAGGATGGATTGGAGGATCAACGTGGACGTCAATGAGAATTTTTGCAGTTATTCTGCTGTAGCAGATAACACATTTGGGGTAGTTAGTCATCAGAGAGAAAAAAAAATCATGTGAAATTAGGGATAAACAAAGGATAAGTTTCAGATTCTCCACCAAAATAAACCCACGTCAGTTGGATGCAACTGACAAGAGTTTTGTGATTAAGCTGCCCTTACATCTCAGCGTACCGCTAACTGGCTCTGCAGCAATACTGAGGCTTTTACGGTTGATTTTTTTTGTCTCAGCATAAATCATTTGGCACAGTTAAAATCATAATTTTAGAAATGGGTATGGAAATGCTGGCCAGCATGGCGGCTCGGTGGGTAGCATTGTAACCTCACTGGGCTGGAGGCCAGATCGCAGCCTCTGACTCTGTGAGCGCAGGTTGTGTTTCTGTGTTCCTGAGAGTTTCCTGTATGAACTCTGGTTCCCTCCTCTAGTTAGGGGAATCAGTACCTCTGTATTTCCCGTAGTGTACAATTGTCTGTGCATGTCCTGTGAGGGAGGGACATCCCGTCCAGCGTGTCCCAACGCTTCTGGAGATAAGAAGTCATAAAACATATATGAGTTCAGGCCTGGTTATAAATAACTAAAACCCATCCACAGTATATGCTGGCTCCTGGTACATCCTAGCTTATTGTGACCCATTTTCCATCTCAGGGTTTCAGCACAGATAGATAGATAGATAGATAGATAGACAGACAGACAGACAAACAGACAGACCGATCAATCACCATGATTGATAATATTCCTGTACCTTTTACCATAGAAATCAAGCTGAGTAACTAAGACAGTTTTGAAACAGAGTAATAGTATCCACATACATTCGTAGGTGGTAGTTGCCATAGTGCTTACATGGCAACCTCTTGGCTGTCATGCCTGTCGTCACATGTTTCCGTTCGTGTGCATCCTTGGCTGTCCGCACTGCAGTGCAGTTCTTCAGTGTGGTTCCGCTCGGGCAGCCCTCCTGTCGCAGCTCAATAATATTGATAAGTTTCAACAACCTCAGCACCACAGGTGACATGTAGATCAAAGCCCCACCTCAGGTCAATGACGATCATCAGTTTATCAGCAGGGATATTTACAAGACTGGTATAGGGATGCATTTCTGCAAAGACAGTCGACATAGTTGGGTAAGATTTCCTGTTATCAGCCAGAGAACAGATCCCTGTGACAGGTAAATGGCAGGTGGGAGAAACTTCATTTTTGTTGCAAGCTGGGTGAAACTAAAGAGAAAAATAACTGTTTGGGGATGTAAACACAGTGCTCAAGTCTTAGGGCTATAGCCAGAAGCAGTCTCAGGTCTATGAATAGAAGAGAAAAGGATTAAACATTAAAGGCTGATCTGATTGGATAAGAGGTCACTTGTCACCTGACTGGGAGTCCCTGCCCCCCTCCCCCACATGTCATACACACATTTCACCATACGACACCATAATATCAGCACCTCCCAGGATTTAACTGTGTTTACTGTCACTTCTGGAATTTTTGAGCAATTACTTAAGAATTCAGGTTATAATATAAGCACAAAGGCTCTTACAGAGTGCAGCACTGTGGGATCCATGGCTAACAGGGTTAGCATTGTGCTGGCCTTAGAGATCCTTTTGCCATTTCATGCAGAGCGGTGAGCAGATTTGCGAGATGAGTTTTACTTCTTGAAATAATTATTTGACGAGTAAATCAAACTCAACGTAAAGTTCAATGCTACGTAGTTTGGTCTCTCTCAGTGGATTCGTATTTTCAGCATTTATTGTAACGATGATTTAGATTTAGTAAAGGAAAGACGTAGGTTTCTCACCCTAGAAAACTGGAGAGATCTGGAAAGATATGCAGGCCATGCTGATAGTCCTCCCAGTCACTGGAACTGATGTAATTCATGCAGCTCTGCATCTGAGGCCCTCACTCCTACCTGGAGTGCATAGTACAGCATGTTCTGCTCTCAGCTGATTTTGAATCAGATGGCAGTGCTCCAGACCTATCCCTAACAATTACAGGCTAAGTGCTGAAACTGATCCCGGGTCATGGGAATAACGTCTCCCCACCAAGCGCCTGTTGCAATGGAGAAGAGCAGCCATGACCTCCAATCCACCCAACCCTATTTGGGAGTAAAATAAGTGAAGCACTTAAGGCCCTCAGCCGCTGGAGCCGATGACAGGTGGCAAAGCCCAAAGTGCAATTTGCTGATTGCAGAAAGATGAGCTGGTGTCACCGGAGAGGGCCGCTTCTTATTGGTCGAGAGTCTGCGTGACAAAGCAAGAGAAAAAAAATAAAATACTGTCCAGCTCCCCGGAGAAAAACACTAGTCCAATTATACTAATTGTGTTATTGTTTTTTGGTAGACTTTCCAGAGAGAATTAAGAAAAAAAAACGCCTAGGATGGATAAAACCTAAACACTGAACGCTAACTCTCAGATGGACAGATACACTGTAAAATTTCTGGAACAAAAACATAAACAAACAGACGAAACGGCCATTAGCCGGCACTCTCCACCAAATCCCCTTAGCTAAGTCTCCTGAAAATTGGCCTTTTGGCGACCCCTGTGCTCGACGCTGGCTGAGGCGCTTCTGATCGTGTAATAACGTTACCGCGAGCTCTTCCGCAGGGTGCAGCGTGGGGTTTAGGTGAGAAATCAAATTTCTCCAGTTCTCACAAAGGGAAACCACTTACGGTCCCAGCAGCAGCAGCGGCGGCAGCAAGGATGTTAGTCAAGGACACGACGCCCGGGAAGGGGAGCGTTCACGCTGTACTTAAGGCTGTCTCATGGCCCCCGCCCCCCGAGGAACTGGAGATATTGATTTCTCAGCACCAGCCATAAAGTCTGAAATGGATACCTTTGCATTACGTCTTTCTTCAGCTGTCTGGTGTTTGTTTATGGAACGTGGCCCATGGTCTTATACTGGCACATGATTCACCAGCTTGCCAGCTCTGTTTCTGTTAAAGCGATGCACACCAGCTCCGAGTGGAGTCGCTGGCATTTTCTCCTCATGTTCATATGTTTTCTGGCTCCGCTTTCCTCCCAACATCCTTTCGCGAGTTGGTGGCGGCGAATTGCCTGTACTCTTCGATTGTGTGTATGAGTGTGTGCCCACGATGGACTGACACTCTGTATCCTGTAACTTGCTTGGTGCCTTGTACTTCCTAGGAGAGTCTTCAGATTCACAGCAGCCCTGGAAGATGTTATGGAAGAAAGTAAGAAATGAGATTTTGAAGATTCAGAACCTGCAGGGGATGAGTTTACTGTGCACTATCTTGTAGAAATTTGCTCAGTATAGTAGCCAGTGGGAGGTGGGTTAAACCAAACTGTGCATAAAATGATGCACAACCCCACCCACCACAGGTTCTGAAGACAGATTTCTCAGTCCTTATAGGAAGTTCAAAGAAATGGAAAGTGTGCTATTTCTCTGCAGGTGTCAAGGTGTTTGGTGTACATCTGTGTTTGGTCGCACTGGGTGAGTCATTTATTACCAACCAAAATAGGATGTTTCATTTTCCAAGTGCCCGTTCAGTTTCTGAAATTGTTTTATTGTGTGTCGAGGCCCATAAAGGGTCCAGAATCGGAATACAATTATTAGCTCTTTATTTTATAAGTCAATAACAAAGGTAAGAAACGTGGATTTCATAACATTGCCTCATCAGGTAAAAAACTGAACAAGCAAACATTACCAAACAAAAACTGTTTTGCATTGCAAAAAAAAGGCTTTCAGTCTAAGATGAAAGGCAATGAATCCTAGTCCTTGTACTTTTTTCTCAGACACTTACATTCATACCTTTTGGTCCCTTAAATCGGTCACATGCCACTAAAATTGGCATTGATTGGTCACAGGTGTTACAGCCTTTAAGGATTGTGTGAGACTGGTGGCCATCTGTCATGCTAATCCTGCTAAAACAGTAGCTTTTTAACTTACTGTTCACTAAGGTGCATTCTGACTGCACAGAGAGGACCATGTGGCTGTAGTGTCAAGACTTTACTTAAGGCCATTTTTTTTAGTAATTGTATGCATAAAGCATTATAAATATGGGTATACATATTTATAAAAATAAATAACACATAATGACCTGTTTATTATGCATTATGAATGTTTTATGAAACTCTCATCTATAATGTACTATAGATGCCTTTATAATGCAGTACATAGCATCCTTAATGCTGATACCGACCATCATAATGCAATATTATCTGTTATAAATGTGTTTATAAACCACTTGGGTCATGATCCAGATCTTCATTGACATATTTGATGTACCAGGGAAAGCAATGGGAGTTTACTGTCAGTTTTGTTGCCATCAGATGGAAGACTGTTGTGACATAAAGTCAATTAATTAGTCAAATTTTATTTGGTATAACTCAGTTTTGTTGGAAGATGTTACAAATGGCTTGATGGAACATTCCAGATTGAATCAAAATGCAGAAAAAAAAGTCCAAAACTGGCAAATTATTACTGCAATACAATCCAGTATAATGCCATCAAGACTATTTAAATAATAATAAGACTCTTGGCATATTTAATTCTGAGTGAGAACCGCTAAAGCTTGGCTTGAACAAAGAAGAAAAACTGAAACAGAATCTAAACAGCAACACGGAACACAGACTTTAATGGAAAATTAATTATATTAATCATTTACTGCAATGAACCAGCAGCCATTTCTTTGTGTTGGACTGTATGAATTGTAAAGTGTCCTTGTGTGTCAGAAAGGTGCTTTATAAATAAAATGTTGTTGTTGTTGTTAGCATGGTAATAGTTGTATTATCCTGTCCAGGGAGTTCCCCTGTCTTGTGCCCTGTCCTGCCTGGGATAGGTTCCAGGCCCCTCATTCGAACCCATACTGGATAAGCAGCTGGAAGATGGATAAATGGATATTAATCATTTGTTTTATAAATAACTATCAGGAATTGGCATAGTGACGGGACTTTGCATTCATGTTGTTGAGCATGCAAATAGTGCTTCAGATTGTAGATTTGAATTAACATATGCCAGTCTTTCCTAAATAAATGCATATAGAAATAAAATTAGGCAAGATATGAACAGATTGCAGGTATATCTAAGAGTGAATGCAGTACATGTGCAACACATCATGAGCTACAAGATCCTTTTTTAGATATTCCATTTTCAGGGTTGGTTTTAAATAGTGACTCGAGATTCCTTAATTGTTTTTAAAAGCCCAGCACAGAACCAGCTAAAATGCTTAAATCCTGAGCAATTGTGTTATCAACACAAACCGAACACCTACCTCTGAAAAGAGCGGCGTTGTACCGACCGGGCAGCCCATTGTTCCAGCATGTTCTCCAGCAGATGGCTGATAAATAAGGCAACGAGGGAATCAATAACGAAGACCTGCGGGCAGCCACTGTGATCGGCATCGCAGCGTCCTCTGTGGCGTGAGCTCGTGGTCAAAAAGAAACAAAACAGAACGAATCAGATATGCCGACGTGAAAATGCATTTCAAAATCCTGAGCCAGCTGTTTTTCAGTTATTACGGCTAACATTAAAATTGCAGTTGTTAGACTTCTGCTATTTTATTCTTATATTCTTTGAAAATTGATATCTCAAACTTCTGGGATATATATGTCTATTTCTTTAACTCTGTCTATTACAAAGGAGAAATCTGAATCACAGTTTTAAATAAGTGTGGTCAACATCACAGGAGGAGCCTGGAGATGCTGAAACAGTTCTATCGGATCCTGTGTGTGCTGTTCATTCATGGATAAAATCATAGCACTACAGAATGTCTAAATTGCACTTCACGTTATTGCCACATGAGATTATTTAAAGACTCATTATTGTTATTTTCTCTGAATGGGTAAATTGGGTAAACCTACAATTTAAGCAGCTTTGGAAAATTGCATAGGCACTAAAATGCATTTAATTGCAATTAAAAAGCGCATTAATACACATGTGCGAGATGCAGTTGTGCTTTTCTGGGTCCCTCTGACAGTGTTGTGTATCTTATTCTCATTCAGATGTGAACCATTTAGAGTAAGTGGGCTGTAATTTACCAATTACATAAATGATACTTCACTCAGCTGCAGCTGACTGAGTTTATATAATAAATTAATCATGCTGCGCGCCTCCGGTTCACTGGTGCGTTTCTGTTGGTTAAGAAGGACCGGCATTGTTTGTTGTCAGTTAGGGTGGCAATTATGCCAGTCGTGTTCATTCGATTTTTCACGTTTCACGTTATCTGTCGGCGGTGGGTTGGGACTCTTCGGATCGTCTGCTCCACTGAATGCCGTCTGTCGGAATGCAAGGAGGGGGTGATTACAGGGGGAGGCCTGCGTCTGGGCTCCTCACCCACTTGTTAAGTGAATGGTTGTAGCCGGCGCTGCTCGTTTGACCTAGAAAGGGGGCAAGCACTGGCAAGGGGGGGGGGATCCAGGCTGACAAGATGAAGGTGGCTGGTGGGTTGGGCGTAAGGCACATGCTCGGTGTGGGGGGGCAGGGGTTGATGTGAAGGTAATCCAGATGGCTGGGGTGATACATATGGTCACTGCTGACAACGAAGGTGGGTCTGCCCCCCCCCACTCTCCCATTCCCAGGCAGAATTAAATCAGCCAGCATCACCTATAGCACATACCCATTCAGGTGCATCGGTGCAATTAGCACACATATGCTGCACACCAATTACCTCCTTCCGCGGCTCCGGCAGACGGTCTCTGTGCAGGTCCGCCTTCCGTGACGCAATCGCCATTCCAGGGCATTTGCGCACAGCTGCCGAGATTTCCCCACCTCTTGCCGGGCAGCATTAATCTCAGCTGCTGGTTTCCTGCCAGCCAACCCGTTTGTTATCCTCCGACGTATATTTCTCTGGACTTCGAGCATTTTTGATGTGACTGACAATATGTGCCTGATAGATGTCCCTCGTAAATTCGTAATTATGTTTGAGCGGTTTTTATAACATCATTAGTCAGCTCTGTTTAACACTGCTTTAAGTGACATGTCCACAGGTTTCTGTCCACCAGAGAACGGCCCTTCCAGTTTGATTCCTGTGGACATTGCTGCTTTGGTAGATGTGGATCCACCTACAATTTTAATTCACCCAATAGTATCTGAGTAAATGGAAGAATTCTGCTTCAGTTTTTCATTTCCTGCCTCGTTGTAGCGAACGGAATTTTCAACCTAAGACCCCTAATAAAACTTGACAGATATTTGGCTAAAACACAACATATGAGTCGTACTCTATCCAACACACGCACACAAAAATGCACCAACACACACGTAGGCATCTCAGATTGCACCTGCCTGGTCTCAATTTATTAATACTTTGCGAAGGGGGGGTTGGGGCGGGAACGAGGGCTGCTTTCGTCAGGGAGTCTGATGGCACGTCATCATTTGAAGAGAGTCCAACTGCTTCTGCCATGACGAGCAGCTCAAAAACTCACACAGCTCTGTCACACCGACCCAGACGAGTGTCTTGACGAGAGCAGTCCCACGTATTAAACCCCCCCGAAAGGCTTATTGAGAAACTGAAGGTCCGCGGCCAGTCTGGTCTTTGTTTTATTGTCTTCAGAATTTAAAGCAGAGCTTCACTGCGCATTCGCAGGTGTGTGAGTGTGTGTTTGTGTGAGTGTATGTGCCTGTATGTTTGTCCAAACAGTGCGTGTATGTGTGCATATGCGGGCCCAAACAGGATTCTGAACGAGCTGTAAGCAGTCGAGTGGTTGAATGAAGTCCACTTCACTTCAGAATTGCATGCCCACTCAGTGGCAGGCAGCGGGAGGGGGGGTCTCTCAAATCCGCCCAGGTCAAGGCACTAGGAGGTTCAAGAAGCGCCATTCTTAACATTCCTGCCTTCATTCCACACGCTACTCTTTCTCTATGGGTGTGTAACCGCAAGGTGTAAAGGGGGAGATTCTAGCATTTTTTAAGGTGAGGGGCTTTCATGAGCCATACTTCATACAGAGTGGTCAGCCCTGTCATTAGCCAATGATGTGTTTTGAATAGATGAGTGACAGGGGAGAGGGTACCCAGAGGGCCAATCAGCTGAGGCCAGTGCCCCTGTGGCCCCGCCCCTGTACACATCTCTAGCCGCCACGCTCTTAATCTGTCCCTTCCTCAAAATGTGGCTCCTCTTTGTCTTCTCGCCAGCTTCCAGCCGTTCTGGACACTTTGATGCTCTGATGGATTCTTTCAAAGATCTACAAATTCACGCCTCTTTTTAATATCATTGTTTTATGTCGCTCATGTGGTTTTTTCGCCTCCCAGCGATTGCACCAAATCTGGGATTGCAGCCCGTCGCTCGTGACCGTTAATCTCGATGAGGTGTGTGCCTCTGCCTGAGAGCGCGGTAGGTAAGGCCACAGCAGTGTCTGACAGCTCCCCCCCAGAATGACTCCTTCCATGCCAGCATGTCCGGAGCTGGAGCCGCAGCTCATTATATGTAAGCCGGTGTCTGTTTCCGTGGCCAGGGTGGTGATGGCTGCTTGGAAGACAGCCCCATCAATTGTGTGTCAGTCCTTCTGCCAGGGGAAGTGCGGGAAGGACGTGGCGAGGCAATAATTATGGGCCCTGGGCTGTCGGTGTGTGGGGGTGTCGGTTTCGATTTTGGAATGCAGCCTCATGCGCCCGTCACTGGGTGCAAGACAGCAAGCCGTGGGCTCCATGCGATTACAAACTGCAGCGGCGCAGTGAAGGCTAATACTAACACTCCCTTCTGGACACGGAAAGGAAGTGATGTCACGCATTTTCCCCCAAATATCGTCCTATTTTATTCTACCCTTTCTTATGTCTTGCTGCTATCAATTCATTATTTTTAACTAAGGACTATAAACATCCAATATTAGGCTTATACAAGACTGAACGGGATGCCAGCAGTAAGACTATTTGTTATTCTGTTGGTGTATGTCACATGTGATTACGGGATAAGTCTCTCGGTAATTACAGAAGTTGAATCTCAGACGGAGCACCCTGGGTGTCTGACCCTGAGGACTCATACACACTCCCCATTATCTCCCCGCTCACACAGCCAGGATGTGCCATGATGTCAGTCTACTAATGAAATCAATCTGAAAACTCATGACTGATGCAACGTCTCAGGTTGACTCCAGCAAAAAAACTTGGATGCCACATATCATATATTGTACAGCCTGCCAACACTTCATACTAAGTTCATACTAAGTTATAAATATGTATATCAGCAAGAGTATGAGTGATCCCTAGTCTATTCATGCATGTAAGATGGGCAGTGTTCAAGGTTCACTAACTGAACCACTCCAAACTCCACGGGCCCCAGACTTGTTTACACACACGTTATTACACCCATGCATTGAGAAACACACTGAAACTGCAAAAGGAGACTCACACCTAAAATATAAAATATTCACAGACAATTACATGGAAATTACACACAAGTCGACAAACCACATGACACTTAAATCATCTTTGAACACCGTGGCACCATTGGCATTAAAGCACTTCAGCCTGGATGGAGTGTACAGAGATACAGGGATATCACATACAGTAGAGATAAGATTAAGTACCAAATGAGCAATAGACTGAGCACTACTCGAAAAACGTATATCAAGGGAATTATTTAAAAATATATCCCAGACTAGGAGGAAATGGTTAAGTCATAATCAGTTTCATGAAATTCACAATACAGTATTCAGACCTAGTCTTACCTAATAAGTACTTGGTGAGTAACTGGTGGGTATTCGTCTTTATGTGAGGGCAAGGCTGGAAGGGTTACATTTGCTGAGCTGTAGAGCGCTTTCTTTTTTCTTATCATAAACAGGTTAAATCGATGGAAAAGGGGCGGAAGGGGATTCTTTGAGCAGTTTGCATGGGACTCGAGAGGTGTGTCAGTTAGGCTACAAAATGTATTAAGATCATATTTCATACATTCCAGCGGCCTCTTCTATCACACTAAGTCCACAAATTAGGCTCAGCCAACTGTAGCTAGGGTTAGGGGTAGAAAGGTTATGACATTTTCAGACATCAAGACCTGTTTTTATGATAGTTCAGGGCCCTTGTATAGCGGAAAATCACAGGTTAACTCGACTTGATAGCATATTTCATACTTTCCAGCAGCATGTTTTGTCACCCTATGTCCTCAAATTAAGGTCCCTATGTCCCCAAACTGAAGCTAGGGTTAGATTAGGAAAGGTTACGGTTTTTTTGATGTCAAAACCTGTTTTTACGATTCTTCAGGGCGCCTGTATAACAGGACTTAAAGGTTAAAGTGCTGGGGCTGAGACCATGTGGTCTCAGCGGTTAAGGAGGGAACATCAGATGATGTCATGTCCACCTGACCCTCCTGTCTCCTCCCTAATGTGGTCCTGATGAGCCACACCTGTTTCTTACTACCCTTTGTTAGTCTTTGTATTTAAGTATCTGGTTGTTTCATCATCCATCCCCAGTCCAGTCACTGACGACGCCCCTCCTGTCTGCCTGTGTCCGACTCCATATCGGCCTTGTTTTGACCCCTAGCGGTCGTTTGTTTCCATGTTCCTCTCCAGTACAATAAACCCCATTTTGTTTGCCAAATGCCTCCCTTTGAGTCCTTCGGCTCTAATCTTGTGACAGTAACTGACTTTTCTTAATAGGTAACGCTGAGTTTTGTTATATCTGTAACAAAACTGGGTTAGGAAGAGGTGCGTGACGAAAACTGCTGACAGGTTGCTAGACCTTTCTGTGCCCTCAACATGTGTGACAATGTGTGAATCCCGTGAAGGAGGCCCAGTAGATTAGTCCTGAGAGAACAGAACCGTGTTATTGTCTGTCTCAGCCCATATCCCATTTTCCCAAACCTTAACAGCAACGATCACAGCGAAGATCACAGTCTGAGGCCACCAGCACCCTGACCTCCCACTAAAGATTAGCTATGTTTTTGATTTGGTTTTTTGATGACTTTTTTTTCTTTTCTTTTTTTTAATAAACTGAACTTTAAAATCTGTCTTAGTAAAAGACCAACACTTTAAACAAATTTTCACTTTATGCACACATATACAGTTAAGTATTATTTGCTTTCTTGCAGTGTAAGATTACCTTTAATGCATGCGGCACGCAGAAGTCTGTCTCCTCAGACTCCCGCTCATTTTTTTAAAGAAAACTTCAAAAGGAAAATTGCTTTGCTGCACCACATTATTAAAATGCACTTCTGTGATTTAAATTTAAAAAAGACAAAGTAATGGACACGTAGAAGACTGACTTGATAGCCGGGAAAACCTGAGCAAGCTTGTAAAGATCTTTTGATGATGACTCTCATCAGCTATCATTAAAGAAACACATAATTATTGAAGAAATGCACCAGAATAACAGTCCCTCAGTGGCAGTTGGGGGCGGGGGGGCAGTTTCACCATTTATCAGGGTTATGGTCCAGCCTGTCTCTAGAAACATTTTGCTGAAGCTCAATTCAGTTCCTTTCCATACATTTTATATAGTGCCTTGTCCAGCATTGAGGCCATAAGAACGGTTTAGCCAGGAGGGCAGCATTCGATGCAGCCATAGGTGCACTGCAATAAATGCACTGCAGCTGCATTTCTCCTTTTGGAGGTCGTGCCTGCCCTTCTGCCAAGAGCTTCATTGTTGTCTGTGATGAATGGACTGACACAATGTGAAAAAACACCTTACGCTTCAACTCCACGTTTTCTCACTTGCGCCTAACATCCTTCTAACCATTTTCGAGATTCCTCCCGGTTTGACCGACCAGCCCAAACCCGACATGGCAGACTTCTCTTTTGTAACACATGTCGGACATTGTCCTGAAGGTCACGCCGTTGTTGGAGCCCGAAAGCTGCTGCCCGTACTCTGTGGACCTGCTCCAGGAGCCTGGCCATCGCTGGCACACAGCTCTGCCCAGAACCCTGGTCTGCATTCCGATTGGTACACACCCTACTGGTCTTCACTGGCGACTGCGATCACGTCAACGGGAAAATAACCCCGGCTGAAAACTTCTGGCTATTCGGAGGCGGCCCCAGCAAGTGCCCTGGCCTTCATCAGCGCTTACAGACTAATTAAGAAGTCTGTGAATAATGCTCAGAGAACAACTCCAGGCTCGAGTGACCGCCCTCTCAGCGATCGGCGATTAATCAGCGCTGTGTTGTGGCTCCTGCAAGGTAGTAATAAGTCGAACGTCATTAAAGCTGTGGTAAATACAGCCAGTTCCCCCTCTGTTACCTGTCAGAAGCTGAGGAAAGCGGGAAAAGGAGTGTGACACCAGCCAGCGGAAATGTCAACATTTTTTATAAATCTATCACTTAGAAGAGGTGAAGCTTAAGTTACAAATTGAAATAGTCAATGACGACTCATGTCTGAGCCGACTTTGAAATCATTACTCACTGGCTTGCCATGCTTTGTTATTCTGATTCTCTAGTCAAAAAATAATTCTCTGTCAGTAGAAAAGCTATTACCACCTTATCTATCACTAAAGGCATGTTCAGTTTGTCGGTCTCTCCTTCCTTATTCTACGCCATACTTAAACCTGCATGGACCTTTAACCGCAGTCCAATACTAAACCACATTATGTCCGGTCTGGCGTTTGACCAAGCTGTAAACAAAGACTTGGATTATTTTTGTGCAGACTGTGGGTGTTGTGTGGATATGGACGCCCTGTGAAACAGTGGGCTGTCGTTCCCTTTCACCGGCTTCTCTGTCCATGATCTGGCCACTTACCTGCAAGCTGAGTTATTACAAGCATCTGTTTGCTTTTCACTCTCATAAGAAATGAAGAGCTGCAGGAAACCCGAGGACTGTTTGCTCGGTCCAGAGTGTGCCGAAACCCCCCCCCCCCCACCCCTCCGTGTACCTGAAAAGATTAATTTCGTCAGGCAGAGCAATAATGAAAGTCTATTTTTACACTCAGACAAAAAAAAGAGATTCTCCTGCACAAATATTGAAGATTTCTAATCTTGTATGGATTCATGAGGACATCAGAAGTCTATTTATATAAATTTTTAAGGACTTTTTTTCCTGACTGTATCATGCCTTTTTATCTTTTATGTGCTTATATTTACATTTTAAAACACAATGAATTGAAAACTAAAGGACTTAAAAAAATCTTATTGATGGCCATTTGACATCATCAAAATTAAATATAGTTTAAATGCCATGCTGGTATTTTTGCCAGAGCACCTCACAATCTTTATGCAGGAAATCTCATCTATCAGGTGAGCGAGCTGAGCGACTTTTAGCCCTCGTCTTTGTGACAGCCTGTAGTTATATTAATGTTATGCTACAATAATGTTATATAATGAAAATACCAAATGCAGCAGGGTTGCTGTGTGGTTTAGTGGGTTAGACTTCGGTGCCAGTGACCAGAAGGTGACTGATTCAGATCCTTGGGTCAGCAGACTGATCTCGCTGTGGGGCTCCGAGAAAGGCCCCTAACCCCCCAACTGTTCCAGGGACCCAGTTGTATGTCATTAATTGATAAAAGCATTTGCTAAATGAAATGTATGTATCAATGGAAGTTATATGGATGATATAACGATAAAAAGACATCTCATTGCAGATGGAAAAATCAGTTTGTTCGCCTTTTTAAAGTTGCTTTGACTTGCATTGGATCTTCTGTAAAAATGAGTTCGCCTCTGGCATTTCATCTGCCCTTAGGCAGGTGGACGGAATAAGGAATGGAGTGGAATCATGGTCTCTGATGTCACGTCCGTCTTGCTTTGGTGCAGTCAGGTATGAGAGGGGCCACACTCTGAGCAGTACAGGCAGGTCGTGTGCGTGCGCTCGGCTCGCTGAAGCGCCTGAACGCCTGTGAAAATCGCCCGTCATCCCGGCGGCTCAGACGTCTGCAGGCTTTCCCCGAGTCGTCGTCTCCCTCTGCCGCTGCCCAATTATCCGTGCTGCTTCTGACGTTATTAGACACATAACATTTAAAGACTGCCACCGTTTCGACGCGCATTCGGGAAATAAACATGCTCCCCGGTCTTGTATTTTTGGGGCAGCAGACCAGCGTAAGTGGTACAGATAATGAACCGCTAATTGGGCCAATTAAACCAGGGGAATGTGCTGGAATGAAAGCAGACTCACAGCCTGCCAGCAGCAGCCAAGGACAACCTGGATGCGAGACTCAGCTCAGCTTATGTCACACTGTTAAAATATTATGACAAACTGTGCTATTCTTTACCATAATATGGCATGCTAAGTGTAAAATTACAATATATGTATTATAATTAAGCAAGTTATAATAAAAAATATTGTATTTCTTTTAACTTTTAGCTAGCAAGCATTTTCCAATCATTTGCATCAAATAAACATAGTCTAAAAATTTGTTTTGCAAAAACATTTGACATTTTAACACAGCTGAACTGCCTTAGAATTTGTAAGTCTCTTGTTAAAATACTTCTAGCAAGCATATTGTTACAGTATTACCGAGAAACAGAAATAGCATAAATGGTACCTACTGAAAGATTAAACATTATATTACATCACGTATCAACATGCAATTAATCATCGAAGGCATTTAGTGACATATACTAATCATGTGCATTTTAAACTGCTGTTTACATCCATGTAGGTCTCGTATTTTTTTAAATAACAAGCTGTCAAGTAAGATGACCGGTCTGTGATAAGAAAATTCACATAATGAATACAGTAACAAATGCCAAATCTAAAGTGGTATATGTCAGAGGTGTTACTTTGCGTAGATATTTCTTATTTGAAGCCATTTTGTGGTACCTTTCTGGCATTAACCTTCAGCTAAGGTAACCTTTAGTTAAATTTTATAGTGCTTTTTATAATTACATGTGCATTAAACTGGTCCATCAATTTAAACGACTATTGTTTCAAAATGACAGCATTCTTTGTTAGCTCCACCGTTGCACTGAAGTAGCATTATATTTGGAGTTAATGTTGGCACGTTCTCCCATTAAGCTTCTGCCTTTCTCTCGTGCCTTCTGGCAAAAGCGCTATTCTTAGACTCGCCCGTCTTAAGTGTGAGAATATTTTCCCTACGGCTGTATCACGCGTCCTCAGACAGAGGCCTTCCACACGTCTGCAAGTGGCAATATCTGCCTGTCTATGCGCTGCTGTCGTCACGACACACGCGCATTCCTGCATAGCACCCTCTTAACCTTGTGCGCATGCAGAAGCTGGGACAGCCACCATCCTGTGGATTTCATGCATATCCTGTACAATATCTTTTGCATACTGTTGATTGAGCAGACTGTTATATATCTACTGTATACCACAAGAAGAATACATTGTAATATAAACTAAATTTACTGCTTGATACTGGAGCGATAGATGGGGGGGGGGGTACCTATAAGTAGACCTTTGCCTTTATATTATTAAGTTGCGCCCCCAGTCCCAATATCAAACTCTCTCTTCTGCCATTGGCTGGATACCACTAAGACAATGACTAAAGTAGATCAGGCCAATCCAAAAGATGGTATTGGTGGATTCAACCATTGCCGTGTCACCAGGGAGTAAGTCAGCAGAATTCCACTCAGTCCACAAAATGGGGCTGTCCAGAAAAGCCTTCAAAAAAACATTGAAATGATCCCAAACTTTGCACCCTGGCATGTAAAGCAGTGTGGATTGATCGCTTATTGACTTATGAAGCGACGTACTGTGGATAGTTCTTACAGGCGAGAACTGCTTCAGTCTACATAACTGCTAAAGCTGAGCTCAGAATTCATCCTTCAGCATAATAATGGCACAAAGTTCATGTCACAGGAGGACATGAACATCTCTGAGTGGCTGAGCTCCACTCACACGTCTCCTGCTGAGAGAAGGGCGCTGAAGCAAACGTGTGAAAAGGCCAGAGGTGGAGATATCAGGTCCAAGGAGTACAAATCCAGACCAAGATTTTGCTTCAACCAACCATTTGAGTACTCACTGTGACTCTTTATACTCAACTGGTTGGTTGAAACAAAATCTCTAAGTTTCTAACTTATTTCAGCTATTGATAAACAGTAAAAAAACACACATGATGTAGAATACAGAGAAATGAGAAGGACACTGTATATATATATATATATACACACACACACACACACACACACGGACATATTCTCTGGCCTGTCTTTCACTGGCATTTCCTTGCTAGAGTTATCACTCCTCCCTGTATCGCAGTTGGTGTCTCGTTTTAATTCGCGGCTCTGCATTAACTACATCCCCGCGTTGTGTTCATTGTTAACAGACAATGCCGAGGGCCAGATGTCCCTTGGGCTTTTATACGCAATTTGGCCACTTCTGTGCTCACTCATGTATCACCATGATCCTCAATGACAAGCAACTGCTTTAACTATCTTAAATCAGGAGGACAAGTAAAACCAACTATTTAAGGGTTCTCCAGGGGAACAGGTAATGACGGCTGTTATACACACACGCTGACGCGCTCTGCTCACCAGGGAGTTGGAATAAACCTCCAAGTCTACATAAACTTACTGCCGTGTAAAAACGATAGTGCAGACCTGTCACCCAGTGCAGAAACATAACAGTCCCATTTCCTAGTATAGCCCATTGTGAAAATAGAACTGGGTGAGTATTAAACCAGTTTGCTTGTAACACAAGCTTGAAACAGAGGCTAAATCAAAATGTCAGACTTCTGTGCGGCATTTGCACAGACAGTTTGGTCTTCTGTCTGTCATACTAATTTGTTGCTACCACACACACGTCAATATTTCATGCCAGTAGTTTAAGCTATTAAGCCCGCTGTTGCATATCACAGAATTAACGCCTTGACTGTGGATTTTAACCTGCGGATGGCTCTCAGAAAACTCTAGAAGATTTGAGGGCATGTAGTAAATGCTGCTGGTGGCCAGTATCCTCGTACAGACTGTCCCTGATGTATAGCCTCTGCGACTTGTGAGAACTCGCACATACAACCAAAGTTATTTTTTCTTTGTTGTATTTAAATTGCGCCTAAGTAAATGTATGTAAAAATTAAGTTAGGATGGTGATACAATAAACTTGTGCACACTGCACACCGTAGATAGTTGCTGCAGAAAAGTACTATACTATGTGACAGCATGACCACCCATGCCTCGCAGTCTCATTCTCACACTTAAAAGTCCTATTCCGACATACGTCCATTTTGACATACGACCTGTCTGTCAGAACGGAATCTGGTCGTACGTGGGAGACAGTGTGTGCTACCATAGCGACCATTCCTGTCGTGCTCCTCCCTCCAAACTAAACGACGAACCTAGAGAAGCTCCTGATATCCTGAACGCTGTGGCTCCTGACCACCAGGCATCAGCCAGGGCAAGGAGAATTTAATCATCTTCTAGATCACTTGTGGCTTAATGCTTTGGAATTTTGGTTAATTTCTCCCTTGAATTTGATTAACACCCATTGTCAAGACAAAAAAAAAAGTTATTCAACATGTTTAAATGCTCAGTAAATCAAAACCATGATCATCCGTACTTTTGGAAATCTGTAACAGAAATATTAAAATGAACAAAGCTTAGCTTGGTAATTTAGAAATCAGGGGGGATGTTCCTCTTTAGATCTCTTTCTGAGCAGTCATCCCATCAAGCAAAGCTACACCAGCAAAACAATGGAGTTTCCACAACTGTGCTGGCACCTCTGTCTCCAGGAAAGAGTGCAAGTCATGCTCAGTGCAAAGCACCGTAAAGATCAATGGTCTTGGACTCTGTTAATGACCACTATACAAAGCAGCCCATCCGCCATGTTGTCTGCTGCCTGATTTGTCTGTTGCAAGCAAATATCTTTTGGGCGCTTCTCTTGCTTAATAATGTATACAGTGAAAATGACATTTCTTTCTCTGCTATACATAAAGGCTTGAGGCCCAAAAATTTTCATATTATGTAACACCTTTGGGTATGTGCTGAAGAGGAATCTTCAAGAAGCGTCCCTTTTCGGTTTTGATGGGCCTGCTTCGTTGTGATGTATGTGCTGTGACATGCTTTCCAACATACGACAGCTGCAAAACACAGCGCTGCCAATTAGCAGAGACGTGAAGGTAGAATCCCGAAACAATGTGCTCATTATCAGCGAGTATGAAAATCATTTTAAAGATGTTTTTCTCCTTACGTCTAACTGGTTGGTGATTATGGAGGTGTCCACAAGGATCAATGAATGAGCAGACATTGTTAGCAAAACAATGCCTCACAAAATATTTTCCTCATTATGTCGTTCCCGTCTTCATTCTGCTAGGAGGTTGTGCCGCTCTGGCAACCCTGAGGCTGTCACTAAGGATTTTGTGGTGCGGATGTTAGAGTTCACTTACAAGTTGTCCGTCAGCGTTCGGCCAGTGTTCTGATTGGCCAGATGTCATGTTGCATTTGAAGGCTTGTGTCTTTGGGTTCCCTCGAGAGCCCAGCAGTGTAGAGGTTGGAACACACCAACACAGATGACAGGTATGCCGTGTGTGGGGCAGTAAAGACCTCTGATTGAATCTCAACCATACCTTGTTCTTCTACACATTGAAATGTACAACTTGGCGAATAATAGTAGGGGATCTTGCCACACTTCCATGACAGGTCTTTGTATGGACACGTATACAGATCCCTCACTCCAAGCAGTGGTTCTCCTGTGAGAGGGATGGGGTCAATGGGTTCATTGCCAATAAAATAGCAAAAGGAAGGACGTACCAAGAGGCTTGGCAAGACGACCTGACAGGTGACAATCAGCATATGCAAATGATTAATATTTGAGAATACATTTTGCTCATTGGCTTGTCAGAGACAGATGAGGGCTTGCACTCTGGCAAGGCCGTGGATACCATCTCTGTGAGCAGTAATATCTCAGCAGTCATCCACAGGAGAGGATGCCCTGCCAATTAAGGGCGAATTAATGAGATTTCTCAAGGTGAAGACAAAGTGCAGAGGATTCCAAAAAAATTCTATTAATGGACACATTCTAGCCAGTGGAACTCATTAAACTCTAAAAAGACAGAGTTTCATTGTGGTTTTTAATAGAAGTGGTCATTAATGAAACCCAACAGGTTGGAATTTCAGTATGTTTGAGGGATATAAGTACTCCAAGGCATTTTCTGTGCAAATTAAGTGTTACCTTTAATATTAAGCATCCGATCAGCTCTCAGTCAGAAAATCCTCCACTTAAAACAATGTTCTGAGAGAAACATGAACCAGATATCGCTGACAAGCAGAGCTCGATCCTGCCGGAATGCATGTCTGGTCCTCTGTTTTTCACTGCCTACATTCCAACATTCATTCGTGTGGATCTGACAGCCCTCTGGTTAAAAAAGTACATTTTCACGTCCATTATTAGTTTAGATTTATTCTTAAAAATACAGAGCATTCAGGTCCACGTTTGGTATACGTCATCTCATTACCTCTCCACTATCATATACCTTTTGCGTTCCAACACCTGATATCAGGTGGCCTTTTAGGCTAAAAATCTATAGGCTAAAAATCTTATTAAGAATGATGGACGCTGAGTAAAATCAGCTGTCGTCATAACAAGAGGGTGTTATTTTGCTTTATGTGCACGTCTGTGGGGGGGGGCAGCACCCCCAGGAAGAGGAGCTTGCTAAGCAGGAATGGAAGACCAACCGTGAGGACTCGCGAAGCATCTGGTGTTCTTCACATGAAGTCTTCTGAAGGAGTGCATCTGTATTGCAAAACTACAGAGAGCTGTTAGCAGAATTAATACGGGACACAAAATTAATGAGACTTTTAATATCGAAACCCAGTTAGGTACAAAACGGCACAAAATAGTGAACAAACGCTTACAATTTTAATGAGCACTTTCTTTCGTAAAATGAAGTGCCACATCATCGGTCTGTGCATTTTATTTATTTATTTTTTTACCAACCCGCTTGATTTGCAGTGCTTTCGCTGCCCTGATAACGAACTGCTGAATTTCCACTTTCCTGCTTGTGTCATTTAAAAACACAGCAATAAAGGAAAGTGAACTGCACCATCACCAGCACGGCAGACATCTCGTTTGGGAAAGCGGCACTTAAATTTGATGTGTGTCACCGGGCCCAGTTACAATGTGGAGGAAGGACATTTTAATTGACAGAGAAAGGATGAATGCTTTATTATTTAACGTGCAATTTTTTGGCCTCACTCTCCGAATGATAAATTGGTCACTGGGAAGGAGTCCGGTGATGCAGAATGTAAATGATGTTGTAATGGAGGTTTTTGGCTTGAGATTCTCACATCTTTCAGTGCAGCATGTGCAGATTCAGAGGCAGCAGAAAGTGTCCGATCGTACCTCATGCCCGTCACCAGTTCAGGAGGCAGCCACACCAAGTTTGGTGACAAAATAATCTCTGCGGGTCCCTTTATGCATCGAGTGAAGACTGTCATGGTCACTAAACAAACATGGTCGCTTAGCTGATATTTTTCCTTATTTGTAAATCGGGATGTTTTAAACACTACGCCACCTGCTGAATGGGTTCCTAGTATGAACAGTATTGATCGAAATGCGAGATACTGAAGTCAATGTGCCCAGGAATAACCACTGAACAAATGATGCTTGTTTACTTTCTGAATTTAATGATTAACTCAATATGTGTCCGTTAAAGAGGGGAGTTCAGTAGCATTTCCTGTAATAAAATACGACCCTCGTTAAATTCATGAGTCCCTAATTTACTATAAACACAGAACTCCAGATACAGCTGTAAAAGTATCATTTCAAGTAAGCAAACAGAGAATATCAGAGGCTGGTCTTCTTGGCAGTACATACCATAGTATATTAGCATATGACCAGTATATTATATTATTTGTCTGATGGATTTTAATGTCAAGAACACTCTTTGTGGTTTGAGTCTATATTACGCATGTTAAGTGGTGGCTCAGAGCCTAGGGATCTGTGCCAGTAACTGAAAGGTCGCTGGTTCAAATCCCATGAATGCTCAGAGTCATTCTACTCCATTGGGCCCTTGAGCAAGGCCCTTAATCTGCAATAGCTTTGTCCTGGGAATGACATTGATCTACATCCAGTCCTTCAACTTACAAGGAATTATTTGGAGATTGATGGGAAAGATTGGCACTCCAGGCATTGGAAAAAAACCTCACACTTTTCCATTCAGACTTGTGTGGTAGTGAGGTGTCATCTGCCACATAACTGCACTCTTATCCCTGAGGTGGTTTGTCATGTATGTGTGCAGCAACAGACTGTAATTAGTGCATGTTCTTTACCTCCTCTCCTCTGTCAGATGGGGACTCAAGTTCATTTTTTATTTATTGTGTCCCTTTGTTTCCATTGATAGCTCTGCACACTATCTATGTGTCTTAAAAATCATCAGCCAAAATGAAAACAGCGAACCTCTACTGAAAATCCATACTTTAGGTATTAAATAAGGAAACATGGTAAGGATGAGAACAAAATGTTAGTCAGTTCCATGTATATCTTTCACTAGACGCATGGAAGATGGTGGTAGAGTAGCACACAATGAGATTTATTATGGTTCACTGGTTTTAGAGGTTTAACTAGAATATTCTAATGGCAGCACATAAAGGAGTTACCCTAACAAAACAGCAAACACGAATCCAGTTCTTATTAAAGGGTTCTGGTGTTGAGAGCAAGCTTCTTGTGTCCTGAAAGACTTTCTGTTTTGAACTCCACGCCACAGTTTTGTGAAAAGCCAGGTGTCTACGTTAAGGACGGAATATCAAGTGTCTCTTGGTCGACACAATGATAAGGTCACTTTCATCCACTGGATGAAAGGCCAACACTTACAGTGAATTAAATTTGCTTGAAAGCGCCTGGTTCCCTCAATCCATTCCGACAAAAGAACTCGTTGATTGAGTAAATTAAATAGGACCTCCTTCACCACTCGGCATTCTGCCTGCACGATGAAGTAGAAAATTACAGCTTTTAAATATTAAAATAAGCTCATTTATTAAAAGATTCGAACCTCTCGTACATGTCCCCTATTAAAATAAATACAGGTCTTTGGCTGTGATTTGTGCTACGAAGACAAGAGCGTCCCACCTCCTAGCAGACGTTCTCTTCACTTCCCCATCACCCACTCCCACCCGCCGCTGCCTTCTGCTTTGGATGAAGATGATGGAGATGTTGGCCCAGGCTGTGATATGCCCTGCTAATTGGCACTGGGGACACTCCGTCTTCCCAGCTAACATGAAATACTCTCCCTGCAGACACTCTGTGTTTCTGAATGATTATTGCAGCGTCATAAGTAAGCCCATGTATATAATTATAGTATGAAGACTCTAAATGGGACCCAACTGTGCAATCAACATGGGCACAGCCTCGCCAGTCAAAACAGCCCTCTTGTTGGCTATCATTACTAGCCATCAATTTGCTTTTATTCAGAATAAGGGTCTATCACAGGATGACGGACTATTACTGGTAGAATTATGTAAAGATGGAGCAGGGGTAAGATGCCTTTGAAGATGTGCAGTGAGTACTAGCATGGAAAGCTTGTGTTTGTCCAGCCAAGATGTCCTACCATATGTCACATACAGTAGAAATAAATACAAGGAAACAAAACATTCTCATTTCATCCAAGGTACATCCACCGAAGGCTTGGAAAAAAACATCCATAAACATCAGCAGAATTCTTGAAGTTTGTGCTTGCTGTTCTGAAACGGGAGGATCCCGATTTGCTGCAAGCCGTAGCCGTATGTCCAAAAAACACCCAGCATTCCCTTTTACTTGGGTAGCAGAACCCAAACCCTTTTCATTTGGGCAAAATCTGTTCTAGCAGAGGAATGAAAGAGCCAGTCGCAGCATGCGTCTAATACTCCCACCACTTATAATTAATGTGCAGGACTACAATTCTATCAATGAAACATATGCAGCATGTACTTCATTAAGAGCCTCGCTAAAGCCCACCATTTCTTTGTTCTGCAACAACCATAGATGCCGTGTTCACTGTCTTGTAAAAACGTAATTTAAATAGGAGGAATGACATAGAATTATAATGACATAAAACTGTAATGACATAGAACTGCAATGATATAGTACTGTAATGACATAGAACTGTAATGACATAGAACTGTAATGACATAGAACTGCAATGACATAGTACTGTAATGACATAGAACTGCAATGACATAGAACTGCAATGATATAGACCTGTAATGACATAGAACTACAATGATATAGAATTGTAATGACATAGAACTGCAATGATATAGAATTGTAATGACATAGAACTGCAATGATATAGAATTGTAATGACATAGAATTGCAATGATATAGTACTGTCCTTTTAACATTACATACGCAAAGCTGGACAATTTCTGAAAGTTGCTAAACACAGGACCAGATTATGAGCATTAAGTGCCCCTGGGTAACACGCTGTCACGTCAGACAGAAAGGAACTGAGCTGATTGGTGGCTCAAAGTTCAAAAATGCATCCAACACACGGAAAATATTACATAGGCTTTTCAGTGAGTGCCATATTAAAAGAGCAATATGAAATCATATTAAATATGTTAGATATTAAATCACATTAACTTATTGAAATACATTTGTGAATGGGACTGGGGGGGGGCTTCATGCCCCCAGAAGATGTGGTGCCCCTGGGCACATGCCAGAATGCCGGTATGGTAAATCCAGGCCAAGGTAAAGGTCATTAACAAACGGCAGGGCAATTCAGTTCGGCCTTATGTAATACTCAAAGTGAATTACTACAGCCTGTCAGAAATCAATTAAACAGGCAGAGGTTACCCCCACACACACACACACCCCAGTAATCCTTCCTAATTACAATGTGATGCGTTTGATTTTCTTTAATACAGAATATGCGAAGGTCTGTTCGCGAATCCCCCACTACAAATAATGCATCTAAATTATATGGTTATTATATAATATACATTTGACATGGGTGTGTGTTAATACCGTACTACATCATTTATATAGAACACTAAATGAAACAGGGAAAAGGAAGACTGAGTGAAAAAAAGAAAGAAAGAAAGGAAGGAAGAAAGAAAGAAAGTAGACAGAGGAGAGGAACAGTACAGAGAAAAAAACCTCTGGGGTGACCTGGCTGCTGAACCCCCACCCCCCCAGCATGCTAACATTATATAAATTAGAAAGAAAGCCAAAGTCCATCAGTGACTCAGTTGCCAGTGTGTGTAGGGTGGTAGATTGACGGCTGCACTCACGATGTCACGGTTTGAAGCTGAACCAGCAGTGTGGATATATTACCATGAACCTATACTGGATAAGCGGATAGTACAAATGGGTGGATTATTACGAATAGGTACTGTCTTGAGGTGACCAATCAGATGTCATTCCTGCAAGATGTCCCGCCTTCTGTCTGGGTCACCTGGCCCCCTTTGGCCTCTCGATGACTGTGTATGGATGGAGAGTCATGTGCACATGTATATACACACATGCCAGCTTTGTAATGAATCCTTGTTTCTATGTCAGTGCATAACGAATTGGAGCTGAAAGCTAAACAAACTCTGACGTTTTTACAGTTGACAGTAATTTAGTTGCTTTTCCGAAAAGGCCCCTAACCTGGTGCTGCTTCGAGCCCTGGCTATGGGCAGATAGGTGACTCTTGTGTCGCTGTGAGTGCGGCCGCTTCTTCACCTCACCGTACCATCAGGAATAAACAGAAAGCTGGGTGCTGGCCTCCTCGGAGTCTTTAAGTGTGTGGCCTCATATGTCAGCAGCAGGAAGGCCGAAAGAAATGTATTCAGTTCATTAACCTATTAGCATTTGTCCCTTAATCAAAGGCAAAGAATGCTTTTACAGAATTGTGTGCAAAGCTCAGATTAAGTGCCGCATTGTAACATCGTAACTAATTTGATGTTAATATATAAGCTCATTTTTAAACATTTGCCTAGAAAAGGGTGCCATCGATTTTGTTACTGTTATACGGTGACATTTTTACTGCAAAAAGCAACATACCAATCCTTACAGGACTTGTCTGATTTTATTGCTTGGGATCTCAGTAACACCCAGATCTATAAATGAGGAAGTAGACACAGCTACACAAGCAATCTTGCTCTTGTTTATACTGTGCCCAGCCAGATAAATGGTGAGTTCTATAAATATGTATCTAGACAGCACGAGCAATGGCTCAGCTCGATTGCTTGGGGAAACATGCCTTCAGGGAACTGTCCTGAAAAGCACATGGAGAGCATGAGAGAGAGATGGACAGATAAGAGACCCCCTGGTCCCTTCTCCTCTGGGGTCAGACCATGGGCCTTAAAAACTCTGCCCAAATAAATGGGGCCAATTTATTTTCCCGGATGCGGCCCGTAACGAAGCATTACATGGGGGAAATTACTTTAGATTGCAGAGCGGGGCAGGGCTACTCGCAGGCCTGTATTCTGTTTTGATCCTATTACTGTCAGACACCAACTCCTGGTCTCTGGTGACTTATTCGACACCAGATATTGTGCTGTAATCCACTTTGCAGTAGGAAGGGATGATAGCCTACTGTGGCTGCTTGAGTGAATCTGGGTTATAACCCGTATCTTTAAGGATCGGATACGTGTTTTTTATATGAACACTGTCAAAAGCAAGGAGGATGGATTCACTTCAGGAACCCTATATAAGATTATTATCTGTTTGACCTAAAAAAAATGAAGGCTACGCTGAGCAGGAGGTTGCTTCCAGGTTCAAAGTTCCTAAGACAGCAGCACACAAGAACATGTGAAGCAGGAGACACTGGGAATGACCAGAAACCAGCCAGGTAGAGGGCAGAGGCGACTTTCTTATCCGACAGTTTCTCATGAATCGTAGGATGACATCATGTGACCTTCAAAAGGAACGGGAAGCATTAAGTGCAGGTGTGAAGGGCACTGCTAGGACAATTCGTATCGGGCTCCTAGAAGCAGGACTGAAGACCTATAAAGCAAGAAAGAAGCCCTTCATTAATGAGAAACAGAGAAGAACCAGGCTGCAGTTTGCAAAAAAAAATTATTCATAGTCGCGCACTCATAAATTGAGAAATAAGTAAAACAATGTGGTCTCTTAATTTTTATATATATATATATACACACACACACACACACACTGGTACTCTGACATGATTTGAAAGTGCCAAAATCATATATAACATCATATATGGCCCCCACACAGGAGGCTCGTACGAGCCGGGCGTGACACATACAGTATAAGTATTTTATGCATATAAAAATATCTTAAAAATATTAAAACCATTAACTGAAAATGTAAAGGTACTATATAGAATAATATATGACAATGAAGGAGGTTTTTCATATGGAAGGTAAGAGGCCCCAGCTTCGTAGCTCAAAGCGCTCCTTCATCAAGGTCCAGACAACCTGGATTGAGACGTCTGAGACGGACTGGGCAGTTGGCGATCTGATCGATCTTTGGCCGATGATGTAATGCGTCTCCCGTATAGACTGCCATTCTAAACCAAGGCGATGTCTCTGGAGGGAGGACAATGAGATCAGGAAGCCCTGCGTTAAGGGCATCGCACATCTATCAATACTGAAAAGGTTAACGTTTAATGAAAAAAATTACCCCGAAATTCTGATAGCTTGGCATCATTCAAACTAATTAAATAAGTGTTCAGCTTTGACTGAGTATGTGACCATGTGCAGGGGCAGCAGATTCAGGGGGCTCAGAACTTCATGGGGGCTCCTCAAAATTAAAAATTGTAATTATAATTTATATATTTACACATTATACCTCCGCTGTGCAAATGCTACCGTGGGGGACCCGTGTTTCTTCAGACTGACAGCGTAAACCGCAGTGCATCCCCAAGTGACCCAGAATTCCTAGCTATGCTCCTGCCTGTGTGTGCATGCATGGATGGTGTTCCAAGGCTTATTGTGCTCTGTGAAATTGTGTGTGGGATACGTGTGACAGGTCAGTGTGGAGGATGGATGGAGTCAACCTGAGAAGCTAAGCGCCACTAGGCTGGATGTGCGTACAGAAACAGCCTGGTGCATAGCATTGCTAGCGGCAGATAGAGCTTTTCGGGGGGCTCCTATGGGTCAGTAATCTAATAGCTTTGACTGTAGCCACGCTCCACTCTACACAGGAAAGCTTTTCTACGTTTATCCTATAGCAAATTACAGTAAGTCAAGAAGCCATACCAAACAAGCTTGGCAGGTATGGGCATGAATGCTCGCCTGCGGCGTAAGAGTGTTTTCCTAAGTCTGCTTTGCCACAGGAAGCGGGCAGTTCCCCAGGATCAGGATCGTACGGCACGGGGTCTGTCACTCTGTTGCTCCCGTAGCTGTTTGCTTACAAATGAACTGGCGATGTGCCATTTGGAGTGAAAGGACAAACTGTCAACCCGCATCCATATAAGCAAGTCTCCAAGGGAACTCGGCGAAGGAGTCATTCAAATGAAGTGTGAATTTTCTTTTCTCCTCCACTGGCACTGCATGGAGTCAGGATAAGCAGGATTCTGGGTAGGATTCTGGGTGACGTGAGTTATAGTAAGGGCCCAGGGCATGCAAAGGTGCTCTTCATATCTTTGGACTCCTCGTAATATTAATAATACAGAGTTCATTCATTTTCAATTAATCCATGATTATTTATCTGAAAAATTCACCAGCAGGCTGATCAGTTCAAATATGTGCATGCGGGAAGGGCACGTGTCTGGCATGAAAGCACTGATTTCCACTTGTCCCCCAAAAACATTATTTATTTGCGTTTTGTGTTTTTCAGCCCTTAACTGTGATTATAGATTAGATGCCAGTAGCCAGTCACCCTGGCTAAGTCTGCGCTTTTGTGTGCAAAAACAGCTTCTTCATTTGAGTGTTTTTTGAGTGATGGCCCAGGATCAAACGATTGCCTGTGTAATATTCGTGTTATGTGTTAATGTTTGCTTTTGCTTTCTAAATGATTCTCACACTCCTGTTACACAAATGACTCAATAAAGCCAAATGTATTTTATAGGCGGAAATGTGTGTGGCTTAATTAATCTAATTCAACATTCACTAATTAAATGTTCAGCAAAGTGTGGTACATGCAGTGTGCTGCAAGGACCAGTATCGGGGAAGTCCATATTTTTTTAGCTTGGAATTAGTTTAGTGACTGAGGTGTTGTTATAATAGGAGCCTTTTGGCATGAATTCAGTGCAATGACTGAGTCGTTGTTGTATTCGACATTAAGGTGTTCCTAGGAATACCTACATTTAGGTGCTTAGCTATGGTGAATTACAGATGTTATGCCCTGTTACACATGCAGGTATTTTCAGAGGTGCCTCACTGGGGTGGACTTTGGCTTGTGATTCCACTCCTCAAACCAGTTTTGCTAACAGTACAACAGCTGCAGTGGCGTTCAGTCAGTGGTCAGTGTTGGTGGATTCCCAACACAACTGGGAACATGAAGGTCTTTCTGAAGGATGGGAAATCAACCTGCAGCCCAGGCCTCTAGCTCTGACCCAGGATGACTGTGTGATCTGTCTCACCGCCCGTGTTCCGAACGTGGAGAGGCCCCCTTCATCTCAGCGCCGAGGGCACAGACAGAGGGTTCCTCCACGTCGCCCTTGACACCGTTTCTAGACAGAGGGACATTCTTTACAAGTTGGCCCTACTGCTGACGTGCAGTTACTCTGGGAGGGAAAAAAAAAAAATTGCTAACAATAAAAGTGGCCTCATACTGGGCTAACAGCGTGTTCGCGGCGTGTGTGAGAACGGCCCTTGTTTTCAATGTCAGAAAGCATGGTGCCTTTATAGTGGCAGCCAGGAGTCCTATTAAAATTACACTTTGAGCCATGTCGTAACTCATCTTCCTCACAAGGTTTATATAAGCTGAGCCCTATCTCCAGCCTCACTGGGCGTTTCTGTCAAATGCCCACACTCACCACGAGGGTAGTTTATGGGATAGTGCCGCACCAGGAGAATAGACCTGATGTTTGCCTTTATGACAGATCCCTTTAAAATAAAACAGGAGAGGCCATTCATTTTAAAAGATAGTCCTGAGGTCTTTGGGATTCTTCTGGATGGGTTGTTTTTTTCTTCCTTTGATCTCCCCGGTCCCTCGCTGCTGTCAGTAATGGGGATGAATGGCGTGTTTGTGCACAGGCGGCCCGCATCGGCCGTGTGTCTTACAACACGGCGGCACATTGTCATCCACAAGGACGCAGCCCCGTGTCGCCACACGTGACACGCAAGCTAATCGCGGATGTCTGAAGTTTGTCTTATTTGACGAAAGTCAGTTTGGCCCAGAATCTGTGACCTCCAAGAAACATACCAGTACTTATAGGCAGGCAGAGTAATGATTGATAAACTGATTTTTTAAATTTTTGTTTGAAAATATCCTAATCATTTCTAATTCTACAATGAATGCTGAAATAGGAGTGTAGGGTAAGACGAACAAAATGAATATCGAGCTATTCAAATGAATTAGACTAATAGACTAAGTTGCTCTGGATTGAAGTGTCATTAGATCAATTAAATTATGTTAAGTGATTGTCTTGTAGAATTACGGCTGTGATTTTAGAGTTTGTTTCTAATTTTGGCTTACACTACAACTGAGACGTCATTCACTGAGGCTTTCCTTGGTGGCTCCCCTGACCTGCTCTGGGTACTGGATTCAAGTAGATACACTTGCTCAGCAATGAGCCAACGTCGGTGTCGGAGCAAATGAGATGCAAATAGCATCTCCTCAAAAAACAACATGCCCCAATAACGAATGAAAACCAATTTTGAATGAGCAAGATAAAACATCACCTTCGTTCATTCTGCTCAAGGTTGTGCTTTTGACCTTTTGTCATCTCTCTGAGAATGAAACCAACTCCTTGTCCGTTAACATCACTAGGATTGTTGTGAACTTTGCACTCAATTAAACTATGAAGCCATTTTCTCATAATAAACATGAATGGAATCATTCTCGGCAATGCGTCTTCTCATAGAGCACCACTCTGCTCTCGCGTCAGGAAAGACGCATCACACATTTGGAGGGTAAACATTGGCTTTTGACATGGATCTTATCGATCTCAGAATGGGTAGAAGTCTGAGTTTCCCACATTTCAACTGCTATTTAACCTATCTCTAAATGGATGATGGTACACAGGATTTCTTAATATATTTGAAACACATATGTTAGTACAGTATTACTACTTTAGTTTACATACACCTTTGTGCAAATTAATTGAAACAAGTTGTCACATCCATATGAAGACAGACTGACTACAGTTAAGATGGACGTCACAGTCACATTAATTCATACTTATCCACTTTGGATCCGGCCCCAGTGAACTGATAAAAATTGTATAGGAATAACCCAGGATGGGGTGCCACCCTAATGCAGGGCAGGTTTCAGCTGATTTTTCCCTCTGAGTTACTATTTAATATAGCAGCTGAGGAAATGCTAATATTTTAAAGAGAATATTGTGAACGTGTACAGTTTAAAAGTTGATTAACTATCCTGAATCAGAGCACAACCGACGTAATTGCTTAGCTGTCACCAGTCTGAGAGTTTCGTTCAGAGGAAGCCACGGAGCACGTCATAATCACATGCACTACAGCTGCGTCGCTGCAAGCTGCTTTTGCGGGAAGGTGAAATATTAACATTAATCAGCGGTTACTGATGTCGAGAAAGGAACCACCCAAAATAAAACCCACCAGTCAGCCACATACCAGCAGGTGAACAGAACTTATTTTGTACTTCTCTTCCTTTTCCCACAACTCCTGTCGCATTACATCATCGTTTTTCCCTCCACCCACGCTGAGGTGTATGTTTCAACTAAGACATGAATCCACTTGACCTCAAGTGAATTTCTCTGCAGGTTTATTCATTTTAGGAAAGCGGGGTGGCTCAGGATACAGCTCCATCACCTCAGAACTCCAAGGCTGTTCTTTCAGAGTCCTGTGGGCTTACCTACAGTACGTGGGTGTCTGTGTTAATATATTCCACAATTCAGAAGTGCCCCTTTCAGAGGACACGATTCCTCTAAATGACCCTGATTATGCGAGTGGCATGCAAAAGTGTGGCAGATGGAGTATCACGCCTTGTAGTTTCGGATAAGATCAAAGTTCTGAAAGATGGATCATTTCAATTTGATGTCTCAAGCAAGAGTGACGATCTCAGGAACCCACAGGACACAAGGCAGGGGACACTCTGAGAGGGCACACCCAGTAGTGTAGTCCAGGGTATACGCAGGTATACGGCGTACACCCACTTCTTATTAGGTCGTCACGGCGTATATCCA
>JAODJU010000007.1:13122912-13134098 GCA_026776725.1 Gnathonemus echidnorhynchus | reverse complement strand
TTAGACCCTAACCTGCCCGTTAGACCCTAACCCTAACCTGCCCGTTAGACCCTAACCTGCCCGTTAGACCCTAACCCTAACCTGCCCGTTAGACCCTAACCTGCCCGTTAGACCCTAACCCTAACCTGCCCGTTAGACCCTAACCTGCCCGTTAGACCCTAACCCGCCCATTACACCCTTAGTAACGGTATCGGCTTTCAGATCGACTGTCATGGCATCACGGTACTTGTATTCAGAACTTTTATTACAGTATATTGTTATTATTGTTCCATTTTATTATTACTTATTGTTGTTAATGTCATATTGTGTCTAATTGATAAACTTTGTCATACATATTCATGTATACAACAAATTATACATAGGGTTTGGTGCTATCCAATGGTTTCAGGCATCAATCAGCAACAAGAATTGCAAGTTGCGAGCGTGAGCGTAGTCTATTTTTTGTTGCTCGTGACTCTACTGCAGCTAATTAGTTGCCCTGACTGTACAGTGGCGCGCCCGTCTACACCATGACTCATGTGTCAGTCATTCGCCCCACCCTCACTCACTGTCACAACTCACTACTCAGTATTTAATTTCAGACAATTTTGTAACTGTAAAATTTTTTCAGTTAATTTTTTTCTGTTGTTTTGTTGTAAAACATGATTATTAGGTTTGTAATGTGTAAAATTATAACACAGTTTGGCGATTAATAGGCTTTGTCTTAACACCTCCCATTATCCGACATTTTCGCTTATTCGACATTGTGCCGACACGTTTATGTCGGATAAGCAAGACTCTACTGTGTGTGTGTGTGTGTGTGTGTGTGCGTGTGTGTGTGTGTGTGTATATATATATATATATGAAAAAATCACTCACGCAGCACTATTGAGCAGAAGTATAAATTAAAACAAAATCTGCCCGTGCGTATCTGGCATTAGCTAATGACAGTAATGTCCAAAAACTCGCCAAAGCGAAGCACTGGTTCCTGGTTCTGTTTTATTCATCCACAGCTGCACACCGGGCTCAACATCGATTGTGCCTCAAAGCCTGCAAGTCACTGCTTTTTGTGTCCATGGTTACACAGTGCATCTGTCCCATTTAAAAGTGCTGGCTGCCACCCCTGAAACATTAATACACCCCCCTTAGATGTAAAGGGCTTCCTAAAATAGCCCTCTCTGAAGTTTCATATCGACTTCCCCAGCAAGCCTTCGCTCTGATGCATTTTGTGGCCACAAAAATGATTATTAACCATTCGTATTACATTTTACTCCCAAAGTCAGATTGTTTCGCCATTCCTTTATTAATCTGTAATGCCTGGGGTTCATATCTCATCCGCTTGGATCTTGGCGGTAGAAATTGAAGAAACATTCATTCCTTATTAATGTCGTTGACTCTGCAGGATACAGAGCTGTGCAGATCCTCATTTGCCTGCTTCAGGCTCAGACTTATTTAGGGCGATTTAGTGAGCAGAGCACAGCCTGTTGTGTGATCTATGCACTGCAACTGCTCGAACCTCAGAAGGTCTGTGATCCCTGAAATATTCAATGCAAAGCAGAGAGATATCCCCTATGTCGGAAGAAGAATTTTCCGTCCTCTGTGATGTTTCCCCCGACACGATTAATGGGGGATTCGAGTTTGAAAAACAAGAAATAATTTGGCCTTGAGAAAGACAGGATCATACAGTCTGTAGCTCTGGTGTCTTTGTGAGGGTCTCTCAGACAGCACTAAAGGGTTGTAACTAGTAATCCATATTCTGTAAGTCTTTATCCTTTATGGCAGTTACAGTCAGTCTGCATCCTATCCTGGGAAGCACCAGGTGTAAGGCAGGGAACTCCCTGGACAGGATCACATTGTATCGTGGTGCACACACACACACACACACACACAGGTTTGTAATTATATCTTTGTGGGGACTCTCCATTCATTTCTATGGGGAGAACTCTAATCCCAACATGAAGGAATTAACCCCTACCTAGCCCTAACCTTGACCGAAAGTAACCAAACAAAATACTTTAGTATTTTTCGTTTTTTGATTGCATTCACGGATCTTTGTGGGGACCTAAGAAATGGTCCCCAGCATCAAAATAACAGATTTTTTTACATTGTGGGGGGGCATTTGGTCTCAGAGCTACCAACTGAGCCAGGATGCAGAGAGTACAGAGATATCCAGTGAGCCAGGGTGCAGACCTACCCAGTGAGCCAGGGCGCAGAGAATACAGAGCTACCCACTGTACTCTGCACTGGGTGCAAAGTGGGACAAAGTGAAAGTGAAGAGATGCATACAGAAGTACATTAGTAAACAGAGGCATAACTGCCTGTGGTGGGCAGGGTTCGCGGTCAGTCGCTGTGTACAGTCTGCATCTGCTGGGTCCATGAGGAGTTTATCATTACGCCTGGGTTGCCACTGGCTGGATGAACAGAGCAAACAAGCAAGACTGCTGTTTACGCTCCAGCAAAAGACGAGGCAACTGGGGAATTACAAGAACCGGAACATAGCTTCCAGCCTCTTAGTCTTCTCTCGTAAAAAAAAAGAGAAAACTTTATATTGTTAATTAATATTCTGTTACCAGAGTGTGGGGCTCACCTTTCCCCTGAAACATTCATACTCTCCCCCCATCTCACAAACTGCCTAATTTCACCCAATGGGAACCAGTAAATAAACCAAAGGGAAATAGGTTGTTCCTTGTTTATCCATTACTCATGTACTTTTTCCCTCTAATGTTTCAATTACCATATATAGTAAAAGTTCTTGCATCCAGCAATGTGGTGACCGAGGGACTGCCGAATAGGTGCATATTAGTTATCAAAAAGTGCCGAATTGTTACAAATTTCTTGCACTTTCTCTATTTTTTTAGACAAACATTGTCATGTACGTGGGGGCACGGAACGGGGAAACAGGAGCAGGAGTCGAGGAGTCGGGCATACACGGGGTTTAATTTTGGGAAAATATGCTCAGGAACATACAAAGACTTCACAACATCAATGACCGGACTAACTAAAGGCACACAAACACGGACTTAAATACACCACAGTTATTAACATAACTAGGAACAGCTGGGAACATGGGGATTCCACACGAGGTAGCAAGGGGGGCGTGGCGCACAGGAGGATCGACACGATCAGGGCATGACAAACATTATTGTGCTGTTTTTTTTTTTATTTTTTCTATTTATTGTGCTGTTATTGTGTTGTTTTGAATGAAGTCGGAAATTCAGTACAACACAAGAGAATGTGAGGTAAACAAAACAAAACAAGCAAAACAATGTCTAAAGTATGCCACTTGGCAGGCAGATGCAGGAACAGATATGTACTCATTTAATTTCACTTGGACTCATTTCATTGCCTGCACCTACCGCTGTGTGCCGTACTGCTGCGCATTTCATAAATAAACTTTGATTTTATTTCATGTCTCGCGCAATGCTGTTGTATTTTTAATTTGTTATTTTTTACTAGTTAAGTGGAATTTTAAACATGACTTTTTAATTGTTATCCTGATATTTTAGAATTGTGCTGGTTTCTTGAGCATGCTGTTATCTTGAATGCCGCATAAGAGAGCTTCTCCTGTATATGGTCTGCATATGTCAGCGGCCTGCTGCGATCTTGGAAGGAGATTCCTCAGTGTCCCCCGCATGCTGAAGATGTCTTTTCCCGCGTGATGCGGGTTAACACGCATTTCCGTGAAGTTCCATTTTGCTGACACATTAGTGCTTTCCCTCCTTTGTCACCCTACACTTTATCGGCGATTAGCACTCTTCAGCTCCTCCGGGGAAGAACCTGCTGCCTGCATAAATGGCAGTATGGCTGTCATGAGTCAACACTTCCTCACCCTCTCTTGGGTTCTTGGAAGCCAAGCCCAGCTTGGACGTCTCACACGGTCTGAGCATTTATGGGTGTCCACCAGCTGAGTGATACAGAAGATTGTTCACTTCCTCCAGACTGAGATCAGCATGCAAGATTGCACCATCATGTGTCTTATCAAATTTAAAAAACAGTGGGATATAATTAAATTAATCCTGAGAGGACCATTCGGCTATAATACCTAACGTAATGTGTGTTTATATCAGCTGACGTAGCGCAAAGATTTGAAGTTGCTCTCATCAGCTGTTTTGACAATATAAAGTTACACTTAGAACCCAGGAAACACACAGGGCTGTTAGATGAGTCCTTTAGCAGCCGCTTAAGACATGAGGTGGAACTAATGCAGAGAGACAACCAGTTATAATGTTGTGATACAAAATGAGGCAAAAGAACTTAAGTAGTTTGTAACCTCATCACCAAAGGCTTTATAAAACAGTCCCGAGGGATTTAGAGCCATCTCCACAAGGATTTAGAACCTTGTTTCTAAGGTTTCAGAACCCTATTTGCAAGGGTTTAGAACCCTATCTCTGAGACTTCAGAACCCTGTCTCTAAGAATTTAGAACCCTGCCTCTAAGGGTTTAGAACCCTGTCTCTATGAGTTTAGAACCCTGCCTCTAAGGGTTTAGAACCTGGTCCACAAGGGTTTAGAACCCTGTCTCGAATGCTACAGAACTCTGTCGCTAAGAGTTTATAATCATGATTCTAAGAATTTAGAACCCTGACTCCATTGCTACTGAACACTGTCGGTTTATAACCATGTCTGTAATGTTTTAGAACCATATTTGTAAGGGTTTAATTCCAGCCCTCATTGCAGTTCTAAGACTTGTTTTTAACAGTCACACAGAAATTACAACCGACAGGAAAAAGGGTCCAGTGACCCCCCTGACCGCAGCCCCCATGCAGTGCGATTACCATGGCTACACCGTCACCAGCTGAATACTTAAGAAGGTACAGTTTGTGCAGGCCGTGGTGACAAACATGAGGTGACACACATACGCGCACAGAGCAGGTACAGTTCTTTTCTTTCAGTCATTCACGGGGAAGAAGAGTCAAAGGCCCGGCCTTCATGTTGATGTGGCTTTCACCTGACATCCGATGGTTATACTGACACTAACAAGCTTATTTTAATAGAAGCTGCTTTCAAGATTGTGTTTAGTAACACAAAGGAGAGGTTAAGATGGCTTAAAAGCAGATGGTGTTTACAAATACTTAGCAGATATGTTTTCTGAGAATTATTTATCAAAACCGCATATAAGCAGAATCCCAGAGCTGTCAGTTATTGTTACTAACAGTATTATTTAAAATTCTGCTTTGTGCTCCTGTTAAGCAGCTACATCTCTGTGGCCTTACAGGATCGTACATCACTGGTGTGGTCGGGGAGGTGCATTTGTTAGCTTATTTAGCCCAAATGATAAGTGGCACCTTTAGCTAAACAAGATAGTGAAGCAGTCCAGCTCAGTAACAGATGGATAGAGACCCACTGCGCCAGTAACTCAGGATTCGCCGAAGCATCAGGAGAACCAATAGGGGCTGATCTCATAACCTCATCTAACATCTAGAAGCACATGCTGAGAGTTTCAAATACAGGATTTATCTTTCATAGTGATTCATTAAAGCTCCTAAGGTTAAAGAAGATAATGTACAGTAACTAGTGGCCAAAATTGTGGAAACGCCTACACATTTTTGGCATTATGCTTTAAAAATTACTACACAAATACTGGCGGTGATGTTTATGAACAATCGAAGAATGTTGGGCAATTAAATAAGTAACTGGAGCAATTGCAATAAAGGTCCTCATTCTCTAAAATTTGGAAGTGTTTCCACAATTTTGGTCACTACTGTAGATTTTAATACAAATGCTCATTGGTCCGCACAGAAAATGTGGGTAGTCCTTAATGGCAGTATTTCCCTCATCCTTCAGTTGGCTTAAATACATCCCTGTGACTCATGTTGTCCCTACAATAGCATTGACATTATGCATTATGATCATGTTTGGGCTGCGGCCAGTGCAACTCGACTCAGACATGGACTCAACAGAGTCACAACCTGGACTTTGACTCCATTTAAGATGCACTAAACAGTGTGCTTTTCAAAGCTTATTGAACAGTTTGCATGAATGAGAAACAAATGACGGAAAAGAAATCTGTAGCGTTCATCTGCCACGTTATTAAATATGCCTACCAATCGGGCTTAAACCTTTGGTTACTCGCATGTCATTGCAGGTAAGTAACGGCTGATCAGAATCAGAATCAAAATCAGTCTCGTTCGCCACATATTTCGATTGTTCATAGCTGCTAAGTTTGTCAGTTATCAGTGCTAACAAGATGTCTGCATGCAATTTGAATGAATGGATTTTAACGTCCAGAATAAAAATCATCTACAATACCCTCAAAAATAAGACAGAAAAACTTGAACTTCTCTCAGGTTCATCCTGAAAAGTAAATAACAGCTAGTTATACTGTGTATTGGGAATTTACATAACCTGCTGGGAAAAAAACACCAGAAAGCAGCTCCTGACTGCAGCGCTGAAACTCCATTGTCGTCTTGGAGACCTTATCTACAGATAAGATTACATCATAATATCAGATGATTATATAAATTGTGTTAGTGAAATATATATCATGAGTGACATGTGCAGTCATGTGCAGCCCACCATAGTAATTTAGAATAGACAGATTTTTTTGGCCTAATTCTGTAATAGCAAATGCGTATAAATATAACTAACAGAACATTCATTTGGTTTTTTATATTAAAAATAAACCCACAAGATTATTAATGTAACTAAAATGCTGTATTATTATTTATTTTAAAAAATACTGGTATTAACAAACTAGAAAGTTTCCTTTCATATGACTTGAAATTAAATCCCCAAACTACTGGCCATTATGGTCCTCTCAGTGCATAGTAAAGCTACCAGGAATAATTATTTACCCTTATTTTCCTTATTAGCCTGGCCATTGTTATAAGGCCCAGTCCCCAATGGAATTTGAATAGTGGTTTTATTTCCCACTGCAGTCGCTCTTTAGTATTTTCACTTGGAACGTGCAGGCGCACCTGCCTAAGCTAGCCTGGTAATTATAGGCCAGTCATCTAATCTTCAGCTGCTCTTAAGCTTTTCATTTGAAAGCAAGCATCACTAGACGGGCCTCAAACTCACATAAAATGTGTGAAAGTTGTGCTAAACAGCAATCAGAAGTAAAGTTCTTTAATCATTTGTGGAATGTTTCAGTTTTTAAACACATTGACCTGTTAAGTAAACTGTCCACAATACTTTATTAAAACAAAGTGTCTTTTTAACAGCAATTTCCTTCTATCAGCAATACCATGGAGTGTTGCTTGGTAATACTGAGAATCATTGGAAACTAAGGTTATTTGTTATTGAAGTCTGTTATGCTCTCAATTCCTGCTTTCACAAACAAGCTCAATTAGGTTCATTCTTTCCCCGGAAAAAAGACTTGAAAGTCTCATTTTAGCTTTAATGTACAGGAGTCTGTTTCTGAAGCTCATGGAAGGTTTGACAATGTAAATCTGACACTGACGGTGTTTATGCTGGATCATAAAACATGAAAGTCTTCATATAAAATTATCACCCTTATTGTTACATTAGCAGTACCAATTATGTTGTTTATGAACAATTTTGTTTTCATTTTCTCAGTTTCCATGTCCATGAATGGAAACAGAATTCATGTAGACACCATTTTGTTGCTTGGCTTTGAAAGGTAACGGTGCTGCATTGTACGATGTGAGTTTTTCTTGTGGCCAACGCTCTGAGGCGAGTTGTAACATGTCACTTGTACCAGTCCTACCACACAGCACATGACGTGAACTACATAAACGTGCACCTCATTTGACAGGTATTTAACACAGGTATTTAACATCTTGACTTGAGTCTATATTCTCTAGAATCAGGACAGGACCAGGACAAATTCACTTCCTTTACTGGTGTAAGACAGGAAGTCAGATATTCATTTTTGACAGGTTTGACAGATGCAAGTAATCAGCTGACCTGACCCCCACTCAGTTACACTCACATTTCTCAAGAACCAGGAATTCCGTTTAAACAAGGTTGCCACGACTTATATTCCTTACACAAACAAAGAATATAGTAATGTAGATTATTGGTCAGCATTTCAAAGGAGAAATGTTTAGAGGTTTGAAACTAAATCAGAATGTAAATATGGTCAATATACATGAAAATCCATTGTACATGTTACCAACATGAAGAATCAGCATATTATTATTTGCGCATAATACACTCAATTATTTGCACATAATATACCAGATCATGCATAATGCAAGAGAACCACAAGAGAATACAGTCATTGTTTTTATACTGTTATATGTGTACGCAGGCAAAAATCTACATAAATGCTAATAGATTGTATATTTATCGGCTTTGCATAACTAGTGGATATCCAAATAAAATATAAAAAGACACTATGAAGTTTACTCTGCATATTTATTGCACAATGTGTTTGCTGCATGGTGGCTCAGTAGGAGACGCTGTTGCCCCCAGGGCTGTGGGTTCGATAACAGGGCCGCAGCTGTGTGGCTCTCTGTGTTTTCTCAGATTCTCTTTGTGTTCGCATTGGTCCAAAGACATGCGGGCAGATTGATGTTTCGATTTGAGACTGAACCTCTCTGGATCCGGTGATGGACTGGTCGGCTGCCGGGGGTGTTTCTCCTCGGAGAGGTTCCAGGCCTGCCATGCCTTGGATAAGTGCTTAGAGAAGATGCTTATATCAGTTTTTATGTGTTATAATGGACCCTGCATCCTATTAAAAATGTTAGAATCGATTCTAACACCCAAATAAAAAAAAAATTAAATTCTATCCCCTATGTCTCTATGACGTGCGATAGTTTCATATTTCACAGAACAGCTGCTCTTAGACTTTCTGTCTGAGCAATTGAGAGAGCAGCCAAAAGCCTTATAACTGACCCCACTCTCAATCTGCAAGCAAATCTGCACTATTTGTTTTAATCCCAAAGTATCGACATTCCCACCGATTTCCCATCACGCACTGGACTGATATCTCGGGCCGCACGGTGTAATCACGATCTTCATTTTCCTCCACTTTGTTTCCCGTATTGATTGCAGAGTCATCTGGGGAAGGACAGCTTCCCCGTCTCACAGCGACAGCACGGGGCTTCACTCGTCCTGTACTCATTTAGAGCAGCAAGCTTTATTTTACCCGAAGGATGTTTTCTCCTATTAATGTGCTGCGCTGCTATTGACGCCGATTTTTGTTGATGTAAGCTAACAGACCTTTGTGACAAGGAAGGGGGCAAAAACAGATAAATACAATAATGCTTGAGGTAGGTAAATGACAAAACCGGAACCCCAAACCCATTCTGTGGATCACAGCCCAGTCTCTCCCTTCTTACCCAGCAGCCGTAATAGGTAGCCACCTGAAATTGAAATCAAATCCCAGTTTTGTTCTGGAGGTAGAGAAATCACTGAGCAACTTAATGCCATCAAAATTAAAGGAATAATACAGCAGATTGGCTTTACGTGACAATTATAGACTTTAAAGAAATAACAGACAACTTTAAATGCTTTCTTACATATCTGACATTATCACATGGAATTAATTTTTGTGGGTACTTGTTTATTATCTTTTGCATTAAATTGATTTGTTTTAAATTCTGTAATTATTCTTAAACTTTAATTAGGATTGGCTAAAATCTTGCAAAAAGTTTGGTTGACTACATTCGGACCTTATGCTATCTGTCCATTTTCTGTAACTGCTCACGCTGTTCAGGATTGTGGGGGGCTTGGGAGCCAGGAGATACAGCGACAGTTTATATACACCAGTCTTAACTTTGCTGTTATTAATGTTAGTGATATTTAATTACAATTAATATTTAATAAACAATAGTTATATTTTAGGTCATGCTTCATACATTTTTAACATAGAATTAGACATTAACTAATTGAGCTGATTTACTTCTTAATGCGTCTAATTTGTGTTACTTCGTGGTGCAAGCCTGCAAAGAAATATGCAGCTAACACCCACTGTCGTGAGGAACCTGCATGCTGGCGTACCATTGGCTAGCGAGTTACACTGCCAGCTGTCCCATTGGCTCGTTTGGTCCATTAACGACACATTTAAAGCTGCTCAGTGCCAATGAATTCCTCAGAAAAGGAGGATTCTTAGTTTGCTGGACGTAGAAATGGTATAGCGTGGAAGTGTTACTATAATGTACATTTTATCAATTTAATTTATGTCTATATATTATGTTAAATTTTTACCTGAAATCCAGTTTAGTTTTAGCTAGTTTTCAGTGTGGTTTTATTTTGATGCATTTTTAGTTTCAGTTTAAGTTTTAGTAATTTAATTTATAGGCTGACTGTGTCTTATTTTTAGAGAATCCTACATGATTACAAAGTGCGCATTCTGCTCTAATGTCCTCAAAATGGGCAAAACATGTCCCAGGTATTATTAACGGTAATTAAAATTAGCATTTTAATAGCATTTCTAAACGGTAACGGAAAATATTTTACGTTTGTTTTTACTTCAGCTTCGGAAGCAACATTTATAGTTTTTGTTTAGTTGTAGTTTTTTTTCTTTCTTTTATCTTGGGACCTTATCTTATTTCGGCATTCAAAAATGTAACGCTGTAGCGGGATCTGGCCGGCTGGCGTGATCTCGTCAGCATCCAGTCGGTCAGCGGCGGAGTTTTCACAGCCAGCGGCGAGGGCAGGAGATGCCCGTTTGATGTGGCTCTCTTTGGACTGGTTTTAAGGAAATGGGCCTCTGGCATTTAAATTGAGGCCGGCAGGCGATAAAGAATTCATCTTACCTGTGATGAATAAGCAAGGATCACCTAAATTATGCATTTAATCCCTTCTCTGGAATGGACATGAAGATATGCACCTCGGTGCAATAGAGTTTAGCGAAAGGCGGAACTTTAATTGGTCACCGGGGCAACTGACCTTGACTAAGAAGGACCTACGTAGCTATTTTCGCAAAACCTACAAGTGAGGGTTGGGGGCGGTTTGCGGGTCAGAGGGCAGGGCTGTTCCTGGGGGGCTGGTCTCTTTTTTTTCCCCTTCTTCCTCTCTGGCATTAACACCGTAGATCTGGAAGGTTCCACGCCGCCCTGTTTATTTACTGCCTGCCAGTGCATGTCTGGAATGAATCATATAGACGTTTGCTTAAACAGATTAATTCCTTCATGGTCTATTATTCATCAGGCTACCCTAAAGTGGGCTCAGCCTCGCTCGTAATGCTGCTTGTCATCCCTTTCAATTGACTGGAGCGAGACTAAATGTTCATGAATAATATGGAGGCTAATAAATAATGGGCCACGTGGGGTTGGACCGCGGCGAGAGGCACCCCCA
>JAODJU010000007.1:13090290-13122396 GCA_026776725.1 Gnathonemus echidnorhynchus | reverse complement strand
AGGCTGACATGGGTACGGGGCCCCCTAAGGGGGCTATTTGAGCTCATTTTTGGAGCTGAAAGAGAAACAAGAGGGAATTAAAAACAGTGGAATATCAATAATATGTTAACCAAAGGATGATAAAACATACCGATCAGGGTGGGGGGGGGGAGTGCTGTCGGTAAAATTCACCGGGGGGAGGGGGGTGTCATGCTGGCAGATCGATCGGCCAAATTTAAGAAGTTTAACCATTCCGTCTTTTGTCGTGGCTCTCGGCTGTAGCCTTGAATAGCCTCCGCCTTACTCCGCCCTGAGGCTAAGGGTAGTCTGGAATTTTTTCATGCGTATGTTTAGTTGTGTTTCACTTCACTTCTGTTCACAGTTTGTCTACTACTCCAGCAGGACAGTATCAAAGACACAGGTGAGGTAATGTTATTCTTTTCTTCTGCTGCTGAGCTACTTTGCGCCGGTTTGCTCGGCAGTGAAACAGTCAGTACCGTTAGACTTCAGTGTGAGAAGAAAGATGGGTGGCGCAAAATCTCAAAGTAGGAACAGTCCATTACAACCGGGATGGGGGGGACAACTATGTCTTTACTGAAAAATGTTTCTAAAAATCCAAGTAATCGGCACATTGCAATAATTTAAATTATTTTTTTATGATACTGTATATCCTCAAATCAATCTTCTGGAAATTCTGTCTTCTTGCAGTTCCTAATTTTTGAGGGCGCCAATCGGCTGCCTACCCTCGCCTTATGGTGTGTCCGCCCCAGTAGAGAGCAGCGAGTCACGTAACGGCCTTGAATTTTAAATGATACGAATGGGGTTCATCTCGGTAGCCTTTGTCCTACGGTCCCCCCAAGCCGGGAAGGGGGTTTGTGGGGCAGCTACCAGCAGCTAACACAAAAATTGGAGCTGCATGTTTCCGGAACAGGTGCGAATGAATGGTTTCTCTGACAGCGAGCACAAGCGCTGTTGCTCCATGGGGGCCAACAAGTTTAAATGAATGAATCCTCTGATGCTCCACCCCCTTCCCCCACCATCACTCTGTTCCTGCCAAATAAAATAGACTCTTATTCTGTAAAGGCCTCAGCAGGTGCAGGCAAATGGGCTCTCTGATACTGAACACGGCCTCTGCTTTCTGCTGGGGTCTCCCAAATTCAAGCGATTAATTCCTCTGATACGAAATAGCATAGCTGGAGTCGGCAGGTACAAATGAACGATCTCCCGAATACTAAACACACACTGCTCTGTTCTGTGGGAGCGGGGAGGTGCACACAAATGGTCTTCTGGTCCGCTGAGGTCTGCAGGTGGGCGGCCGTCCTCAGATGAGCAGAGAGGTGCCAAGTTTCTGTCAGGAGTATCTAAACATCTCATAAATATTTATTGTTTATGAGTCTAGGTTTAATAGAATTCATAGGATCTTTAAGATGAATGGCCAACATTATTTTCTTGGCTTTTTTGCCATTATGTTTCTGATAATTAAAAATGGAGGGAAAGTTGTAATTTCACTCTGGTCTCTACCAGTCACCCAACAAGGGTGTATACAGAGGCGGGGCACAGGGGCACCGACCTGAGCTGAAAGCTGATTGGTCTCCTCCCTTGTCACTCAACGATTCAAACATATAATTGGTTAATAATAAGGTTGGCCCCTTTGTATGAAGAAGGCCCCTCTTACTCAAAAAATAATCCTGTAATCTCCACTGCACCCAGTTGCATAAAAAAAAAGATTTCTGGACACACATTTCATCACACCCTCTTTCCCACAATGCTGTGCGATTCGCCGGTGTGCCGCCCGACACGCCGCGGCCTCCGCCCACCCCGCGGAATGTGCTGCATGTCTTCTCGGACCCGAAAGGGCCTGCTTCTCTGAGCGACTGACTGGGCCTGCTATTTAGCGGGCTACTGTGTAATTTAATGAGACAACCGGTAATGTAGTGACACAGAGCGCCGAGCTGTCCGTTTAATGAGCAGCTCGGTGACAGGCGTCGCCGGGAGCCAGGGACGGCCTGGGGAGCAGGTAGGACCGCCTGCCTCAGTGGTTTCCATCTGTTCCGTAGCGACAGGGGAGAAGCACAACCATCCAGCACAGGGCCACTCAGCGCTATGTCAGATCCCATTTCCCTTCAAGAGCACAGATCGAGGGTCATCAGGATGAACAGGACGTGTCAATACGTTGTCAAAGTAACACAAATGAGACGTCTCGCCTCGTGATGCACAATTAACGTTCAAACTAATTCCCAGAACTACCACCCTGCTCTGCAAGAATGGGAGACTACGCTGTTAACTAAGGCATAACCAACTTAATGGAACTCGGTTGCTATGGTGTGCTTTTTTGGTATTATGTAACATGTTACTATATTTGGCTGAGAACTTGTTAGTCACTCTGTGCTGTTTCCTTTCAGCTGTTGTGTTACCAGTATTCCAGGTTGGTTTCTCTCTAAATGAGCCCAGAGTTTAGTTTTATCTTATTGCTGCCTACTCTCTCCCCTCAGCAACGTAACTGTATGAAAATCCGATATAAACCACAGCCTTTCCCATGCTGACAAACTTTACATAATGGCTGAAAAACATGCATAGTAATGTTTTTTCATCATTTTCTCACAGATGGGTAAATGATTTCTGGTTTAGCTAAATTTAATTACGGGGATAAAACAGGCACTGTGCTTTCGCACTCATGTGGTGAGTTATGGGGCCCCAAAGGAAGAAAAGTATGAGCTGATGTAACTGATGCTCAACTCTGCCCCCTGATGGACAGCCTGTGCTATCGCCTTCTGTTCATTTCCACCTGGCACTAGCGCCGACGCAGCTGTCACAAGCTGAAACCGGCGGAAAGCTGGAACAGCCTGGCCGCTCTGTCAGCTGTCTGCGAGTGAGAAAGGACTCAGATTCTAAGTGCAAAAAGGCCAGTTCAGTGGCCTGATTCTCAAACCTGAACCTGCTTCACCGGGGAAATCCTTCCCTCTCCCGAAGTCACTGTGCCTTTCCTGAGCCACACTGTGAAAAACCTCCACGTCAAAGTGGCATAATAAAATAACACAAATCAGCAACGGAGCCAGAAAAGTAATTATAGAGTGTCTAACCAAGATCATCTGTTTTTTTTTTTTTGCCCATAAAAGTTAGGCAAAATTATTCATTTTTTACCCGACAAATTTGGAGGAAGTGAGCTCAGAAATCAATGAAATCAGGCAAGTTAATGGGCACTTTTCTGCGGGCCGGAGCGAGTGGGATCCGCATGCTGCTGAGAGTAGAACGGGAAGCGGCCTCGGGGGAATTACAAAGCCCCATCTTCTGGCCTGAGGATTTTAATAACTATGAAATATTGCTCTCAGTATTCATAATAAAAGTGGCAGCTTTTCTTTTTTTTATCCCAGCGCCGCGTTCGTTCTGAGAATTATTTATTGCTTTCTGCCCATGCCGCACGCGGCTTTATGAGTCGGTACTTTGAAAGTGAGATTCTCTTTATTATAATCTTCTGTGGGGTCGTGAGGCCGTGGGCGGGTCGTGGTAGGGTGTGCCTTCCGCGGCCCGGGGCTGTGGGTGGCCTTTTAAGACGTCTGCGGTACCATGTTTTATTTAGCAAACAAACGCGACCCGTAGAGATGAAAGGGCGGCCGGGCCGGTCCACTTTTCTGCAGTGAGTTTCCTTTTAATGAGCGCCCGCTCCGTTTCACGGCTGCTTTCCGTCTTGCCGTGGTGCCAAACAGCACGTCTCCCTCCACTGGAGCACGGAGATGTAGAAACACTCATCCTGACGTCGCCGTCCTCATGACTCCATCCTGGCTTCCCCCCACCCGCCCCAGAGCTTTCTGGAACATCTCGGGTATCTCCGCTCATTGGCTGTGTTGGGGCTTTAGAGGAATCTCGCTGGGGGGAGGAGGATGTAGCAAAACATAGGTTTGCATTAGGAATTAGCTCTCAGTCAGCACAACCCCCCCGCCACACCTACTATTCATGCAGAGTTACTAGTGTTAATTATAGCACCTCCTGCTGGTATGAATACAGGTGACACGCGCTTTGGGAAGGCAAAACGATCAGGTCCTACTTATTGCACTGGCCCACTTACTGTGCACACCCCTGCCACTCCAAACGAATGCGACGTCGTTGCGGCTGTCATGCCGCCGCATTACAGAGCGCCCCGATTATCCGCAGCATCAGATAAACCGCGTGCCGCGGGGCCGGTATCAGCGGCGGAAGCTCCGTGCTCTCTTTATCGGATAGAGCGCTTCAGCGACCCGCTGAATAGAGGCGTCGCTGATCGGCCCAGACCTGTGCTTCTTTTGAAGCAGAAGCTGCAGTTTGAGAGAGCTTCATGTCAGCCTCTGTGGGGGGGGGGGAGGGCACCAGCTGNNNNAACCTACCCCGGAGGCTACAGACACAAGGCAGGGAACAGCCCAGGAGGGGGGGGGAGCGCTAATCCATCGCAGTGAAACTCAAACTGAAGTATTAAAATGTAGATTTAAAGCTTATGGGAGCATTTAAAGCATCTTATTATTAGATACTTTGTGGGCAGTATAGCGAACATAAGATGCTCTTCGCAGACCCCAGCACATCCAAGGCGTCACTGCCCTGTGCCCTGTTCTTCCTGGGATAGGTTCCAGACTCAGTATGACTTTTTACTGGATATGAATAATATGGATGGATGCATGGATGGATGGATGGATGGATGGATGGATGGATGGATTGTAGAACCACACTAAAGCTTCCATGTTGAGCTGGAGTGTTATCACCCAGGCTTATTACATTAACACCTAGGACCTTCTGGCCCTCTCTACTGGGCCTACATTATCATTACATTACTTACAGTGTAAACACAGACTGGACTCACTTATACAAGCGTTTCACGTAAGTAACTCGGGATCCGGGCTTCTGGGGCTGTCAGGGATCAGGAACAGTCTACTGGTCAAGCCCAGCTTCTGATGTTACTCATCAACACAAACCTGCAGCAACACAGCAAATGTATAAGAGAGTTTGTAGCTTTCCTCTCATAATCCAAAGGATCGTCTAGAAGGCCGTGGGTTTAGCGTATTTTCAAGAGTTTTTGCAGTAACCCTCAGCTCATATCATCACCAAATCGGGCGTCTAACTTTAGCCGCATTGTTAAACTGTAATAGGATTTAAATCCTACATCTTTGGTGCTAACCTCTGACACAGATCTTAGATGTATTAATATATTCCTGCTTTTGATGCTACTTTGATTCGCACACTGGTCTCCAAGTCATTTCTAACAAAGGCTGCATTGCTTTAGCAGTAGTAAGCCCGCACTTTACGAAGAGCTGCTACGTTTTGAAAGATAACAGGAATTACGGCTTACTGGCCTCAGCAAGTAGGTAGCAAGACGGCGTGCAAACAAAAGCGGTGACTTTCATTCTCTCTAATAAACGGCATTTCTCTCTCACACATACCTGTTGTAAAACTTTCCCGGCTGGTTATTGCTCCGGGCGCACTGTCACTCCACGTACCTGTGAGGATAATTCATTAGAGGGCCGCTGGGGGAGGCCCGGCTCGCAGCTGCCGGAGCTTCTGCCGGGCCGCAGACGGGGCGTGAGCCGCATGGAGAGCCAGAGAGGCCAAGGTAGGGTGACCAAACCCATGCATGTCAGGGGGGACACGATGAGCTACTTCAGGTTTTACAAACTACTTTAAAACTGAAAGGCACTCATGCTCGGCTAAATTGTTTGGTTTGTCTTGTACTTTTACTGGTCCGTTTCCTTGATTGAAAGACTCATTCAGCTGTTTCACATTAACATTAGTGCCCCATGCATGGTCATAGGAGACTGACCAATCAGCACGCAGCAAGTGCTTAACGTGAAATCCGGATGCTTTTAATTGAAATGGTAGTTTACAAATCTTGTCCCAGCTCGTAGTGTCCCCCCCAGATATAGAGGAGGTGGTCCCCTAAAGGGTGCCAAGGTCTCTGGTAGTGAAGGTCACAAGTGGTTGTTTTAGGAAGGTCAGTGACCCCCCCCCCCATCCCACACTTCAGCAACTGGAGCTTCTACTTTGTTCTCTGACCTCCACAAATCTGCCCGTAGAGCTGAAGGAGTCTCATAAACTTTCCTGGATTCACCCACTCTCCACTTCTATTTCCCAGTTTATGGTGTCCTCATAGTCATCAGTTGCCATCTCCTTCTGGGGACAGTGGACACCTACTGGTTTGCTCAAGCAGCTGCCACCACAGCACCCAAAAGCCTCTGTCCACTCATAGATTATTTCTTATTGATTGACACAGCAATGAGCCAATAGCGTGGATTTCTGTTGTGCTTTGCGGCTTCAGGGCGGGTGTATATCCTGTTTTCCTATTTCACCCTTTTAATCGCCAAACTCAGGTGAGGTGAGGATGCTGCCAACACCCCGAAGCTTCACCAGGCCACAGCAGGAGGTGGGGGGCTGCAAAATCAGGGAATATGATTAGCAAAATAGTTCAAATAGATTTGTGTTTTGAAACAAAACACACATTAACGTTATGGATTTTGCCCGAACTGGCACATGTCGGGATATTGAAATAAGATGCCATAGAAATATATACAGACATGGTGTGCTGTGTCACCGAATGCATTTGACATACATCTTATATGTCCCTAGAGGTCACTGTATACCAATAGAGTAGTAAGAACTGGACTGAGGGACATTTCTGTATGGTTCGTTGGGTCGTACCATTGACGCCTGGTGTGGGGTGGTGAGTGCCTGTCAAGCATCTGGACATAAGTGTGTTAAGCCACCTCACCACCTTCATCTCCCCTCCAGCACTTCAGCACATACCACTGACCTTTCCTGCCGTATGGCTGTGGAAAATAACCAGCGAAAGGCCACGTTGGTGGGAGCCTACTGCTATTTTTATTCCTTATTGATTTTTATTGCTTTTTTCATTTGGTGTGACTCCACAATTTAAAAAACTGTCAGTCAGACAAACCTTATCATTTTGATATTAATATTACCCTTAAATCGATTCAGTTTCAAAGGCCACATGATTCTGTTTTCCACAGATATAACCTGTCTGACTCTCTCAGTGTGCATGTAAATGCGCTGCAAGCAGATGTGCCCAATGCATTATATATGCCGACATCTGCATTATGTGAACATGAATTTATAATAAGAATATAGCACATCCTGTGTCCAACATGTACAGCAGTGAGAAAAAGTTTGTTGGAATTGTCTAGATTTCCACATGAATGGCTCCAAAAATGTGTCTTATTTAACAAACAAGCACAATTTTTTCCACATTACCATATACAGACTGTACACATGGTAACACAGTGATTCAGTAGGTAGCACTTGGTTGGGGGTTTGAATCGTGTGTGTGTGTGTGTGTGTGTGTGTGTGTGGGTGTGTGTGTGTGTGTGTGTGTGTGTGTGTGTGCCCTCTCTGTGTCATATGGGTTTCCTCCTACTGCTTAGCAGTTAAAGTGCACGAATGTGACTCCGGACCAGTTGGAAGATGGGAGTATTTAGACCTTAATATTTCATAAAATGCTTCAAAATTGTCATAAAAATATTTTCTTCTACCATAGACACAGAAGTCTTTTAGATACAGTGATTTTCAATCAGAGATTAATTCCAGCATATTCACCTATATGGCGTCTAGGGGAAGTGTCAGTCAGGACAGATAACCTGAGACTCAGACAGATACTATATCTTTACCTGTACGTTCACCTCAGATGTGTGTAGTAATAAAATAATAATAATAATACGTTTTATTTAAAGGCACAGTGTAGGCCTTCCCAAAGGCTTTCTCTGTTCTCTTTATGGAATTCAATTTTTTATCACAAATTGCATTAAATTGTTTTTATGGCATACAGTTTTACAAAGGACAGCATTTTTCCTATTCTGAAAGAATTCAGGTTAAGCACCCTAAAAGCAGCAAATGACTCGTGCCTAACTGCTTTTTTCGGTTGCAAGTTCAGCTTCTGTAAAATGATTATGGAGTCTGCGGTGGCCTATTGCACAGGAGAGAAAAGAAGGGTTTCCATAATTTATTGCAATGCATTTATAGCAATAGTCTGACATTGATTTACTTTCCTGTACTAATATAATTCATCATAGTTACACGTGTCACTATTTTTTAGCTTGCATGTCAGATTAAAAAACAGACATGATGTCAGTTGCAGTACAGTAATGAATGGTACCTCACAGGTTTGATTAGCATTCAATTAAGGTTAATTAGCTGATCTATGTTCTCCTTTAATCTTCAATGGCAGTAGAGTTATTGGGCCTTGATACATGGCCGCAACACCCAGCAGACCAGCAGTGAAGATACACTAGAGTTGAGATAATGGTAGGTGGTAATTAGCTTATGTTCAGTCTGGCTTTAGTTGGCAGGACCAAATGTTCTGACTCACTTTTTTGCTCCACAGGTCTAATATCTTCATTAGGATAGATGTGGACATAAAAATGAGATTGGGGGGGTTTGGAGGGTGTCTAATGGCAGAGTCCTTCTCCTTCATCTCACTGCACTTTGTCTGTAACATATGAAAGGCAGGTACCAGGGGCTGGAATGGTAGGGTCAGTGACGGACATCACTGCCAGGGGAGAAGCAAGCAGAGTCCAGAGTAACGGGGTGCTGAGTCAACTGCCAGAAAGAACACTGTTGTTGTAAAGACATTAACCTGGAATGGATTAGTCAACTGTGTAGGTTCTCCGGTTAATCAGATTGCTGCCAGGGGTTCTGCAAAATGGGGCTAAATGCTGTTTTTGTTTCTATCTTAATTTTTATGAACACTACTCTCTCGGAAAGTAAAAGAGGAATGTAACACTTCACTTTCCTGGGCAACTTTATCTCTGATTGAGTTTCCATCTCAATATGATCAGGAATATTTAGACAGAGAAGAAACCTCAGAATTGGCGAAGAGGCCTGGCTCCCCAACTCCAGCACATTGAGTGTCGTAGGTGATGTTATGGAGATGCGCACTTTCCCTGTACATGTGTCTCATACTCCGAGACTTCTGGGAGATTCCTCTCTGAATGACACTGCATTAATAGTCAGAATAGAGCATCTAATGATACCAGTCAGATCAGAAGAATAGTAATACCTGTAAAAACAGCAGTAGATCAGGGGTGTCAGACTGCAGTCCTGGGGGGTCGGAGCCCTGTGTATCTTAGTTCTTTCCCTGTTCCACCACAAATGATTCAGCTCAGGAGCTGCATGGTAATTAGCACAAGGAGTTGAATCAGGTGTGTTAAATGAGGGGAAACCAAAAATGTGCAGGGCTCCGGCCCCCCAGGACTGGAGTTTGACACCCATGCAGCAGATTATCTGTAGTATGATAGATAATAATCTTACACAGCCCTTATACACATGTTGTAGAGTAATTCTAATAATGGGTCCAAGTATGAAACAAAATCTTGAAATAAGAGCAGCGACCATAAAATTGCCCAGATCATGCAGATGATGACCTGCTCAGGGTAATACAGGCTCCTCCTTGTTATCTCCAGACTGGATTACACCCTTGTAATGAGATGAACACTGTTGACACAGGATTTTGCAGAACAGACAATTCCTTTAAAAGTTTTTTTTTTGTAGCTTTTTGGGAACAAGTCAAACTTATATGAGATTCCTGAAAAGGAAACTGCAGTCAGTCCATGAAACTTTTCACCAGGAAGCCCATAAGCTGGTCTGAGCAGCAGATCTAAATGCCTCCTTCCTCGGCATTCGTCAGATGCCTCCTTGGCTGTAGCTGATTGGACCGCAGGAGTAGCACATGACCGAGAGCGTTGTACCTGCAAGAACGAATTCTGAACCGGGCATTGACCGCTGGTGTCAAGTCAGGGCTAAGCTAATCAGCCATTACCTATTATAGGTTCACCTAAAGTGAAAAAGCACTGCATTTTAAATCACCAGTTTAAATAGTTCCTTAGCTGGAGAGGTATAAAATACTGAAACTTGTGACTAACAACCACAAAACACAACCGTTGCAGCCCCAGTGGAAATATCTCAAAACGGATTATTTTGCGGATATGTGCATTTACTATCATTATTACAGCTTATTACAGTTTTTACTTAAGCTGTTGTTCTGAGCAGAAAAATAGCCCCACGCAAGAAAATCATTTTACTCTCTGATTGACTGTATGACAGACCGTAGTATATAACCAGCTCTCTGGTATGAAGCAGAAAGCAATCCTTTGTGGATTGTAAAAGTTTATTGTACAAAACATGGATGGGAGAAGAAGCCGTTACGGTACATGCCAGTATGACAATAAAGACAGGCCTAAGGTCGGATCAGCCACTGTTCTCTTCCATTGAGTGTGTTTAACCTAAATAGCTTCAATAAGAATCCAGGCACATAAATGAGCTAACAAAAAATTTAGCCTATTATACGAAAGCTATGCAGTATTTCTTTTTTTGCTTCAAATGTAATAACAATGTAAAGCCTACTGACAGCATAATGTGCACAATTTCAGCCCCTGATAGAGTTTTATTATTTTATTTTAGTGGAACGGTGAAGCATGACATTTATTCATTACCTCTGCGGGCCCTTCCATATATCCAGAACAGTGAACGGTGAGGTAAAGCAGCCTACATGATCAGGCGTTGAGCGTTTCCTGCCAATTCCTCAGCCCTGACATTCGCAAAAGCCAAACACACCGGCATTCCCTGCCCTTATTCTCGCACCCGTCGCTTACAGCCTGGCTGTATTGGTTAGGTAGTCTGAGGTTTGAGGACAACACAAACAGAAATGAAAAATAATAAAACTCAATTTTGCTATCAGCCCCCCCGAATCTTGGCATTTTTTTTGGCAGATATGACCAGAGGATAAACATTTTTTATTTCTGAAAACTTCTCTCTAACTTATTTCATAAGCTTCTTCTCTCAAGGACATTCTCACATTGCACTTCAGGGAAAGCCACTTAGCAAAAGAGTGCCATGGTTCCACGCATTCAGTCTACTAGAGTGAAGAGGGGCCCTCATCCAGCACCGCCCTAGGGGAGGGGCACGGCACTGCATCTGTGGCACTGGAATCAAGGAGCTTCAGTGCTATTAGCTATGCTGCTAAAAGTAATAAGAAACTTTTCACATCCTATTGGATCTGTCAGCCCATAAAAAATAGGCTTTTCAGAACCTATGACAGCCCAGAAATGAGTCAGGTAGAGCATGGAGATACCATCTACAGAACACTAACAACAAATCAGCAACGCGGCATGTATACGGTTGCACGAAAATGACAACACGTCACGCCACCTCAGATACATTCTGGCAATAACGGCACCCGCCTAATCATACCAGCACGCCTTCAGACTGAAGAACCAGGTCATTTTGAATGACACGCGCATGAGCAAACATTGTTTTAGATGTGCATACTTTATACCACCCGGGAGGATTCCTGACGTTCGTTTTGTGAGGAATGAGTATATTCACTATTTGTAGAATTCACGGTGTGCATGGAACGGCAGTGGGCTGAAGGTTTGTCATATGGGTAGGATGCAGGGCAGCAGGGTTGAACTGGAAACGAAATATGTGCTGAAAAACGGGCTTAGAAACCAGAAATAATACAAGCACAATGGTACTAACCAGTAAGGCTCTCTGGCCCACCGATCTTTACACTCTTCATCCAAAGCCCCCAGCTGACCCTATTCATCCTCACTCAGGCGACCGGTCTCATTCCGGCCAGCTGGATCAGGTTAACCGAAGCAGCTGAAAGCCGGCACTTCATATGAAACAAAAAGAAATAATAATTACAGGGAGCTTACCGTGTTTGAAAGAGACCTTTCATAGTGCAAAGAAGAAAGAATGACAGACTGTAGAAACATCGTTTCACTAGAATCTGATGCCTGGTGACATTTACACATCCTCCGAAAGCTCCTCTCGAGGGTCACTATTCCGTGCCAAAATCTCCCCAGATGACCACCCACCTGCGCACACAGAGAGGCATGCTGGGAGCTGGACACGACCTGTGGACCTGTGGGAGCAGGTCGGCGAGAAGCTGACTCAAATCCCACAGAGCTCCACACCTCGGAACAAAACATGGCACGCTGCATGAACATCAAGTCTGCCTTTGAAATCCAACATTCTGTCCTTTTTAAAAAAGACGTCCCAGTCTTCTGCACACTAATTTGTCAAAATTGGTTCCCCTTTTTCCTAATTGTTACAGTAAATATTTTTCTGAAACTGTTCCATATGATTGATCTTCTTACCTAGGGCCAAATTGAAATATATCTATGTTACTACCCACAGACTCAATAGCACATTAGAAAAACCAAACCAATCAATTGTAAAAATTGCTCTTGGGGGGGTTCACGCAAATGTGAGCCCAGAACAATGACAGAAATGTTTAAAACAGAATCTAGGGCCATGGCAGATTAGAATTCACACAGGTATCATAATGCAAATTGCATATTTGCAGTAATTGCTGATGTTAAAGTAGACGCATATTACTTGACAAGAAAATGCAGCATTAGCAGGAAATGATGTCATGCCTTATCTGTAGTGAGGCGTTTCTGCTGCCATACAGACGGAGACCTCGCCTTAATTCACTCTGTGGAAGCTGACGAATGACACCACCTATACCAACTGCAGTCTTCCTACACAGCGACAAGGAAAACATCAGAATTTGTCAAATATGCCAAATGCAAGATTTTCCACACCCTCCTATAGCGTGCCCCCCTCCCACCTACAAACTGATCTGACAAACAGCCAGGTGTCTCTCATGGGTGATTAGCCTCTGTTTTTTTTTTAGTAAATGCGTAATGTGCAGTTTATTTGTTCCGGATGCTCAGAGAAAATTAGAGAGCTCTATTCACTTTCACAGATGCTGCATAAATAATATTCCTATTAACTGTACACCGGTGTACACCCACCCATGCCTGCCAGGCCTCCTGAACACAAAACACCTGCCACGTGTCTTGCTAGTACGCCAAACACGGAAAGAAGAGGAAGACAGTGATTGTTTATCATTATGCTAAAACACATTGTCAAGTGAAGGAAAAAAGAGAGAGAGTGAGGGGAGAGGAGTTTGGCCCAGCAGTCAGAGAGCAGACTTCACGGTGGGGCCGCAACGACTGTGATGCCATCTGGCCAACTTTTGTCAACAGTAAATAAACTCTGGCCGTCCACTTCAGTGGGCTTCTTAACACAGAGAATCGGTCATGTTTGAGTCGTGTTCAACTGTTTCCTCTGAATAAAGGTCATTACATGCGTATGCAGTCCTCGGCTGGTTTCCATCTCTGCACAGTCAGTTTCTAGCTGAAGTCCAGCAGTGAGCATGAAAATTTGACTCAGGATTTCTGTCTTAGACGCTCTTAAATCATCACCTCCACACCGAGGACCTGACAGAAACTTTTTTCCAATTGCACCATAAAGTTGCCTCTGTCATGCGCACCCTTGCTGCTAGAGCTTACAGTGCCTTAGGTTTTATGCAATTCCTCTGCAGCTAAACTCACAGTGGAGTGACTTAATTTCCAGTTCCAATCATGTTAGAATGTTCAAGGAGTGGGTGGGACACCTTGTGTGAATAAGGTAGGGCAACAGTTATGACAGAAGGCCATCGAGAGCTATTTCAGGATGTTAGTCACATTGGTTAGTTAGGTTCTCGCAGCCGCTAGAAGACGACACATAGCTGGCCTCATAAGAAAGTGCCACTGAGGCAGGATACATTGCAACAATTGTTTTTCCAGCCTAAAAAACAAAAGAGGGTCTTCCTTGGCTGTTCCAGGTCTTTCGTCTCACAGAAACATTTGGCTTGAATGCATTCGTTTTACGCCCTTATGTCACGTCTGTCACTTTCAGAATTTATCAAAAGCAGCCTCTGGGACTCGGGCTTGTAATCGATGGCAGTAACTTCCTTATGTAGGTCAGTGTCGAGGTGTAATGCAGTTCTTGTGCCGTCTGCCCTGACGGAGGCGGTGAGTCAGGCTTCGTATTTAATCCATTCCACCTTGCGGAGTCCTTGAGATGCAATGGCGTGGCGCTGCTGGAGTGACCTCAGGCCGGCCCGCTCCCCAGTTCCGACTGTGCACCCAGGCCGTGCAGACTTGAGAGGCCCCCACCCAACACTGGAGAACAGCACCTACACTCCCACTGAAGTGTTGAGGCTGACCTAACATCACTAACGATACAACAGATGCCCACCCATTCACTCTTAATTTTAACTTCATATCATTTCTTCTTAAATGCTTTCTTCTGAATAAATGGTGAAAACTTTGAGGTAAACACTGTACAGGACACAAGCAGAGCCTGTCAACCAACGATATCTCACTAACATAGTTAATATATGAATTCTGAGGCCTGAGGCAGTTGCTTCGTTGCAGAAAGAGGCAGGACCTTTCCCTTCTGAGGTACCTTTCTGCTGTATGGATTGGCACTAGCCCCTGATCACATATCAGTGTTCAGAAGCCTGCAAAGTCTGTGTCTCTTCCACTTTTCTAACACATGCACCAGGATGACAATAGTTCCCAAAACACTGAAGCGAGCCACCAGTCAATAGAGACTGCCTGTGCATTTTACCGAGCCGTTTTCGGCTCTTCCGCATCACGTGGTTCTGGAACCCATAATTCAGTTACTCTACAGACAGCAGCTGTCGGGTATATTTGTTTACAGCTCTGTACCTTCGCAGTCTCACGGGTCCCCCCCGATTCGCAAGTCATCACTGCCCCGCCAGCCGCTCCTACCAGCATGGCGTTGCCATGGCGATGTTTTCCAAGGAGCGTCCGAGGAGTCGCAGAACCCTCGTGATTTTTGTGAGTTCTATGACCTTACAGCCAGATGGAAATCACGAGGCCGTCCGGGTCAGGTCGGAACCGCTGTGAGGCCATCTGGCCGGCCTTTGTCAGCGTGAAATGAATTCCCGTGGTCCAGTTCCAAGGGCTTCCTCAAGCACTTCCTCAACGGAGACAGGGCACTTGACACACCAAGAGAATCTCCAAGTCCGCTTGTTAAGTGCCTTTGTTATTTCGGTTCTGGCACAGTCACAGCAGGTGTCCCCTGTACATAACTGGCACTGTTAGCTCCCCCCCCCCCCCAAGGGAAATGGGAGTGCCAGCAAAAAGTATTTCCTTGTCTACAGTTACTCTGACCAACCATTGAATGATTTGGAAACAGACGTTCAACCTGTTAGGATGACAGATTTACATCATTCAGGTCCCAAGGGAGTTGGGACAAGGAGCAACTGGTGCCAAGTCCAAACTGGTCAAACTGTACGTCTCTCTCCTGCTTCTCTTTACCTCTTGAAGTTCCTATTATCCTCCCACCTGCATGGATTTCCATATCAAGCTGCATCACTGTACAGGTCATCAGGACATTGTTGAAGGTTCACAAAATTTATGACTCTGTCCAACTCTGTTACTGACATGTAAGGTCACTCAAGCCAAACTTTATTAAAGAATGCATACGTGGTTTAATTTTTGTATGCCATGACGGCAGAGACCATGTTTGTGCTCTCAGGGGAGTAATAACCTTGATTTCCATTTAACCTTGAGGAGGGGAGACACTTTTTCAGTTTCATTGGAAATAAATCTGCCTATTTATTACTGAGCTTTTCTAGGTCACCGTTGTCCCCCGTGAGAGAGAGGTTACGTTGACGAAAGTCCCCTGACATAGCTGTAGCTGGTCCCGTGGAGGTTTGGTCTTTGTTTCTACAGTCTGTTCTGATTCTGGTACCAGGTTATCCGGGTCCTTCCCTGTATTCTGGTCTCTCAGGGCTGTGAGCAGCAGCCATCAGTGCTGTTTGTGTTATTCTCTGTCAGGAGATATTTCTCCTGCATGAAGCCCCTTTGTCCCTCTAAGCGGGGTCTTCAGCTTTGTCACTGCTGCTCAGGGCTGTAATGCAGCACTAGGGCCAGACCTGCCTACAGACGTCATCCAGGGTTTCTGAAGGAAATGAAAAGGGGTTAGAGGTCAGTGAAGCAAGGGGCTAATAAGAGCAGAGGTGACAGAGGAGAGATATCTCTGTTAGTCTGGCTTTATTTCCCAACATGGTGGGCATTTGGGGGCCTCCTGATTGTGTACATATATAGTGTCTGTACATGACTCATTCTCCCATTGTATTTATGCCTCAGAATCTATTTAATTGTAAATATACTGTGCATCTGCCGACGTGTTCCAAACTAAATCTCATTGTACTTAGAATGACAATAAATCAAATCAAAAAACTTTATTTGTCCCCGAGGGGCAATTTGAGCATCCATCTATTCATCCGTCCGTCTGTCCGTCCGTCCGTCCGTCCGTCCGTCCGTCTATCTATCTATCTATCTATCTATCTATCCTGACAATAACAATTTCATTACTCCATTTCTGACAAGAGCTGCATCCTGCCTTTTCCTGGAGTTGAAGGCTGCAGCTCTGGGGCCATTTCCTATTTATAGGGACAGGAGTGACACTACAAACACAAATTAAACACATCAAAAGACTGGATGCTGCAAACAGGAATGCTATAATAGTGCACATCAAATGGATTTCCCGAGTCATGACTCATTCTTTCGTGATAATCACTCTTGCATTGTTTTGAGGACAAATATGAGCAAATTTTATTCAATTAACTCTAAAGAATGCAACAGAACCAGCTATTGTTAGAAGGAGAGGTTAAAATTAGCAATATCTGATTCAGTATTTAAAGGAGTAAAAAGACTAATATTTTTGAGACTGGCTCACTAGCTGATTGGTTTGACTGTCCAACAGCTGATTGGCTGATATGTGATTATTAGACAGATGTCTGGCTGACACCCCATAGGTTCAGAGGCTGGTGTGTTCTTATCTTGTGGGGACATTTCCTTACCCAGTGCAGCTGCCCCGGTGGCCTTCTCTGAGTGTTTATGGCAACATGCCCAGAAACACAGCAAAAGGCCAGTTCCCTTCGCTGCAGTGGCCATTTGTCAAATAAGGCGACCGATTAGTTTCAAGGGGAAACAGCTCAGGGAGATGGATGTCTGCCCTGGTCTACTGGCTGAGGGTGGGGTGGGATGTCCCACGCTGACACCTAGAAGAAAGAACTGCGGAGTCTTCAGCTTCCAAAGCTGCGAAGGTACCAAACTCACCAGGATGCTGTGTGCAGACATCCAGCCCAGTGTAAATAATCAAGCCTGGCGCAGAAGGTATCCAGATACACACAATCACCCGCTCTGATCTTTCGACGAATGCCTAGAGGGGGTTCCTCAGTCAATGGACTGGGCCAGCAGCATCAGCAGGACGGGGATGATCCAGACCTTCAGTCAATATCATGACCGTGATATCAGGAAATAATCCAATTCAGTTATAATTACCACACCTACAGATTTCGACGAGATCGTGAAACTGATCGGGTCAGTTCATTCCATGCATATGCGTGCTGAACAGAACCATCTCTCTCTCTCTTTTGCAGGTGTGAAGCTGAGTCCCAAAGAGGTGTCCAGGAAGGTGGGTGCCGCCTCTGCCCGTTGATGTTGGCGTTGTACTGGGGAGGTGTGGCTGTTGGTGAATGCAGTGTTTCCCTAAACCCCCACATAATGAAGTTCCAGAGCTTGCAATTCCAACAAACTGCTAATCAAAAGATCTCTTTCCACTGCCCCCACACCCCACTGGCCCCACACCCCACTGAAATAAGTGGACCCCCTACAATGGACTTTTTCAATACTTGATGGAAAGCTTCACCTGTCAGCTTGTGTATTTGCGTCACGCCCATCGCGGGGGAGGCAGGACGCAGACTGTAACGTACAGAGCCCCTGTCTGACCCCTGTTTCCTCTCATCCTGGCCCTGCTGATCCATAAAGATAAAAGACTTAGTCTCTTTTTTTAATCATGGGGCGGCCGTCTGATATGGAAACTGAAGCCTACCACCCCCCTCCTAGAAATTCAATATATGTACAGGGTTCAGACACAGCGGAAAGGAGCCGGTATTAAACTCTCCGCAATCAACATGCTGAATAATAAGCCCGTTGATATGCTGTATAATTGTTTTCCATTCTTTAATCTTATCACACACTTTAACAGCTTTTCAATAATGAGAAAGCATACATACTATTACCAAAGGCATCTCACATGGTATTCAGAATAAAGACTTGAATAAATTTCAGTAAATGTAAAGACTACATCTGTTGCAGAGAGATTTGGTTTGCGTATATATGGATAAACGTAGGCCAACATTGCCATCTGGTGGCAAGTTGGAGTATGACAGCAATATATGATCCTGTACCACTGGTTTGAAAACCCAAAATGGGTGAAAGAGGCCCTAAAAATTTGTAACAGGCTGAATATAATATGCTTACAAGGGGCCCAAAATCTGTAGCGACCCTCCTGTTCGAAACATAGATTTGTATGATCAGGGTTGTGCAGGTGCTCAAAGCTTAAAAAAGGAGCTCAAAACCTTTAAAACACACACATTCACATTAAATAGTTTGGGCAAAATGGGCAGATGCTCAGGCCACACACAAGATAACTAAAACTATCAGGGGAGGTAAAGCTTCAGGGTCACAAATCCATTCCTTTTATCCACTCTGATAATTTAGATTTTTTTTATTTTGTTTTTAGTGTTTCTTTGCTTCTGGTAGGAGTTTTTCTCTGTACAATCCCTTTTCTTTCTGACAAATTTTAAAAATACTTACAAACAGCATGCAGTACAATGAATAGCACTGAGACAAGTCCGTTGGTTTATTTTGGTTGGTGGCTACACAATATGGTGGTTCTACCACATGATGCACTACGCAATGATCTGTTGCCCATAATACACTACGTAATGATGTCGGTTGCCCCATAATGCACTGCACAATGACATGTGTTGCCCCAAAATGCACTGTACAATGACGTGTTGCCTCAAAATGCACTGCACAATGACATGTGTTGCCCCAAAATGCACTGCACAATGACATGTGTTGCCCCATAATGCACTGCACAATGACATGTGTTGCCCCAAAATGCACTGCGCAATGACATCAGTTGCCAAGCTCTATTGTCTCTGGCTGTGATGAGTTTCGCTGCATCCGTGTTATAGGTCAACCCACGCACAGGAAGTAAACAAAACACAGCTGCGTTAATTTATTTTAACGCATTAAATGTTTTAATTGCAACGGTTAAAACGTTAATTTTGACAGCCCTGATTTAAAAATTCTATGACTCATGGACTGTGAGTATTAGCTTGCTAATGCTTGGTAAAATTGCTAAAATGAAGATAACAATTTGGCTGGTCTGTTTCATACAAGCCTGTCTGTGTGGCTCTGTGTTCCAGGACCTGTGTGCAGATCACAGAGATGAGCTAAGGAGCGAGCCAGATCCAGACCAAAGGTCCAACAGCGAGCGCTCACGCAGTCCCTCCTCCGCACAAGGTCTGGACCTCAGCTCAGCCCGGGTCACCAAGGGTCACCGGAAGCTGCTGCTGAAGAGTGCTCCGCAGGAGGTCACCCGCGGAAACTGGGAACACCTTCTGCAGGTCCAGGAGGCCCGCAAAGGCCTGATGCGGCATATCTGTGGTCGCTACAGGGGCCGCAGCGCACGGAGCATCATGCCCCAGCACGTGTCCCGCATCTACGTTGAGGACCGACACAAGCTGCTGTACTGTGAGGTGCCCAAGGTAGGCTGTTCCAACTGGAAGAGGGTCCTCATGGTTCTGCAAGGCCTTGCCCCATCCACACAGGAGATCCAGCACGACGCTGTGCACTATGGCAACCACCTACGGCGGCTGGACAGCTTCGATCGTCGCGGCATCACCCAGCGCCTGGAGACCTACACCAAAGTGCTCTTCGTCAGGGAGCCGCTTGAGCGGCTGGTGTCGGCCTTCCGGGATAAGTTCGAGAACCCAAACACCTACTACCATCCGGTGTTTGGCCGTCCCATCATCTCCAGGTACCGAGCCAATGCCACGAAGGAGGCCCTGAATACCGGCACCGGGGTGACCTTCAAGGAGTTTGTGCAGTACCTCCTGGATGTGCGCCGGCCCGTGGGCATGGACATCCACTGGGAGCCCGTGGGCCGCCTCTGCAGTCCCTGCCTCCTGGATTACGACTTCATCGGCAAATTCGAGACCATCGAAGACGACGCCAACTTCATCCTTAACAGGTTGGGCGCCCCACCCAACCTCACATTCCCCAGCTTCAAGGACAGAAACCCAAACGCAGAGAGGACCTCTGCCCACATCACACAGCAGTACTTCACAAAGCTCAATGCGTCAGAGAGGCAGAGAGCCTACGACTTCTACTACATGGACTACCTAATGTTCAACTACTCCAAACCCTTCAAAGACCTGTACTGAGATCAGTTTGATATTGACTGAACTCACCATTTCTGCTTTGTGCTGATATTGGGGGAAAAAATCACTTTCCCCATTCTGAATCTGCTTAAAGAATCTTAATGCTGCTTGGGAATTCTTGCATCATTTCTCGACGAAGATAAACCTTTTTGCAATCCTTACTGTTGTGTATTACATAATACTAATTAACATTCAAGCACAAGTAAGAGACAAGTATGACTGCTATTATTTCTGGGGAAAAAAAAAAAATCTGCAAAAAGTGAAAGTTGCAGACATACCAAGAAAAGAAGTGCTATGCCTTAGGCTTTGTCTATGCTGTCTTTGACATTTGCTACTTAACTCTCATGTGCTGCTGGAGCTGAGCTCACGGCGCCACCTGGTGGTAATCTCTGGTGATAGGAAGGACGCAGCCAATGGACTAGATTATTGGAGCAGGCATCTTACATACCGCAAAGCAGGCTGGTTCCTGTATCTCCATGCTACACTTAACAGTCAGAAGAAACACCATACAAGTCCACCTCCAAGAGTGCCGGCATCACAAATCCAGTATTTTAAATGTAAAACGTATAGAAGGTACAATATTAAGAGGCATATCTATTTTTATATATATATTTGTACACGAGGTATAATCAAATTTTGTGTATGTGTGTGTCTGTATGCTGGACATTCATTGCTTATTTGTGCAACATATAATTGGCTAATTTTAACTGGCTAGATGTCACTGCACACCTAATTTTGGAAAGTAAGCTTTGGTTTCAGGATGTGCTGGTTATTAAGCAGTGACGATGAAGTTCAGTTGGGCCATTGTGTGTTTGCCTGGGTCCTTTACTGAGGAGAGAGATGGGTAACTCACTGGCAATGAGAATTTCAGCCACATGTACTGTGTGAGAAGACTGGGTGGTAAGCTGTGTTGTCACTTCCTGTTGAGCACTGGGTGGTAAGCTGTGTTGTCACTTCCCGCTGAGCACTTCCTGTTCCCTGCTGGTTGCATCTTGTCATCAGCTGATTCACACTCATGTTGGTTCTCATTAACTTTGACTCTTCTACAGCACCTGCTGAAGACATCAGCAGCATGCTTATAAACCAGAAATCCTAGGCAAATTTTCCAAACAACGCCCACAGTATTCCTTCCCAGTAGATCTTCAGAATCATGGACGTATTGCCTGGACACCATTGCTTGTTGCATGAAGACACACAGACTCATGATTGGTTGTCTACTTGTAGCACTGCAACAGATTTGCGAGGCTGACACCCTCTGAAGACAATGGGGCAACCAACAAGGGTCAACCTAGTCAGACGGGCCCAGCACTGAATCTTCCGGTATGCTCACTCTCTCCCCAAAGGTGTCTGATCCAAGGAAAGACGGAGAGTATGAAATTTATTCTTTGACATGAAGAATGCGTTAAATTATCATATAATGAAGGATAAGCACTGTAGACCATATTTATAGTTCGTTATGGGTTGCCCGTAAAAGCGCTGTAGACCATATTTATAGCCCTTTATTGGTTGCCCGTAATATGTTGTTCTGATGGCTTTAGTATTTTGATCCCTTGTTGGTATTCGCTCTGAGTCAATGGTACAGAATAAAGTGAACGTGACTGTAACTTTGGAGAAGACCTATAGAATAGCCCCCTCTACCCATCTGATCTTTGGGTGCTACGTGTGGGTATATGTATACAATAGAGATATATTCAGATGTACACTGTATCAAGTGAATGTATAACTGTTTTCCTGTCGATGCACAATTGTGTAAAAACATGATCTTAAGCCCTTTGCCTTATTCTTCACTGCCAGTGAACAGGTGTGATATCAGGAAGATGCTTTTTACGAGGATTGTTTCCCTCTAATGAGCATCTATGAATAAACGTTTTCAGTCGTCGATGGCTCCTTGGTGCTTGTTTCCTGTTCATCTTGATGGACCACTTGAAACACCAATATAGGCCCAGTGAGGAATGTATTATCCAGAAGGAAGTGGTGCCACCTAGTGGCCATCAACACCCAAACCAAATACAATCCTTGCATATCAAATAAAAAAGGAACAAAGTGAATAACATATTAAATCACTGAGACAAGTGTACGGGTCTTATACATACAATGTCATACTTATTAATAAAGCTTTCAAAGACCTTTACGTATCCTCAGAAGAATTTGAGATCAGAGCCCCAAACTCATACATCATACAAGCAAACACTCCCTACAGTTGATGATGACGCATATCAAATCCAACCAATACCCTCTGGAAAATCACTTGGAGCTGAGGGTACCTGCTGGAGGTCTGCAAAACAGTGTTTCACCTCACTTTGCTCCCAACTGACCCAAGGAAAATGACCTCAATCTGCTGTTTACGGAAAAAAATTATGGAAGAAAGCTATGGATCAAATCACAGATTGGATCAGACAACCTGCCTCATTCGTGAAATATTATTGTTTCAGTTAATGGAGCTAGAATCCTTCCACTTAGGTTCTTTTAGACCCTGAAAAAGCGTGAAAGAGTGAAATTCAATTTTATTGAAAAAATGTGTTCATTTTGTTGAAATCTAATGCTCAACCTTGCAAGCTGCCACAGCAACTAAAAGCATATTATGCTCACGGAATTTTGCGGTGCTAAAATGATGTAAAATAATTGAGTTCTTGCACATTGATGGAAAGGTAGCTATGATATAACTTTGCACAGACGGTCGTCTATTCCTGCCGGCTAAGTGGTTCTGTCGGTACCAAGCATGCACACTCCACAGCAGACAGCACTGAAAGTCAGGTACGACGGCTGCACTGTGAACAGATTTGCCTTTACATAGCATGAGACGGGCAGAAGGCATCGATAAACACCGATAGCTGAAGCATCTCCCACACTTCACGACAGCAGACTGTGGTAAGTATCAAAATCAGTCTCTTATACACACATATGTACAGATGGTTTCAGTAATCATTTTTAACACCCCCCCCCAGAAGCCAACACAAGCTGATAACAAACAAAATGTGCTAATTTGGTTTATTCAAGAAAAGAAGATGAAATTCAAAAAAAGGCGTTTGTTTTCAAGAGACAGCACCCGGCCGTATGATTTTCCAAGACTGTCTTTGTCAGAATATACATATATTTTTGCTGCCATAATTTCCTTTTTAATACTGACCCCAGACAAATAAATCACCCATTCACCAGCCCATGCTAGTTCCTTTTTCACAAAGCAGGATTTCTTGTTAGCCGGATAACTTGTTGGATTTAAGGTAGTCTGGGCTAAATGGAGTTTATCTTCATTCATCTACATTTAGCCCAGACTACCTTAAATCGAACAAGTTATCTGGCTAAGCAAGAAATCCTGCTTCATGAAACAGGCACCAGGTCATCCATGTCAGGGGGACACTATGAGCTAGGACAGGGTTTGTAAACTACCATTTCAACTTAAAAGACCTGGATGTTACTTAAGCACCAAGTTCTTGCTGTGTGCTGATTGGTCAGTCTCCTATAATCATGCATGTGTCAATAATGTTAGTGTGAAACAGCTGGATGAGTCTTTCAAACAAAGAAACAAACCAGTAAAAGCAGAGGAAGAATTTTTAAAGAAGCTTGTAAAAACTGAAATAGCTCTGGCCACTCTACCTGTAACCAGAGGTGGAAAGTTCAGGTTCAGAAAGTATAAATCCAGAACAAAATTTTGTTTTAACCAATAAGCTGAGTATAGAGAGTCCCATTTACAGAGAACTCAGCTAGAAAAAAATGGTCTGGATTTGTACTTTCCCACCTCTGCCTGTAACCTTTTGAGACCTGGACCAGTCCACCTCTTCCACTGTTACCAGAGCTTTAAGGTTGTGACTGAAACTTAGTTTAAAGGTTCTAACTGCATCTGTAACTCAACCACAACAAATACTGGTGACATTTCTTATTATTGAGAATAAACCCTCTGTAGGCTTCACCAGTGGATCTCTATCCTGGCCCTGGGTGACCCCCCCCCCCCCCCAAAACCAGATAATCCATGTCAGGGAGGACACTTTGAGCTACTTCGGGTTTTACAAACGACTTTCAAATTGAAAGGCTCCTGTGCTCGGCTAAATAGTTCAGCTCTTTTTGTACTTTGACTGGTTTGTTTCCTTGACTGAAAGACTCATCCAGCTGTTGCACATTAGCATTAGTGACACATGCATGATTATAGGAGACTGACCAATCAGCACACAGCAAGAACTCGGTGCTCAAGTGAAATCCAGGTCCTTTTAGTTGAAATGGTAATTTACAATTCCTGTCCTAGCTCAGAGTGTCCTCCCTGACATGGATTATCTGGTCACCCTAATAGCATGCCCTCACAATCCTTCCAGGGCATCCGGTCCCCAGAGTTCTAGCTGGGTTTTCACTCTCTCCCAATCTGTCTGCCCATTACATCATCCCAAATCAATCCACATGTTACACCTGTGTAGCTCCCTGTCAGAGTCTCCTCCTTGTCTGGTGTTTGGTCTCCTGTGGTCCAGGTGCTGCCTTGTTCTCTGTATCTCAGGGTTTAAGCCCACACTCTTCCGCTAGCTGACCTGCTGGTGTACGCTCGTCTGTGCTTTGTCTCCTGTTGAGGGCCCTGTCCCGTGTTTTGTTTCCTCCCTGCTATTTCTGTAAACTTCTACATTTGCACTTGCATCCAGCTTCCTGCTCACTTCTCCTGTGCAAACTGTGACAATTAACTTTATCAAGAAGAAAAAGGTGGCGATAGGTACAGCTTAAGGTTACCAGTTAATATAAAAATGTGAATTTTTCTATCCTGGTTAAAGTGACCTCTTTTCAAATTTCTGTATTACCACAATGTATTCAGTGTATTGCATAAGTATTAATATTTAAGAATATTTTAAATTCTGAACCTGTGGGTTATGTTTTTAAACATACTGAAGAATACTTACACTGTCAGAGAAAATGAGTACCAATTTGTACCTTTGCTTGTCACTGGGGCCGTACCCTCAAGTGTCTGCCAATTGTACCCTAGCTGTAGGTAAATGTACCTTGTAATGCACAAAACTGAAGTATGAGTCCATTTCTGTACCTTAAATTAGACTAAAAGGTACATTTGCCTACAGCTAGGCTACAATTGGCAGGCGCTTGAGGGTACAGCCCCAGTGACAAGCAAAGGTACAAATTGGCACTCTATTTTTATTATTTCTGACAGTGTACTCTGGAGTTGATTTTTTAAAAATAAAAACTATTTTCTAAAGGTCTGTTCTGGGTGTTCAATGCTTTTATTGCAAATGCTGTCAAAAAATCTCTTACTTGCTAGTTGAATTTCCTAGTTTAAATGATTTTAAATTTGTTTTTGACGAGCCATGTTTGACAATGTCTTTGTCCCGATGCTGTCCTGTAGTGTGACAGACTGCCAGAGGAGATCCGAGGTCACGTGTGCAGAGCTATTGAGGATTTTCAGGTGTGGTCCGGACTAGTCAGGGGATGTCATACTGTCAGAACAAAGGCTACAGCCCTGGTACAGTTTTGTACCCCAAGGTACAAATAACGTTAATGTACCCCCAGTGGTACAAAAATGTTACTCAGAGTCCATTTCTGTACCTTAAAAGGTATACTTGCCTACAGTTAAGGTACAATTGCAGAGCCTTCAGGGAACAGCCCCAATGACAAGAATTATACCCTCAAAGGTACAAATTGGTACTTTTTTTCTGAGACTGCAGAAAGTCATTTGGGCTGAGGTGCTCTAACATATGATCAGATCTCTTCAGTAATGCTAAGATACTCCACACAGTATTTATTGAGACCCAGGTCTGCTCAGGTGCACATGACAGTCCACTCAGAACTACCTGGCATGCGTCAGGCAGACATGTACTGAACTGAAGATGGTTTAAAAAATGTATGACTCAAAATTATTGACTGTTTCAACCAACAAAAAAACTGATAATGAATCTTAAACTTCTCACATTCAATTAAATAGGTTAATTGACAAAGGAGGAGTCCCGTTTGGCCTTTGTAGTCGTGTCTAATTCCAACATTACCGAACGTCTGCAAGGCAGGTATAAATTCACAGTGGCCACAAGGTGGCAACAAAGAACACAAGTAGAATTGTAGCAGACGTTTGACCAGATGGAAACGAGTAACTTCCAACAAGGAGAAACACTCCCAGTGTGCAACGACTGTGAGGTTATGTCTTAATCATTGTAGAGCAACATTTAAATATTTGTTGAAATATGCATGAGGGCTCTTTGCATAATGCTGTCTTATACAGTAAACATTTATACTATTAAAGAGGAGAGTTCTAAGTCAATACAGCCGATATCCTGGCAATCATATTGTACAAATAAATATATAAAAATATCCATCCATTTCCTGTAACCACTTATCATATTCAGGGTCGTGGGGGCATCTAGAGCCTGTCCAGGAGGCAGTGGGTGCAAAGCAGGGAACAGCCCAGGATGTGGCATCAACCCGTCACAGGACACACTCAGAGTGTGTCCTGTGTTACAATGATTAGAGTTACAATTTGGTAACTCTAATCAGCCTCAGCATGTTTTTAGACTGTGGGGGAAACTGGAGAACCCAGAAAGAACCCCATTACGACTCGGGGAGAACACTGGAGTACCCAGAGAGAACCCCGTTACGACACATGAACACTCTGCTGTGTAATGGTCCTCACAAACAATTGTGCAATTATACTATCAGTCTGGTAAACTTGGGATCAATAATTAAGTTAATCACACACCCACATCTCTGCTAGTTCATCTGTTACCTCAAGGGGGTGTTGCTAGGTATCCACTAAAGTACGTTCTAGACATTAAGACGTCAAAAGAATAACGTAAAAAGTACACACACCTCTGTGGCCCTTTTTGCTCGTCACCTAATGAAGTCATTTCAGGGATAGATAAAGATCATAAAAGTCAAACTGAACATCTGTGCAGACAGGAGAAGATCTGAACAAAGCCCATTTTATAACATTACCGTCGTCAAAGATGGCGTTGGCCTAATTAAGCAGGTAGCAAGGGGTGAGAGACCCAGGTGTATGACCAAAGGGCCCCCGCATGATGTCAGAGCAAAGGTGTGACATCGAACCCGTCCAAGTGTTTTGCATGAACTGATCCCAGAGTCCGTGTTTGAGTGGAAAGGCTGGGCATTTTTTATCTACGTTTACTTGTCAGTTATTTCCAAAGAAGATAAAAGCTTCAAACTTAGAAGGATAAACTTACAGAAATAGCATTTGATACATATAAAAATATCAGATTATAAACCAACCCAACGCTGTGCAGAACTGGGGCAGAAATACTTTACTGTCTATATGCAGACACAAAATGGACAAGTTTCTGAGCTTTGCAGAATTATGACCATGCTTTAGCACTGTCTTGTCCTAGACCATATTACAGGCCTATGCGTTACTCTGTTAAAAGCAGGATAAATGTCATATTAATCCAAATATCCAAATGTCCCCACATGATGAGGGACACCTGTATTTTGGCCTTGTGGTGTGTAGGAAAAACTCCTGCAATCAAAACACAAAAAAATGTAAAAAAAAAAAAGTCTTGTATTTTGTTTGGTTGGTTATGGTTAGGGCTGGGTAGGGGTTAAGGTTGTTATAGTTAGCATTAGCATTTTTCCCATAGAAATGAATGAGCGGTCCCCACAAAGATATGATTACAGGTCTGTGTGTGTGTGTGTGTGTGTGTGTGTGTGTAATGTATAGATTACATTGTGGGGAGATAAACACCTGTTATTATTGTAGGGACCATTTTTTCAGTCCCAAGAGGAAATTAAGTTTCATAAAAAAAAAAAAAACTGTGAATGTAATATGAGAAAAAACTAAAAATGTCAAAAGTTTTCTATTTTGTTTGGTTACGTGCAGTTAATGTTTGTGCTGGGTGGGGCCCCCAGGTACAGGTAGATAATAAAATACTAATTAGAGATGGATCCATCTCACCCTGGATCTATCTTCAGAGAACTTCCATTTTTTTGCAACACTGACAGTTAACATGGCATCAGTGATCTGGCATAAAAAAATCCTGTTCAGTCAGATGTGGAACCTATATCTGTGGACTACAGGCACCACAGAACAAGTGATTTCCGAACTTAGCCACACCATGTTCCTGCTTGACCTGGAGGACGGTCTTGTGCCATTTATATCTGTCCAGCGGCACAATCAGCCAGTTACCATCTGAAAACAACATGATGTCTGGCTATCGACTGCCTACAGACCAGAGGCGGATTGTAAACAGCCTCTGGTCGGTAACCTTAAAGTGATACATGAGCTGATTTCTTTTCCTGACCATCCCAGACGAAGTTGACATCAAATCGAGAACTAAAAGGAGCTTCACTGGGTGTTGCAGACGGATTGAAGTGTCACTCACAAAATACAGATTGAGTCAGCGCAACTTTGCAGTCACAGAAACACATGGACTCTGGTTGACGAACTAAGAGTTGATGAACTTCAAGTCAACGAACTGTCAACCGTCTTTAATTTTGCACATATCCCACCTCATAATCCAAGGACGCAGGTTTGGTTTCAACACTAGTATGCACCACCCCACCCCCTAAACACACACAGTAGTCTCACAATATTTGTAGGGACAAGTCTTTATCGTCTCCGCCCAAATCCACGCCCGCCCTTGTCCTCATTCCTGATCTTCTCCGGACTATGATAGTAAGTCCGATGAGGGAATTTTCCAGACTGCCGTCCTTCCTCTGTCGAGGCTCTCGGACCTCCCGGCAGACGGCGTGCAGACAGAGCGAACTCGTCGGCCCTGGCTGACGAGAGCCGTCACAGAGAGTCCGCAGGCCGCCCCAGCGCCTATAACTTATCCTGAGACACCAGGTGCTGCTGTCCAATTACCCGACTGTGGGAAAGGCCTTCAGCAAAGACGCCTTTGCCACGATGGATGGGCCTCTGCCAAGCCGGCGAATTAGCGCCGGGAGTCAAGTGAGCGGCCCTCCTAAGGAGCCAAGTGGAAGGGGCCAGACCGGACCCCTCCGAAGGGGATGCTGCTGTGTCTCTCCATGTTATGGCCACCTGGAGCGAGAGGCCGGAGCGTACCAATGCCGGCCTCGTCGTCTTAGACAGGGGTGTTCCTCGGGCTATTTTGAGGGGGCTTTGCCCTCTCAAATAACTGTACACTAATTACTTCAAATAGTGTTCTCATTCATTTTTATTTTAAATCAGATCCCCCGTTTCATAAATCCCTAGTGGCACTCCAGATCCTACCCTTTCATTCCGTAGCATAAGGGTAGAAGAGCGACAGTAAATGGGACCAAAAATCATGGGTCTGTCCAGCTACCAATTCGTCTTTTATTAATAAATTGCACAGTAGATGTTTATCCAAAGCAAATAACCATACAGTCATATAGCTGGGTAGTGAATGAGACAGTTATGGTTAAGAATTAGCTGCCTAATTCCCATACCCAGCACTATAAATACAGTCCAACATTTTAACGAGACTGTATCCCTGATATCCTGATAGCAAGGCCTAAACTGAAGTCTGGAGCATCATCGTAACCTAAGGGTCACGATACACAGACCAGGAGTGTTCTGCTGTCGATGTTATTTTGCTTGGCCCATGAGTCTGAAAACAGTAACAGGAAGCATGCAGTCATGCTGGAAAGGCCCGGGTGTTACTCAATACCAACAACGCAAACATCATACTTGTGGTCTTGGCAAGACCAGTCTTGCTAACTTGCCTCCCGAGAACAAACGTGGGGCGCAATGAATCATGGGATTGGTCTCGTTCAGCGAGGATGCAACCAATGTATCCTTGATATTTGGGGTGGGGCAGGAACGACATCCGGGGATTTTTACCATCCTCTGTACTTCTGTTCTAGTATTGGACCTGGTCTTCAGCAAAGGAAGATGATGTAAAACGGGTAATCAGGAACACAAGTACGGTCAAGTACGCATATTGGGATAGTCCGCTGGTCTTCACTGTGAACTCCCTTCACATGAAGCAGGGGTCCAGCCTAAACGCATGATACAGAAAGATGCTGAAAGGATGCTGAGGATCATCAGTGAACAGGTCATGCATTCAAGAGGAGAAAAAACCTAAAGCCCAAAATACAAAGCATAACCAAGAAGTCTTTGACCTGGGGGCTCTTCCTTGCTATCCCACAGACCCCTCCCTCCCATGAGGTCAGCTGATCAGTGTCACCCTCTGGTCCTTTTACACAAACCATCACCGTAAGGAGACGATCACTCACTGGAAACAGAAGAGACCATAAAGATCTGGAGTATGGAGCTTGTGTGGCACAGGTGATGACGGCAGAGCAATCTTCACAACAATGAACACGCCATTGGGAAGCATAAAGACCCAAACAGAAAATGGAATGTTCTAGAACAATGCTATCTCTATGGTCGCCAGGAATCATCATCAACTTACCAACAATAATAACACAATTATTAGACAAGGCCTTTGACTGGATATTGTTACAATACTCATCAGAATCACATATTTAGTTAAATATTAATACAACTGCTCAATAAAAACCAAACAGTATCATACTTAAACATCTACATATAAAATGCTGGTTAGTTTTAGTCAACATTGGAGGTACTGGTATCATCCCAGGAAGCTAATCATAAAGTCAACCTACCATGTCTTTGTCATCACCAACACAGACTCGCTATGTCGAAAAAGCTAACAGATTAGACAAGAAAACATGAAAGGTTAAAACTCGCCTTTTCAAAGCAAGTTACTGAAACTGCATATACTGTATAACCATTAAAATTTCATCAGCTCAGAGCATCAGTCCCCTGCCCCCCAGTCTACAGCAGGCCGCCCTGGGCACTGGGGAGTCTTTGAGCACCACCACCGCTCCCCAACCCCCCGACGTCCATCTCCTCAGCCCCCGGGTCCCAGCATGCCCCAGGTTGGCTCCCACTGTGCTGGGGTGGTGGTGGGGGGGGGGGGTGTCCGTGTTGACAAAGCCTCTCTGAAGCTAACAAATTAGGATCAGGCTGTATTGGCTGCAAAAAAAAACGCCACACTCCACAAAGGGCAGCCGTGGTTTTTGGCAGCATAACCAGCGGAACAATAAATACCCCCCCCCCCACCGTTCCTACCTCCAGAAGCCTCCAACGCAAACATGCAGCATTACACCCCAACTAAACCTCGATAATATTCGCCAGCCTGCACAAGTGGAAACCATACTGGATATACACCCACCGGCCCCCATTCTCTGAGGTTTCAGTCCATTAGGGACTGTGGGGTTACGCTCTGTTTCCCCCCGACCATATTAGGCTGGCAGGTCTCCATGACGAGTGTCTGGACAGACGGGTGAGACTCTCATTCCCACAACCTCTGTCAGCCTAAACACAGTGGTGCCATGTTGCTTTGTTAAATCACGTCCCTTAGCTGCTTAGCGGTTCCCTGATTTGCATATCAAATTGTGTACCTTTTATATTGAATTTTACTTCACACTTACGTAACCCTACACACATACAGAGCAAGGTTTTTAACTGAAGTAGCTGAAATAAATTAACAATCGGTGGGCTACGACCCAGCGTCATGGTGGCGCGGTGTTTAGCACGCCTGCCTCTCAGACCCCCACCTTTAATCTCTACATGTGTGGAATCAGCATGCTCTCCCTGTGTTGTTGTGGGCTTTCATCTGGGTTCTCTGATTTTCCACCCCCCATAGCCCAAAAACATGCTAAGGTGAGTTGGAGTTGCCAAATTGTGTGATTGTGTTTGCCGTATGATGGGTTGGCCCTAGGGTGACCACCTAATCCATCTCAGGGACAAGACTATGAGCTACTTCAAATTTTGCAAACTACTTCAAAACTGAAAGGCTCTTGTGCTTGGCTAAATTCAATTCTTCTTATGCTTTAACTGGTTCATTTCCCTGATTGAAAGACTCATCCAGCTGTGTTACATTAACGTTAGTGACACATGCATGATGATAGGACACTGACCAATCAGCACGCAGCAAGAACTTGGTGCTTAAGTGATATCAAGGCTCTTTATTTAACATAAATGGCATTTTGCAAACCCTGTCCCAGTTCATAGTGCCCCCCCCCCCCCCCCCCCCCCCCCCCCCCCCCCCCCCCCCCCC
>JAODJU010000007.1:13071653-13090190 GCA_026776725.1 Gnathonemus echidnorhynchus | reverse complement strand
TTTGCTCAGTTTACCTTTAGTTATATATTATTATTAATGATTAATGATACTATATAAATGCAAATGTGATTAAAGAAGAACAGCATCAGGCTAAAATTAAATTTTACACGCTGCTCACTGGTGAGTTGTGCTATTTTTAGAACAGGTCCGTGGGCAAATCATGTGGTCCTTGGGGGCATCCTGGTGCCCGCGGGCACCATGTTGGTGACCCATGCTCTATACCACTGCAACATTGCAAAGGACAAGCAGGTAAAGAAGATGGATGGACGGATGGATGGATGGATGGACGGAGGGATGGACTACTGCAGCATGATCCTGGACCCTAAAGCAGCTTGGTCAAAGCTCCAGGTCTTTCTCTATTATGCTGTTCAGCTTCTGTAAATTTCCTACCAAAAAGAAGACCCACGAACAGCAAGCGGGGCCCTCACTGTAGAACTTTTCTCACAACGCGAAGCAAACCCTGAACATTCACACCGACCAGCTCCGGAAATATCTGCACCACCTGACAGCAGCATAAATTAATCATCATTAAAAAATGAGTAATTAACATTAAGTGGCCGGAAAAGGTTGCCTTACTCTTCATATATTAATTTAATTTTTAATTTTTTTTGCACTCTTTTAATTCCTGACGGTTTAGGTGAGCTTCATTGTCTTTTAATACCGCAATAGCAGCTGTCTGGCTTTTCTGTTTGACAAAATGTCTTCCCGGGACAATGTCACCACCCCAGCACGGCTTAGTGACGGCTAAGGGCACTACGCTTCATTACCTGTCTCGCTACTGCATCATTACAGTGTGATCTGCCAAACGGCCACCCAGTTCCCATGGAAAGGTCGCTGCCTGCTGCCAGAGATGGTCAGCCCCCGCGGGGACATGATGAACAAGCCCTCTGACCATCCGTGTCAAAAAGGGCTCGATGGCCTTTGATGGCAGAGCTCCCGTCTTCCCCGAGTGGAGATAACACAGTAAATGTTGCTCAGATTCATGTCTTCCTTCGAGTGGAAACACAGACAAGCGTGTAGCAGTTTTTCACTTAAGATCAGCATTAGATGTTATTTTGCCCCATTAAAAAATTGGTGAGGAGAACGAAGGAAAAGAAGGTTCTTACTTTTAAAAGCATATTGACGTTTTTTTTTTCTATGGCATTAAGATCACAATCTGTGATTTCGCTCAAACACCTAGACAATCTCGGCTGAATATAAACATGCTGAATTAATAGCGCAGTGGTTGTCAAAACCGGCATTTAACAGCGACTGCAGCCAGGTAGACAGACGCGATTCGCACTTCATTTTAACTTAATTGCCTGTGCTCGGCACTTCGGGGAATTGCTGAATCTCTTCAAGGGAGCTGTTTGTACACAGCACAGGCGAACGTATTCTAATAATAACAGGCACTTTTACGCGGGTTCACAAATAATGAACAATGGTTTTCGGCGCTGAATGACAGACGCACAAACACCGCAAGCAGGCAGCAGGCAGGCGTAGGATCGAGGACACGGGAGAGTGCAGAGGAACAGGAGCGCAACAAAGCATCAAAAGACGGCGCCGCGGACAGAAAGGCGAACTCGGGAAAAGAAATTGCAGTATCAGTAAATTGGAAGTGTACCCAAGAAAAAAGACCCACTCCGCGTCCTAAATGTGGTTTGCGTTTCACCTAGGAAGAAGTCCGACAGAGAAGTTGGGTAACTTCAGCGTGAATAATCTCTAGAGCTGATCAGGTCACCCTAAGATTCATGCATATGAGAATTTGACTTATATTTTTAAATAAGGACACTCTGATATGTAGTTTTCGATAAATAACATAATTATATACATATTTATAATTGTTTATTTGCCAGAACACACATTTTCACCCATATACATTTCCAAATGAAATGTCCCATCGTGAAAAACACGATTAAGACCATTGCTCAGTCTTCATGCTCCAGGCTGGATGAGCTGGAAGGAAAGCATGAAATGAAATCAAATTTTGTTCAGGCTCAGGTTGCACACACCTTCAGATCCCCTTTCTGTACAAAATAAGGACCCCAATGCCTTAATACAAACCAGCTTTTCCGCGCAGATGTCTCACGTTGATGGTCTGCGCTATGGTCGGTATATGTAAAATATGCATTGACTTGTAAAAAACGTTGGCACCCCATGAGAGCGGAGTTGAAATTGCATATGTCCTCTGCTAGCCTATTTGCATGCGCTAAGCAACTGCTAAGCATATTAGCCTGATTTGTCCCATGTGAGGCGAGGAGGGGGGTGTGACCCAGCAGTGTGTCACTGCCCACCCCACGTGTCACAGAAGTGGCTGGCCAGACCCCCGGCTGTTTGTAGAGAATGGGCAAGCTCTCTGTGGGCCTGCCAGACAATGGCTCTGCCATCTGGATGCACGACACGTGCCATATAGTGGGGGTGGGCGTCGGCATTTTCATTTGTCAGGAAAGACTTAGCTGGGCACCTTACACCCTTCGTCTCGATCCCAAAGGCCCCATTGGTCACTCGAAGCAAGTCTCAACGGCCCACTTACAGGGTTACACTGCCTGGACTTGACCTAAGCCCCTGAAAATGCAGCTTGGCAGCCGGCCAGCACAGGTCGACACGTACAGGAGCCCCGATCACAAAGACAATAAAGGAATCAGGGAATCAACGCGACTGAGCCAGCAAAGCACTAGATGCATTCGCTGGAAATTCTCCGGGGCCCACTTTAGTGGCTGAACATCTCGTGATCTTTCACCGTGCCAGAATGCCAGTCTCTGCCGTGGCTGCGGGAATTCCCGAACAACTCATCTTTGCTGCGACACACACGCGCCACATAACGGTTAGACGTGCACACGGGGTTCGTAAAGGAACGCCGGTTGATGATATGGACTCCATTCCATTACATGTGCAATGACACAAAAGAACAGATATCGTTGTGTAAATATATGGAAATTCTGATGTACGGCTATTGAAATTTGAATGAATAACTCACAGGATATAAGACTTCAATTGGCACAAAAGCAAAAGGTTACAAATTTGAATCTTACAAGAAAACACTCTGTTGCATCACTCATCCAAGCGAAGAACAGAACTGCCAGTAAGATATGTTGGATTGTTTTAGGTGAAGAGTCTGTTAATAAATCTAATACCAGATATGATGTAGGCTACTCCACCATTGAGTAATTAGTAGCACGTGATTTTTTTTTAAAGAATTCACTTAAAGACCATTTAAAATTAAAATATAAATTGATTTCATGGCTTATTATTTGAAAAAAAGTATCGTCGTGTGTACGCAAGATGATGTACTTGAAGCTCATGCCCATTTGATTCAGTGGCAGACAATCTGACTATAAATTCGATATTGCTCGTTCACTGCCAGCCAGCCAGCAGGGGGCGTTATCACGAGTGACAGATTTGTCTATTTCCTAAAGGAATGAAGCATTTTAAGTGAGCAGAGCAAAAGAAATACAGCACTCTACGTAAACAAATCATACACAGAGCACTGCTTTATGCAGCAGGAAATGTGACATTTTTCAAAGTGCACAGTTGCTCCTTTTGTGAACTTTTATGGGAAAACGTAGTTGAAGGCCTGCCAGCGAGCAGACACGTATCGCAGTATTCTGATCTTCGGAAAATAGCAGGATAAAATTATTACGCATAAAACATGACATAAGCTTCTAAACATCAGTGCGATCGTTACAGATCGCGTTAGACGCCTGTGATGTTACGACAGCTGGCCTGCGCGCAGCCCACATACTGTACTGAGATACAGCTGAAGAGTTTTACAGGATAGGCTTACCATTTCGAATAAACCATGTAAATAAGGGATTTCATGTGGAGCATTGTGATTAATATAACATATAAATATAATTAATAATGTGTCATTAACTGAAAAATGAATGAATTCTTTTTTATCAGACGCAATTGCATGTATGTAGGTAAGCCTATATGAAAAATTAATGCCGATCGTTGAATAAAAAGCCATAAATAGAAACACTGATCAATGTAGGCTCATATATTTAGACATAAGTAAAGGACACTATAAATATATATATAACTTAACTATCTCCTAACTTTTTAACACCTACGGTTGACTTAATGAAATGCACTCAAAATATTAGCGTGATCTTTTGTTCCATAGTACAAAATATCATTTAATCAAATACCGACGAGCTGCTTGATGCAGGCTTCTATAAACGGCTAAATTATGTCATTTCTGTGCACTATATACTCTGTACTGACTCAACCAGAGAGAAAAGCTTACATAAACCTACGTATGGTTACTGAACTCAAAAAAGGTACTTATTTCTGCAAACTTATTAACTTTGTTGTCACATTCAGGCTAAAGGTGGTTTTGGGAGGATCTAATTTAAGGTATTAAAATAATACTCGCCTGTGCAGAAACAGCGGGGCCTGCAGAGCCTTGTGCTGTAGTACTTTGTAATGCTTTTAGCACCGCTGCTAATGACACCTGCTTTTGAACCTTGAGGCAAAGTTATTATTCTTATGGGGTCATGCATTAATGCATGCCCTTAATTTACATACATGTCTCTCTGAGATGCCTGGCAAGTGCTGATTGATTCTGTATTCTAGTGAACGATCCTTCTCTGTTTTTCTTCCCATAATACGTCACATATTTTACGTATAAATATAGCCCTACGTGCGTATGCATTTCTTCACCTGAGTTCTTTGAAAGTCGAGTATTTCAACACATATATATTTAAATATTTATTTTAAATAATTAGATCGCCTTGTGTTTATGCAACCAAGCCTTCCAAACTTATGGCCGACTAATCTGAAAATTAGTAAACCTAAGATTTGATTATTCATCGCTTGTTTCATATAGGAATTAACTAAAGCCAGATATCTATATTTAATATATATTGATATACACCATTAGTTCAAAAATGAAATCTTCCCAAAACTAAAATATTTAAACAGAAATTAACGTTGCCATGGGGTGAATTTAAGTAAATGTGTATAATTAAGAACTGCAAGACATATCGGTTTACGATCAATGTACCATAACAAAACATAACCTTGTTGAAAAACACGAACCTACATTTTTATATAGCAGCACTTGATTTAGCAATGGGGGGGGGGGAGAGATTACTAATATGACATTTTGTCCAAATATCACTCCTGACTAAATTCTGTCGCAAATACTTTAGATATGTAATTGCGTTAAATTCTCTTGTTTAAAATCCCGTAGATCACTAGTGTGTCTGCTGAAGGACACCTTGAGATACCTCTCACAAACGTGTTGTGAACTTTACACCGCTCATCAAACCTCCTTGAGGAACATAATGGTCAGAATATCCCGTATTTGTATGGCGCATACAAATCCTCGGGCTGACCTACTTCTTCGTCTCCTTCTCACTTCAGACACTCCGCTAAAATCCATAAATTAAGGAAATTAACTGATGGGGCCCGAGGCAACTTTGTAAGCTATTTAAATCTTTAAATTTACAACATCTTCTGCATTCTTCGTGTAATTGAACTAACTCGGGGGTTGGTACTTTAATGAGGGGAAAAATACAAGTCTTCCTCTGGTTTGTGCTCCCGAAGACAACAAATTTCAGCCCGAGGGAACAAAGCCCCTGTTTCTGTTGTAAGGAGAAGGGAATCGGGGGACGTTCTCATGTCGCACCATGTTCGCGTTATACTAGTCTTCTTGTATCCGGCCAGTTTCTCTAGAATGCTGCGATGTAGTATATATTGTATTATAATCACATTATATCTTTTTGGGTGGATGGCCTATAATTCTATATCCGTCTCCCGGTATGCATTTGCAGAAATAAATAAGTTCGTCTATGCACAATACAGCATGAATTTACATGGACTTGGAACCATGTCAAGGCTCTCTTAACATTAATTAACGTTGCCTTTGGTCTTGCCTTGATCTTGTGGTTTCTCCTGTGACCATTAATCTTTTCACACGCTGGTTGGCGCCAAACATCAAGAAAATACGCGGAGCATCGACTGTATTTGGGAATACTGTAATTAGAAGGCGCACAATGCAGCGTGCATTATTCAAATGTATTTACACGCCAATAAACAAACAAATAAATAAATAAATAATCAGCTAACCTATGTGAGCACCCTTATGGGGAGGGTGCGTGATGACACCTTGTTCACAGGTTATATACTCTGCTTCCACATAGTACAGTGCATTTTTCTGGACAGAATTTTATATGCTTAACATATTCCTGTTTTGTGCATATAAATATAAATCAGCCATTTATTTCATTTTCTGGCAAAATGAATATTTTTGAGGGGTTAAAGATCTAGTTGCTTAGCTTGCAGCCTGCTTTTTCCCCAGCCCGCTTGCATGGGAAATCTTCACGCCAGACATCTCCATCTAGCCGTGTGCTATAATTGAAATGGCGCTTTTCGCTCCGGGCGAGTTGTGAGGGCGCTTTTCTGCAATAGCAGCATGCATGTCGATAGACGTCATTTGGTTTTAATGGCCTACAGGAAATTTGGCGTTACAGCGCGAGATATTAGCAAGGGGAAAAGGACAGGAAAACCAACCGCGTGACAAAAACTGCTTATAGGGATCTACGTATTCAACATCAGCATTTCTTTTATAGATTACTTTTATCAACAAGTTATACTGCGCTTTCCTCGATCGTCGTTGAAAGTGCAATTGACAGGAGAAGCGTGCCTCGCGTTAGTTGTTTGGGGAGCGAAAATTTATGCCTCGTTGAAAATGCCTGGGGAAATATTACATCAGACGAAATGACAATGATTAAAATCTGATTTTTTTTTCTCTCTCCCCCCATCTCCAAGTCTGTTGAGCGACGTGACACTGTTTGTGATACTCAACGGCACTGAACCGTTATCCCGCAGCGAACCGCAAGTTAAAAAACCGTTACCGGGGACTGATTTTTGCGGAAAAAAGAGCCACTAATGATTCAGGCTGGCGCTCAGATAATCGCAATTTCAAGGTAAAAGAAAAAGAGGAGAAACGCGGCGTTTTCATCTCGAAATTAGCTAGGGCGCGAGTAGGGTTGAGCTAATTGTAGCCTAATCCTTGCCCCAGAGGCATTTGGAAAGCCCGGAGCAAGAACTCTTTTTTAGCTCCCCTCTGTTATTTAGAGACGGATTATTGGCTTTCTTCTTCTCATAACAGAGCCGGCAGTTTCATTTTAGGAAAAAGAAGGACAAGACGGCAAAAAGGATCCCGCAGCCAGAGCAAGACCTCCTTCTGATCTGAAGTATACCGAGATAAAAAAAGGGGGACGGAGAGCTTTTTCCTATGTACAAGGTAAGGAGGCGAAGGCGCTTTCCGCGGCGCTTTTGTGCGGACTGCCCGCTCCGAACTAGTTAAGGCGGACTAGGTACATGTCTTTAAAGCCACAGCGACCCTTTTTTTAAAAAAAACCTAACGCCTCGCTCACAGTTTCAGGGCTTTAAAAGCCACTTTGCGAATATTTTCTCTTTAAAAAAGCTGTGCATGGCGGGCAGGAGACTGGCGGAATGTGGGAGCGGGGAATTGCACTTAGTTTGGCTGAACTTGGGGGAAAAGGAAGGGAAATCGCAGCTCGGCGACGAGGATAAACTGGCTGGATCTGGCTCGGGTTTCCTCGGACTTGGTAAAATGTTGGAAACGGTACGCCGGGCTCCGATAACACTCTCCGCATTATAAGCGGCAATGCCATTCTTAAAACATATATTTCAGTTGATTAACTGGGCACTTAATTTACTGGCTTCTTGCGTGCATTGTTATGCGAGCCAGTAGGGATGTTTCTTGCCCAGACATTTAACAGGCTGTGTCCGTAATAATGTAATAAAAACGGAAATTTCGGATCTGCCAGTTGCCTTTTGATCTGTATTATTAACGTTATTATGTGGCGCTTTTTAGTTATACCGTTTTCGCATCCAAATAAGCATTTTATGATTTCTCGTATGTGTAAAAGACGCCATGTTGTGTAATTGGCAGAATTTAGCCCTTGGCACTAATGTAATGTTCAAGAGGGTAAACGTATGGAAATCACGTATTACTCTTACAGCTCTTTATTTATTACCTGCATCGGTACTGTTACCGTCGCCGACTGCCTGTTAATATTAATGTTCAGGAAGTATCTTAAATACAACAGCGCCAGTTGGTATTTAAATTGTAAGCTGAAATATGTTGTAACACAGTTCAGACACATGTAAGACAGTAAATTACATTTAACCTAAAAAGTTACCTGCGTGGAGGTTTATATGTTAAAATCCGACTTTCTCATTTACTCTCTTCTTATGTACAAGTATCATAATGTTTTAAAGTGCCAATTGTTTAAACATCGTAAAAGGTCCGGATTCTGATTTCAAGTGAATTTTTTTTTATTCGTTTTTAGTTATTTTTGGTTATGTATTTTAAAAGCCGGATGTCACGATGGATGTTAAACGAGCAGAGAATAGTTAGAAAACGCAGTGGATGGGAAAGCGATGATCCAGTCCGGCAGTGAACAGATGTCGGGGCTGATCTCATTAAAGACGAGGCAATGGCCCTTTTCCAGTTCGTATGTTTATTTTGTCTACGGTCTCATGAGGACGTATAGTGGAGCTATGAAAAATTACGTAATAAACCCCAGCTCTGAATATGGACCGTTCATTTATGGGCTATTCATTTCTTTATTTCATTTGTACGTTATAGTTAAAGACTTAATGACTTACACCATCTTTGTTTTTCAATCCCTGTATCCTTCTGTTTCAGCCCCTCTGGCTGTTCCTTTATTTTTATGTAACCTTTCACCTTTTAGGTCCTGTGTGTGTGTGTGTGTGTGTGTGTGTGTGTACAGGCCTGTAACTAGTATATTCCATCAACATTATTATCAGTATTAGTTACTATGGCCCTGGGCTATATGAAGAGGTGGGATAGCTTCATACGCCCAAGACTTTTTTGAATCTTTTGAAGTCTTTCTTTCTCTGGGATCTAAAATGTACTATCCAGAGTGTGTATTAAATGAACAGTATTCCTGAAGGCTCCTTGTGCAGCAGGCTACACCCTGGAAAATTCTGTCGTCTTTCAGCACTGTCTCCCCAGGGCATTTCTCCTGGGGCTCAGCACCACGTGGAGCTGCACCAACAGCCTCCTGCTTAGCATTTATGGGTAAAACTACAGCTCGGCCAATCAGAAGCCCTTTCAGTGAAATCTCTCTCAAGCTGTAGTGATATGGCTCATTTAATTCTCCCAGCATAACTGATGTACCATTAATGAATTTTTTAAAAGAGTGAATTATCGTTACGTGGTCAGCACGGATCATGCGTGGTGTGTTTTTTAATCATGGAACATGTATGTTGAGCACCATGTCATGTATTGCCGGGAGCTTTATGAAATGGAAACTGCAGAATAATAAAAAATCACTGGAGCAAATGCAGCAAAAAGTGAAGAATTTACAAGGCACCTTGTTGACAATTTATATCCTGGTATCTTTTATATATTTAAATTTTTGTTTACTGAATTTTGGTAATAGACATCAGCACTAACGGGTACAGCAACAGGGCTCATGTTGGGACTTGAACCAACAACCTCCAGGTTACGGAACTGGCTTTAACCATGGCCCACCTACTGGTAGATTGCTGCAAAGTATTGAATTTTCCTCCACTTTAATCAGAACAGTCACTCTGTATCACATAGGATTCTGTTTTATAGTAACCTTGATATGTCACACTTGACATGTCTGTAAACCAATAAAATAGTTCTCTGGCCTGTAGCACTGGGGGCACTGACACTAGAAGCATCCATTGGTGAATGTTACATAGTTATTGTAACACAGCCAACAATAAATTACCTCTCCGCTGCTGTACTGATGGTTATCAGTGGTGTTTATGTATTTGGACATTGTGGGTTTACAGGGAACTTTTCTTGTTGTACAAAACAATGCATAAGCTGTTAATGACAAAAAGGTTTTTAAAAGGTTAGGTAAACACATGGAGAGGGATTTTTGTTATGGGAGTTCTTATATAACTGAACTGTTTTGTTGCTTAAGCAATGGCATGGGTTTTTAATAACTAAAATTGTTTTGTGAAGTAAAATGATGATCTAACTGAAATGCTGACATGTCTCTAAGAACACCACATCAGACTTGTCTAGAATGTGATCATTTCTGTGACTATATGAATTTGAAGGCTGGACATTGAAGAAGCAGGACAGGATGTTTATATCGATGCCTTTGAATTTGCTTAGGTGCCAGCAAAGTCTTTTAAGAACACTTAACTGCAATTAAAATGGAAAAAGTGGATTCTTGAACTTTCGGTTAAAGAATAAATGATGAGATTGCAGCTGTCTCATTTTTGGCATGTTTGGCATGTTCGGCATGCACAGAAGACCATCGGGCTTGGAAGAGTTGAAACCAGAAGAGGAAGTTGAATGGACTCGATCATCACTACAAAGCAGATTTCTTTCGGAGGCTGAATACCTGGACAGAAGATAAAGTCCTGAAAGAATAGTTTCCAAAAGATGACATTGACTTGAACACTTTTTATAAATCTAGTCCAGTGTAAAATACTCATTGCATCAGACCAGACACTCTGCAGCTTAGAATAACAATATTATACATATAATAATAAAAAAACAATCTGCGATGCACATTTTCCTGTCATGTTATTCAGTCATTATGTAAGAAGGAAAAAAAACTTAAGTACTACTTATTTATTTACTCAGCACAAGTTTTTGCTTTCAGCATTTTTATGACATTAATTAAAATTTTTACACTTTTACCCTGTTGTACAATGGGATATATTTCAGTGAAGCAATTTAACAGTACAGTGGTTAGCTTAGGGGTACAACATCTTGGGATTTAAGCGTGATATTTTGGTGTCAGTGTTGTATCACTCTGGCTAAACAAGGTCAAAGGTCATCCGTTTGTTGCTATTAAATATGCCACATGGTTTTTTGTTATGTTCACAGAATGGTTCACGATGTGCCGTTTTTGGTGGTTAGGGAGCCAGACTGATTGGCAATATATTGCTGGTTCCAATTGCAGGAGAAGCGAATCTGTTGCACCCCAGAGACCGACTGTTTTACTGAGGATTACATCCATGAAAAAAAATGCTTAATTCAGTCTTGTGTGATTTCAGGTGGAGTTTGATCAAATCTGGGTGATATCACTGAAGCACTGAACTGTGAGCTGTTGATGTTGCAGTATTATATTTGAGCTTTATGTTTGCATCCACACCTGCCTGAAAAAGAGTCCCATTAATTAAACCCTTTCGAAGCTATTTGCTTGTTCCCTGTACCTTTTCATTTATGCATTTTAGGTGAATGTCTTGAGTTAAATATGCAGACAGGCAGGTGGATATTGGTTCACGATACCCCTGATCGCAGTGATAGCAGTGTCCTTCTCCTCCCCGGGGGCTGCCCCGCTCTCGTTTTGTAGGAAGGAAGAAGCATGTCGCGCCTGTCTCTGACCCGGTCCCCAGTGTCACCTCTGGCTGCGCAGGGAATCCCTCTCCCGGCCCAGCTGACCAAGGCAAATGCTCCGGTTCACATTGACGTGGGGGGACACATGTACACCAGCAGTTTGGCCACCCTCACCAAATATCCCGACTCCAGGTGAGGCTCCTGCTCGCTGGCACCTCTGCCTGCTCACCAAACGGCTGCTTAACCCCTGAAAATCTTCAGCGAAAACATGGAACAGTGACTTAATTGTGACAACGTTGTACTATTTTATGATTTTGAAAACCATGTGTTTGTTTTGCTGTTTTTTTGTGTCCTGCTGCATCAGTTGCTTTTACCTATTAAATATTCCTTAAAAAATCCATAAATAGAATCATTAGAATTTATCGTAGTGGTAGATTGATTGAATGATCAGTGGTGTATTTGGTTGACATTAAAAAGAATGCTCTTTGCATGCTGGTAGAGATGCGTAGCGCATTTGTTGGGCAACTTTGTTGTCATCTTGCAGCTCCAGGGTTGCAGGTAGTGATGGGCAAAATGATACTTATGAACCATTTGATGTATTTTTTGACTCCACTAGATGGTGCTGCCTGTTCAAAAAAGGGCTCAAAGCATGCTCCAAAGCAAGCCAAGAGCACCATCTAGTGGGGTCAGAAAATACAGCAAATGGTTCATGACGCTTCATTTGCCCATCACTAGTTGCAAGGTACTAGTCCAGCCTCGGTATGTTGGGAGTTTGTCTGTCTATCCTGAGCATCCTTTTGGCTGTGGCTGGTGGTACAGGGTGTGTGTGTACACATATACCTTCTATTTCCTGGGAGGGGCTCTGGATCACTGTGTCTTTCTGGATAAAACCAGTCCATCACACGGTGTTCTCTGTTTTGTCAGATAACAGTCATAAAGAGTGTTTTTATTTTTTGTCAGCCGTTTTTATTCTCTCTTTAATTACAGCTTTGAAAACGGTCATTTAATGTCTGGTGTTAAAGTGCTGCTTCCGCAAAGCTGGCTTGATATTTGGCCATTTCTAAAATGTGTTTACCAGCACCAATTTAATAAGATGGTAACTTTCAATTGCCTGTAGTCGAGTGAATCCAGAAACCGTTATACTGTGGGCCTGGTTATTTCTATTACTGCTGCATGATATGACACAAAGCATCAACTGTGCTTCGTGTAGACTGTAGAGGAACAGAAACATCAGTACATGTGCATTATCACAGTTAGTCGTATTGTTTCACTCTTTGTTGCATCTAACAATTAGACATTTTGACATTTGGTACAGCTTGGCCATATACCAAGTGGGTATTGTATAATATTGCCTTACGATTATCGGTCTGCTCCATTTCGTCTCGGCATTTTCCATTTCAAAAGAGGCCAGTTGTATAGTTACAAAGTCCAGTGACAGAGGGCAGGAGGTGGAAGTGCCCGGTTCCATGCTTCATGTGACGAGCTTCGCAATGAAACGGATTAAAATCCCAAAAGCAGCTGATGTCTTGCTTACTGTGAAGTTAAGAGCTTGGAGGTTTAAACAAAACTCGGGAATGTTGAAAATGAGTGCTGCACAATTATTCCCCCCCCCCCCGCTGTGCAGTATTTACATGCATAACTTTTCTATTAAGCCTTGTTTCTGTCGCGTATACATTATGATTATCTTGTGCAACATAGCTTCTTGTGCCATGTTTTTCCCCAGACTCCCAAAAAATTGCCTTCAGATTAATGTCACATTCTCACCCCCCCCCCCCCAATATGGAAAGGAGTGTGACAAAGTCCTTTAGAACGTGGTCACACAAACTCGGCGTGGTGTCAAAATTCAGTTTAAGTAGTGGTTCTGAGAGTAAAGAACTTTAATTCAGTGATTTCTTTTAATAGATTGCTCGTTTAATTATGCAGAATGCGAAAGGAAACTTAGTGTAGTAACTAATGTGTGGGCATTCATCTTCCCGGGAACAGGCCATGTCTGGGGACAGGAGTAATGAATCTTTGATGTGGGGTCACTGTGGTCCCTTCTTTAGCACTGCCTGCTCGTTGTTCCCCAAAGCAGAAGTTCGCGCACGAGGAAGATCCAAGTCCCGGAAAGGGAACAGATCTGCCCAGTTTGCGCACACTCGTGTTTGCCTAGCTAACGTGCTAAGCTAAAGTGACTATTAGCCTAGCTAACGTGCTAAGCTAAAGTGACTATTAGCCTAGCTAACGTGCTAAGCTAAAGTGACTATTAGCACACACTATATTTTAATGCCCCGGTGTGAGAACATGTGCCGGCCAGTCTCAGAACCCTGCCTCATCCAGTGCCCCCAACTCCCCGAACCCGTGCCCCAGGGGCGGCACCCGTCCAGGACCTGGTGCCGCATGTACCGACCCACGTTCCATCTCCTGAAAACCTGACACCGGGGAGATAAACGGAATCATGGAAACACCTGTTTGACAGGCAGAGAGACGGAGAACTGGGACATGGGTGGGAGTGTGGGATACCATGCCAGGCACTGGGGGACCTGTGGCTTCCAAAGCTGAACCGAAAAGAGAGAGAGAAAGCGAGGAAGGAAAAAAGAGATGGAGCAGTCAGGGAAGGAGAGGGAAGAAAAACAGGCAGCATTTTAATTGCTTTAAAAAAAAAAAAAGGGAGGGGGTTGGGGGGGCGAGATGAAAAACAGAGAATGCCCCGAGCGGTATGGTGAAATTCTAGCTGGAAGAATTGCAAGACCATATGAGAAAGGAGCTCCTCAGGCATATCAGTGAGATGAGTATTGGTTTTTTTATAAAGCGTTTTGCATCGATTTCCAGAAAGGGGGAGAGAGAGAGAGAGAGAGAGAGAGAGAGAGAAAAGAATGAAAAGGCTGGCATCTATTCACCGGCTCACATGGTGCAGGTCGTTTGGTCGCACAGAGGCGGATCGTGTCAAGCAAACCTGATTCCATGTTTAGGGATTTCATCCGCACCGGGAGAGGTTCTGAGGGGGGGGTGGATTCCTGGTGTTTATGGGACAAATACGGCTGTGGGTGTCTCTGAGATTTAATTGGGGGCAGTACCCACAAGCAGACGCCCTGGTGCCACCCGCTGCGATCGCGGTATGAACTTAACTACATGAGGCGCTGCTTCAGCGCAGCCGTGTCAACAAATCCCCTTTGTAGCTACAGCCGTTTCTGGAAGCGCACAAACTTCAGGGGGAACTTAATTAAACACATATAGACTTCCCCAGTGCGTTACTCTCGCGGTACCGGTGGGTCCCCTGATGCCGTCTCGTAAACGGCCAAAGAAACATCTGTCCTGATGTATGCTCACTTGCGTTAATTTGTCTTGCATCACCGAGATACACTGTGTTAAATCATCTAAGTACTGTGTTCGTTTTGGCTTTTCTGTTCAGATCAAAAAGATGGCCTAATCGCTTTTATAAACAATGCGCGTAGCGGTGAGTGTCTGTCACGACATATGAGCACTCTCTTACTCGCCGGCTACGTTTCATTACCAAAAAAAAAAACGCAGATACTCAAAAATTTGTAATCTTGGTGCTCGACCGGTAGTTTATATAGATTTATTATGTGCACACAGTACTGACTGTTTGTCAGTGATTTTTTTTTTTAAATCTTAATATTCGGTGTAAATAAATTTTAATTACTAATGTGGATGTCCTGTCAGTGTGTGGCAGGCATTAGGCCCTAATATTGCTGTTGTCACATTACTGCTGTTTCCAAGACGTACAATGCCTTGCATTTTCATCTAGTGCAATTCCGATGTTCGCTTGTTTGTTTTTTTAGGAAAATGCTTTACTGTAAACCTACTCTGAAGTGTAGGTTTTTAAGTGTAAGACAAAAGAAGAGGAGAAATTGAAGTTTGTTCATAAATATTTAATCCAATGAACCTAAAGTTTTCCCCGTCGTTGCTTGTCCTTGGTCCTAACAATCCTTTACCCTTCTGTTATGAACAAACCGTGTAGGCCACAGTGTAGAGCGTCCTTTCTACATGCAGAAGTGTTGTGGTTGATTGTGCCAGCTGGGACAGATCGCTGTAGCTCGATGTCACGTGACCATGCTTTCTGTAGGTTCACTCAGGTGCCCCATCGAAAGTTCTCTGCAGGCTTTGGTTTGGCTTTTTTAAATAATGGCTTCCTCCTTGCCACCTTGCCATACCGCAGATGGAGCTGTGGATGTTGACAGCTGACAGACGTTCTTTCATCTCAGCCGCTGAACTTTAGCTTGTTCAAAGTTTTTTTTTTTTTTTCTCACCTTGCATTTTCACCCATAGTAGCCCCCCTGCCCTCCCTGCCCGGCTCTTCAGTTTGGGGGGGGGGGGGGGGGGGACACAATGCACTTTCCATTTCTCCGTGATTGACCAGACTGTGCTTACAGGGATATTTGGATTCTTTGATATTTTTGTTCCCTTCTCCTGATCTTGGCTTTTCACCGACTTTATTCCTGACTTGCTTTGAAACTACCTCACTCTTCATGGTTGAGCCCTTGCTTGAAATTCACAGTATGACCAAGAAACCTCAAAGGGAGAGGCTTTTAAATTCTTGAATTATGAGAAACACCATTATTTGCGCATAGACAGAGGCCACTCAGCTAATTGGGTAATTTTTTAAGGTAATTTAGCTTTGCCATGTGATATGTGCCACTTGTTCGCTCAAAGTCCTCGTTTTTTTGTTTTCTTTTCTTCTGTTTAAACAATTCTTCGAATTTCTTATCTGAAACGGCCATTTATGCCGTTTCTCAACGCACGACTTCAGGAGGCTCAGACACGCAAATCTCAATGTGTGTGTCCTCAGTCATACCCAGTACAACACAGAGCCCTGCAACATGTATGGTGGGGAAGACTTTCGAGTGATGAATACGGCCACCATGTGACCTCTTTAATTCTAATAACTTGATTTTTTTTTCCTTTCATCTTGCGTTGAGTAAGTTGCATACTTCTAAACACTGTTGTGTAAATCGGTGGACATAGAAAATGTGACTTGGTGGATCTGGCTATCAGCGTGTTATGGCACTTGACTTAAATTCGATTTTTCAGTATTTTAAATTTTCATCAAGGAAAAAGTGTACTGCACGCAGGTGAATTTCGTAAGCTGTTGTGTTGTTAATTAGCTTTGTTTTGGCCTTATTAAGTTGACAAATGGCACATTACCCTTAAATGACAGCAGTATGATGCAGCTCCAAAAAATATCACAAGGTAATTTATGACATCCTGCCAAAGGGTTTGATTTGAATTGCTAAGAGGACGGTTTAAACAAGTACTAGAATATAAGAAATATGCCAGCGGCACGTCATGTTAACCATGATGCTAATTATACTTAAATGTAGGCTGGTTATTCAGTGTACTTGAAGGAGACCTTCTTTGGGTTACTTTTACAGAATCAGCCGCTTGTTTAACGGGACGGAGCCCATCGTGCTGGACAGTCTGAAGCAGCATTACTTCATCGACCGGGACGGCGAGATATTCCGCTACATCCTCAGCTTCCTGAGAACCTGCCGACTGCTTCTTCCGGACGACTTCAAGGTAAAGCGGCTGGTGCCCTAATCTGGCCAAAAACGTACGTCTTGGACGCTAGCTCTGGCTTTCAAGTCACGGTTGAGGTGAAGCTTCAGAACACGGAGAATTCGATGGTGAAGTTGAACTCCCCATAACATTTTCTGGCAGTTTGCAACAACTGTAACATCAGAGATGAAGGTAGTATAGTGTTGTACCTGTAATTAAACCTTTGGTCACTTATAGACTTAAAATGGGAGGTTTGGAGGTTATCTAAGAAGTGGCATGTTGCTCTAAACCAGCAGTTTAGCTGGTGGTGTGAGTATATTTTGTTTGCAGGCTGTCACTGGATTTGTTTACAAGAACAACTTTGCTTTTATTCCAGTCCTGTGTTAAATCTAGTGTGGTTTTATGGCAAGAATGCAAATACAGCTGAGATTGATAATGTCTGTGGCACCAGAGCACAGAACCTGCCCCGCAATGTTTGTTTATACTTATAGAGCTTGTAGAACAGGCATTTGTTTATATGAGTGCCAAATGGGAGCCCAGTGCTGGTATCGAGACCCGGTTATGGAATCTGCTCTGTGACGAGGTTACCCTGTTCATCGGAGTTGGTGGATTATTAGCGCAGTCACTGTTCACTAGAGAGGCTCAGGAGTGTGGAGGGTGCTATGTTAAAATAGTAACGGGACATCACTTATGTTAACAAATGGCTAGTATTGACAAAAATAAGAATACAACCCAAGGAGAAATTCCTTTCCCTTAAGTCTAATTCAGCATGTGCATGTTTGAGATCTAAACATTTTCAGCCTTTTAACTTAGTGCCTCAGATGGGATATATTGTCTTGCGTAAAACTGGATGTTTTTTAAATTTTCCCAGTTGGTGAAAAGTCCAGATGAGTCGCTTTTAACCTGCCTTGTTTTACTCTGCTTTGCTCACAAGCGGTAACTATACCAAAAATGGCCTGTGTTACCGCGTTAGCTCGCTGTGGTATGGGCCTTCTGAAGGAGACGTCTTCTTTGGGCTCTGGAGAAGGCAGAGAGAGGGAGGCTTTCAGCTGGAGGGTTTTACGGAGCGAGTCTTTCAGGTTTCAGAGGCTCCGTCTCTCTGGACCTCCCTGTCAGTGCCTCCCATGCACACGCTGGCTGCTTGTTAGTAAGATGGAGGCCTGTGGAGCTGCAAGTTTGGGTTTGGTGTTTCACCAGGTGACTGTGAGAGGTGTCACCTGTCATGCGGCCTGCAAGCCCCTCGAAAATTCCATTTGCCTTATTTAGTAGACACCTTTGTCCAAAGTGAAATGCAGTTGAGAAAGCAGGGGCAGCCAGTTGCTGGAGCATTTGAGGGTTAAGGGCCTTACTTAAGGGCCCAGCGATGACATCACTCAGTAGACGACAGGATTTGAAGCAGCAGCCTTGTAATGACAGACGTGGCGTCCTGGCCTGCTGAGCCACGTACCGCCCCTGAGTTTCTTGACTGTATCTGCCTGGCTTTGCCATTTCTCTTCCCTAGCTAACAGGACAGGAGTAATCTTGGAGCTGAGTGGATTAAAACAGGCAGGCGGGATTTCCCTGGGAATTACCCAGCCCGCTCGTTGTCTTTGGGATGGGCAGAAACTCTACACCTCCTGCAGCAGTGGCTGTTTCACACAATGCGTGTGGGTCTAGCGATCCATCAGAGTGCCTCGTGGGCTGACAGTAACACCCCCAGCCCCCCCCCCCCCCACTGCCCTTCC
>JAODJU010000007.1:12991240-13013348 GCA_026776725.1 Gnathonemus echidnorhynchus | reverse complement strand
GGGGGGGGGGGGGGTGCTGTTGGCTGCTCCATCACAACAGATTACTCACATGAAAGCTGAGGCGCAGTTTGCTTTTTAAAACGATTAGACAGTGCACTGATAAATGATTTAACGAGCGTGGAAGAAAATCTCACCCCCAACCATCCCCCCCAACAGGAAAGGGCGGCGAGCCAAAGTCAGGTCCCAATCTCCACCTCCATCCCTCCCCATCATAAGGACGCGATTCCTCCATCTCGCTTTTCAACATCGCTACACAAGACGGTTGCGGCAGCATGAGATAAGGATTGTGTCTGACCAGACCGGCTCGCGGGGGTCAATGGGAGCAAACCAGCCAGCGTATGTGGAGGAATCACACAGGGTTCATCTCAGGGGGAACCAGACACCTCAGAGGCTGCTACGTCTGCAGATGCTGGAGAGCACAGAGAACACGAACTGCAGGACACCTAAATGAGGACGGAGCTCCAGGACTCATGGATGAAAGTACTAGAGCAGAGGCATTAAAAACACGGCACAAGCCTCAATCGCATGTGAACAGGTGAAAGGGGAATAACGTCAAGCTCAAATACTCCTGACATATTCTTTGACATTAATCTGATTGCTATTTTGAAATAAAATCAAACCGTATTCAATATTTCTGCCAGGAAAACACCTTTGACCCCCTGATATTCATCTAGATAGATTTCCACACAGGCAGATACAGTTCCAGAGTTGAGCAAAAAGTGCACCAAAAAAAGAAAACCCTGTACAGCCAGGGGCCCCCGTCTGGGACGGCCCGCTCTCCATATGTGCAGGCCTGTAAATATAAGCACGTACGGGGATACGGCCAATTTCCCAGCTATGACTCACGCGTAAGAAACGGTTGTACTGAAACAGAGCTAAAAAGCATCTGAACAAATGAGGTGTCTGGGCTGAGAGCAGGCATACTAAATTACAGAACTTAACTGACAGCACTGGCAGAAAACGGACCACGGTACCCTCGAGTGCTCAAAGGTAAAACACAGCTTTTACTTAACACACAGGTGATGTTCCTTCCCTATACCAGTGCTTCCCAACCCGGTCCTTGGGGACCCCTGGACAGTCCATGTTTTTGCTCCCTCCCAGGTCCCGGTACAGCAATACATGGACTGTCTGTGGGGGCTCCTGAGCACCAGGTTGGGAAACACTGCCTTACACAACCATGTAACAATAAATAAGCATATTGGACATTCACTTTTCATGGTGGCTCACTGCCTCATAACTCCTGGAACGGGGGTTCGAATCCAGCCTTCTCTGTCTATGGATTTGAAGCAAGTTTCCTCCCAAAGTCAGACCAAGGAGTGTCTCAAAATTGCCCACTGGGGGGGGGGGGGGTGTGTGCACTCTGTGAGGGACTGGCATCCTGTCAAGGGTGCACTTCTGCCTTGTGCCGCCCGGAACAGGGTCCAGCTCTTGCAACCTGACTAGTATAAGCAGTTGGAACGTGACAATGACGCAGGGGACAGTTTATGTGACATTTTTACCTTCACACTGTTCACTCTCATGCTCAGCTGTACCATCCAGGTTTTTTCTTGCAACTCCACACCAATATTACATTAATCCTGTGTATGGACAATCACCCCCGGCAGCCTTGAAACAGAGCGTTTCCCATCCCAGAAACTGCCGAAAGTCCCTCACACTTCATATTTAGACAAGAAGTTTTCCTAAGTTATGCCCTGGATGGGGCTGAAGCTTCTCACTAACTTCAGTAACTTGCTGATGCAGATTGACTATCTAGTTAGCTTCAGTTTAAATGGTTAAATACTTACCTGATTTATGGACTCTGCAATATCCCCTTTTACAAATGTGCTTGTGGAACACAAGACGCCAGATTATGAAAGGGGGGGGGGGGATCTTTCTGAATTTCACTTGTTCCTCGGTGACACCTCCCTGACTACAGACTGAATGCCCTTGATGTAACTTTTATAATCTCACTCTAATCACTAACTCACTACAGTTAAAACTCCCCAAAGTCTCCCTAATGCTGAATAATCACATAATTCACAACCAGAAGGGCTCCAAAAGGGGAAGGAACACTGAATAATTCAAGGGGACGCAAACACAAACGGGGCCCAGGAATGAGATTGCAGCCTGGGGGTCAGGGCCCTGGGTGACCTTTTGTCAGTATGGGGTGGTGTCAGGATTGCGAGCCTCGCACCTGAGTAAAACTCCCATGTTAGAGGTAAGAGTACCAGCATCTGCAATTTACATTCAATTCAGTAAGGGGGGGGGGCATGAATTTCTATAGAAGACAAAAAAAATCTTGAGACATCCTGCTAGGGATGGAATGCAGCACATAACGCAACAGGAACGTCTTAAAGTGCATCGGTACGCGTTTCAGGAAGTGTTTGGACGTGGATTTGGTATCAGACGCACTGGAACTCGAGCAGAAAAAAGGAAGTTAAAGCCTTTAACAGGGCAGCCCGTCCTTTAAAAGAAGATTAAACCTACGGAGCATAGCCAGCACCTCTGCTTACTGGAGCGTTAATGACAGGACACTGGATCGTGTTTAAATTCCTTATTTAATCTAAAGCCTGCATCTACATACAGTGTGGCTCCAAAGCTACGTTTATCTACCTGTGGTAATTTAAACCAATTTACCAGAATGCAAGTTAACACTGAGACTCAGATGAACGTACAGACTGACTGGAATTGGCAGACTCAGGATTTCCCCTGCTGTTCTCCTCTAAGTGCCAGAGCGGCACACATCGAGGTTGCAGTCCGGAGGGTTAGCGTCGCACTGTCATGGGTGGCAGAACACTGACAAGTGCTCTGGTATGGGCAGAAAAGGTGGGAAGTGCCGCCCCCTTGTGGTTCCCCTGCGGCCTCAGAAATGCTAACTGGCAGAGAGTGTGGAAAACCTAAAAACAATATTTTGATAGAAGAAATAACGAAAAAATAGCCTGCCAATACCTTTAGGTCAGGCTTTACTTTTGGAAGACTTGCAGGCAAAGACCACCTCAGACGTTCAGTGCTAAAATGAAACAAGAATTGTGTTTGTAAAGAAGCCTTTTAAATGACGGTAACCAGAGGTGGATAGTTCAAGTCCAGAAAGTAAAAATCCATAAGATTACTGAGTACTCTGACTGTGCCTCTTTATAATCAACTGAACGCCTGAAACAAAATCTTGGTCTGAAGATTTACTTTCTGAAATGCACCTCTGAAGCACCAGGTTCTCCAAACCGATCTGGTGGATTAGGCGCTGCTCAGAACAACAGATGAAAATGACTGGTGGACCGGGCCCACTCAGGAAATATGGGACCTGGGAAGAGGCCAGCAGCCCACGGCCCATTTCCAAAGACCTCAGAACGCCTTCTCGTGTCATGTCACGAAAATCTGGCGAGCCCTAAGGATTTCGTGTGGCATAACACCATATTTGCACTCCAAGCCAACCAACAACAACTCTTTCACGTTACGTAGGTCTTCGTGTTTGATTAAGGATTCTGAGGTTGCATAGTCCACTCTGGATTTTGGTGGTTCGGAATTGTACGCTTGCTTTTCACTGCCGTGTTAATTTTGTCTCCATTTTCGGATCTTAAAATGAAGCCTCCCCCATTTTCCTTTTGTTCATGTAGGTGGACAGTTTGTACATTTCGGTAAATGTGGGATTTTGTTTCTAGTTTTGGTGAAAATCGGGCGCTCTCACACCAGAAGTCTAACCTCTATGAAAACTCCTAGCAAATGAGGCTTCCTATACCATATACAACTACACACACACACACGTTCTGACACAGCTCAACCCTAGAACAGCCGAAAACACTTACTAATAATCCCAGGTTAGACTGGTAAGTTACTGGTGGCATAGATTCTCAGCTCTTCTCCAATGAGAGAGTGCTGCGTCACATCAGAAGTGTTTAAGGACACATAATCAGTGGTGACACACCTGCAGCCTGTTCTTATCAAATATATCAGTTGACCCCCTACTGGAGACACGAGGAAGGCAGTACACCTGCCCTAGAGACCTAGCTTCTAGTATTCAGTATGAACATGTTACCACTACATGGCTCTAAGGCAATAACTGTGCACTGTGAATCTTCGTTTAGCTGCATCATAAAGACTTATGTCAGGTAGAGCAACTCTCACCATACTCATTCAACAAAAGACAAACAAAGGGAACCTTAACTGATGAGCAGAGGTGGAGATTTCAGGTCCAGGCCAAAATCCAACAAAATCCAGACCAAGATTTTGTTTCAACCAACCAGTTGAGCATAAAGAGTCACAGAGTACTCAACTGGTTGGTGATGAGTCACGCCTGGCTTTAATTAGCCGATCCTGGAGCAAGACTGTACGGTAGCACAGCTGCAACACACCGCTAGGGTTATGGTTCAAGTCCCTACACAGCCCTGTGTGTGGAATCTAACCATCTAACTCCCTTTGTGGTGTGTTTTTTTCCTACAAGTTACTGGTTTTCCTCCCACAATGCAAAAATTTGTGGGTAGGCAAATGGGCACCTTTAAACTGTGTGTGACCCGTAATGTGTTTGGTTCCTGTCTAAGTCACCCGCTGCCTTGAACCCTAGGTTTCCTTGATTTTGCCATAACTTTGAACTGTAGCACGATCCCAAGGTGAGTACGCTCCTTTAATCATTTCTACATTAATTTTAACATATTATCAAGAGTCTGAATGCAGCAATTTGGATAAGATGACCGCTATGAAACACATTCACCGCACTGGGTCCAACTTATAATCTCACTCCGCTGCCACTCTGCCATCTCAGGGGCCACCTGAAGTACCGTGGTCTACAAAAGCCAAAGCCTTAACTATGGAAGAGCACCAGGTCAATGGTCAGTGACACACTGGGGACCAAATGTAAGCACTGAAGGAAAGTAGCATCTGAACAACAGGCCAGACAATCCAGCGGCCCGTTACTACAAAAAGGTTTTTTTTAAACTGTCAAGCATCATCAAAACACTGTGTTCTGCAGGTATGAGCAGCTTAAGTTATTAAATACTGCACTTGGGACCACAATTTTTCACTTAGCTGTGCTCAGCAGCAATTAAATACAAATTTATCTAAGCATGTCAGTCTCCAGAACGTGGTCCTTTCCAGGCCTGAAGTGGATGGATTGACCATGTCTAACCAGACCTCAGTTTAGGTAATTAACTTCTTCTAGTAAGTGGGGGGGAGGGGGGCAGCTCAACTATTCTTGTCCACTTTTTCTGCTCCTCCTATGCAGTGCACAGCCAGTGTCTGTCATACACAGCAGGTCCAGACAGTGCTCCTCTGGAAGGCCAGCTAGGTGACAGACCACCACGCCCCACAGGACTCCCATGGTGCACCTGGGTGACCCCGGGGGGTTTCCCATCAGAAGGCCTGATCTGAGGCAACAGCCGTTCAAAGGTGACCTCACTTCTCATGGAGACCCCCACCCAAGTGCCTCCACAGTGCGATGGCTGCCTGTTGGGTCTCCCTTCCTCCCTTCCTGGAGGTCAGAATAGAAATCCGCTCACTCCTGTATCATTGCTGAACCTCACGACAGGCCAATGCCAGGTCAGTCACCTGACACCCACGCCACTGTGAGGGGGGCTGACGGCATTTTGGCGGGACAGGCAGGTTCCTACGCACCCTCGAGCGTGTAATCCGACTGCACTCACACCCTTTCCCCACCTGCCTGAGCGGACACATCCCATCAAATCCATGCTCTGCCCCCAACCCCATTTGCCCGGAGCTTCATGAGAAACTCAACCCTCATGTACTACTGCAGTTAACTTTATTTTTAAATCTATCTATTTTTAATATGTTTCTGCTTTTTATGTGGCCTCCTGGGTCACCATTTAGGAGACAGAAATCAGAACTGAATTTAATTCACGTTAAACTTTTAATGTTTTAAATGCAAGACACCCTGCAACTACATGACAATATTTTAGGAAGAATCAGTCGGTAGATAAGGAAGCAATTTTCTAACCTGTGTGGAGCCTAAAGAAAGACCAGACACCCTACATGGTCCAGCTAGTGCAGGAGGACATCCGTAAGCCCAAGGCCACGGGGCGGCAAGGAGCCCCAGAGCCGCAGACAGGGAGTGGGTGAGGCCGTACCTGGGTGGTGGTCACTCTGAAGGTGGTCGCAGTGGTGGGTGTGGCAGGTCGAGGGGAGATGTTGCTGTGGGCCTGACCCTGGGCCTGGGCTTGAGCCTGAGCCTGAGCCTGGGCCTGGGCCTGGGCCAGAGCCTGCTGAGGAACCATCACCAGCTGCCCCATCTCAGTACGTACCAGCACCATGCCTGAAAGCACAAGACACAGCCACGCAGTCACACCTGGACCCCTGATGTCACACACCACAGAAAAAATGAGAAACTGGAGACACCCACAGTGTAAAAACTCACATCATCCCATAAAACACGATAAATCACACACACACCTCACAACAGGAAGGGAAACAGCATAGCACAGCTCAGGGTCATGATATCGGTCATAACGTCACTAAGGTAGTAAAACGGTAAATATGTATTTCCCCTGGTTAAAGAGATAATGATTTCCTTAATCTTCTGGCTTTTAATATTATGACGTTAATGTCTGTAGTTAATTCACTGGTTTTGTTTAGGATCTACTTGCACAGCTGTTTCTAAATCTTCACGGAGCACTTTGGATGGATCACTGGGAAGGAGCCTATAAAAACGAAGATGATCGATTCCCCACTTCCCACTTCAGTAACGAGCCAGCAGCCCCGATGCAGAAAACGGGGTCGAGCCGTCACCTTATCTTACCGTCACATCGACGGCTTGCGTGTGCAGCAAGGAAACGACACACATCCACATCTGTCGGGGACAGGTGTGCGACACATCTCCCTATTAACCCATTCAGAACCTCGCTCCTTTTTGCCATTACTTAACTCAACTACAGGAGCTGGTGAACCTGAATGATGCAAGCATAACCCTGCGGAATCGCCACTCTGTCAGGACAGTCTTACGGAGTATAGTGGTTCAGAAGGTGTAACCCAAAGCTTGCCTGTTGTCTGTTGCTGTTGTCAAGATACATAACGGAGAATTCTACCACGAAACGCACAGCTGTATAAACAGGTCAAAGAAATTCACTTCAGGAAAAAAAGGCATCAATGAAAAATTTAAATAAAAGCATGCAGTTATCAAAGCACAAAGATAAAATTAAAGATCGGGAAGATGGGAAAAGGATGATTCAGGGTACAATAAAAACACACCAGACAGCTCCCTAAGGAGAGAACTACATAATTCTCGATAACTTTCGGTAACTTTAGATGATTATTTCTCTGCTTACTCCAGCACGCTCTGGGAGAGAACAAGGATAATCAAAACTTCAGATTTAAATGTCAGCACAGAACAGCTGATTAACGCTCAACCCCCCAACACTTAGGCACACACAGCTAATTAACCCGTATTTCCACAATAAAATATCCAGCTACTTAACACTTAAGTGTTAAGTTGTTAAGCACAGACACGATACATGAAATCTCAAACAATCATGAATGAGCCCCGTGACCAATCAGGCCAAGTCGTCGCTGATGGCTGCAGCCAAAGGGTCCAGCAGCCAAAGGGTGCAGGGCGATGGGGACAGTGGATCGGTGCAAAGCCTTTGGCGCAGGCGAGAAGAAACGTGCGGCAGCCCGAACGGCCACACTCTGCCGCCCAGCTCCGTCCAAATCGACTCCCTAAATATTTCACGCAGAACATTGGGATCAGGTGTCAAGCGAGCGACGGCACGTCCACCTGTTCAATAAATGAGCAGGATCGCCGAGCGTCTTCCGAAACGCGACGGGTCGCGCGCTTGGGCGCCCGGCCAAGCAGCAGCGACGCGTCTCACCTCCAACTCAAAAGATTCAAGGCAGCGTATCTCCAGTTTCGATGTCCACACCAGTCAAGGTCGCCATATTCCCAAGTTTGCCATAAGTGTGCTCTGGCGTGATTCCTTTTTAAAACCGAAAAGGTACACAAGCTAAACATCTCTTTACTACAGGGCAAAACCCACTACAGACCTAACAGATGTACAACTTACAATACAGGGACCCCATAATTTACTCGACTGATGTCATAATTTAGCAGACGATTCATATAAGGGGAAATACACATTTACACAGCTGAGTGTTTTTGAAGTAACTGAGGTCAAACACCCCAGGGCTCCTGAGAACCCTAAATATTTGTTTGCAACACTGTATCCTGAATAGCTGCACTGCCTGCTGATATTGGGTCAGAAAAGTGCCAGATAAATCTCCAAACTAAGTCCATGTGTCAACTGTTAAAAGAACAACAATGTGAGAAGAGTACAGCCCCTGAAAAAAAATCTGGAAACTATACAGTCGCTGCCATACTTTTTTTTTTTTTACTCTGACTGGTGAAATGATCGAATGCCAGAGCGTTCAGTCCGGGCTGAAATTCTGCCTTCCTACGGCCATAATAACGAACATGCACTGCAACCTCAGCTAGATAAAAACAGGCCCCCAAAAGCTGAATCTCAGCCCACTCCTTGTAAAGATATCCTTGGGACTGAAAAGAGAGGATGACTTAAAAGGGGAAAAAGAGAGGTGATGCCACACTAGGCCTTGGCATTATTTCCCAGTCGGCAGCTGAAAACACCTGACGACATGGGACACGGCTAAATCCCACTCAACGAGACATATCATGTGACCCGTGCGGCGTTTATAGAATTCAGTGTAATGTAATATCAGCTCCGGTAAAGTGCACAAAGCATTTTAATATTACGAAATATGCACTTTGTAGTTAACTGACGGCTGCAGGTTGTCTTTGCTGGCAGTCAGAATTATTTATAACAAGCACCCACGTGGGCGCGCAGGAATGCAAGGATTCACCTGTCAGTGAGGGCGAAACATGGCTTTATGCTCTGCGAAGCCACGGCTCACATACAGACGTGCGCCTTTAGATGCAAAGTGCCATCACGTGACCGTCAGAACGCAAACGTCACCCCCCAATTTGCTCATCTCGTTTCCCTAATGGAGTCCCACACGTGACATGGTAAGCTTAACTAAAGTACAGAATTGATTATTTTAAGGAAGTGGTGTTACAGAAAATTTGCAAAACATCATGTCGCTTTGTCATTGTTTAAATAAGGCAATCAGGTTTGACGGGATGCATTCTTCTTGGAAATTAGCTAGAAATCACACTTAAGAATAGAATGCACTGCAAGGCATAAGCAGCCACAAGTTACAAGTAAAAACAAGAGATGTCGTGACAACGGTTAGAAATCTCTGCTCCCCACTAGAAACATGTCAAAGGCGACGCGCGAGTGAAACTTTTTCCTGCGCTCCTACCCTGCGGGATGGTGAACCCAGGAGGCAGCTGGATGGTGGTCTGAGGCTGAGGAGACCTGACGATCAGCTGCGGCGACACGATCCTCTGCGTCGCACCCAGTCCTGGTCGGAGCTGCTGTGGCTGCGCCGGCGACGCTATGATTGCCGGCGACGTGGGGTTGCCGGATCTGATCATTCCCACGGTGGTCGACGCCGGTTGTCCTACTATGTTGACAGTGGGTTTCGCCAAGGCGGTGAGAGTTACAGGGCTGCTGGATGCGGGCACCGAACTAACGGCGGAACTTTGAAGCTGCGTGGTTGTAGGGTTAGGAACGGTCACAGTAGAGGTGATGGGGCTGAGTGCTGAATTGACGACGCCAGGCTGGTTTGATGCAGTTATTTTTGCCTGTACGGGGGAGTCGGACATGGGATTACTCGGATCCGTGCTCTTAATGTGGTTTACTAGCGGAGTTCCCGTAGCTGCAGGGGGACCCGCGCGTGCACCCTGCTGCCCAAGCGCCGGGGCTGTAGTGCCATTTCCATTCTGTGAAATACTGGCCATGATGTGACTCGGGAGTCTTTGCAGGGCTATAGTAGGGGTGCCTCCAGTGCCATCCGGAGTAACAGCGGTCTGCGATGCTGGGAAATCAGGCTGAGACACACTAAAAGTGGTCGAATTGACGCAAGGCGACAGAGTCTGGCTCGAGTTAACGGCGCTACCGCTGCTGCTAACGACAGTGTTTACGTTATTAACCAAAGACACGGTTACAGATCCGGGCTGGAAACCCGCAACAGCAGCAGGACTAGCGGTATTCGTGGGAGAGCTAACTAACGCCGCCGCTCCGTCGCTCCCGTTTAAACTCTGTATTCCCGCGGGGGCAGTCCGTATGGTGGACGCGATGTGGTTTTTTGCAGAATCAGTCTCCGTCGTGACCGCCGCTGACCCACCCGACCCCAGAACAGAACCCCTATTAGCGGCGTTTACGCTGACCAGCGGAGATGGCAAAGTTACCAGTCCAGATGCAGAGAGTGCTGTGTTACTAGATGCTCCATGTGATTGCAAGCCGCTACTCGCATTTACTCCGGTCCCAGAAGTGATGGGAGCTTCCTCGAAAGGTGCAATGGAACTGAGCGAAGACGGCATCACAGTTTTTTCGGAGCTGATTTCTTTAGAGTTGGGCTCCTGATTTAGCGCAGCTTTATGTTGTCCTTGTTGTTGTTGCTGTTCCAGTATAGTGCCCACTTGGGCAGGTAGCATTCTTCCTAAGTGGTGATTGGCAGCGCCTGTAGACACAGCACTCCTGGTTTCGGCTTGGGGGGCTGCTGGATTGCTTTGGCCGACAAGCTGCGACTCTAGCGAGCCAACTAAGTCACTTACAGCTTTTTCGTCCACCTCGGAGAAGAGCATATCTTCCAGAGGGTCGGAGGTGCCCGCCATCTTTGCTCTGAGATCGCTGTCCAAATTTTCGTGCACGCAACGCGCATGCGTGTTGCTGGGCATTGTGGGAGTGGGCCTGACGTCAGAGCGCCAAAATTCATTCTCTGTCACCGCTTGATATCTACGAGGATTGGGGTTGTTGGAAACGGACTTAAGAAATGGTGGGTGGTTAAGAAAAAAATCCTCAGAATTAATTTACAATAATGTCGTAATTTTTACAGACACGACGTCCCCTATTGGGCTTTAATATACATCATTGCCACAGTCAGTCAGGCCTACTATAAGTCGTGCATTGTTTTAGTTGCATTTATAATGCATACTCATCATATTTACAATTTTTTTAATTACAAATATTGATATTTCCAGCATTTAAACGTGATTAAGTAGTAATATACGTAATAAACTATAACGCTACCGAAAACTCGGTAATTATTTAATTTAACCATTTAACTGTCACGTTCTTAATAAGTACGTGTTGATGTACGTTTCTGGTTTTTAAGTTTAAATTTCTCTATGCATCCTAAATTCAGTGGTCTTTAGGGGAAGGTAATAGAACGTGGCCGTGAAAAAGCGCGAGACCCCCTTTTTCAATCGGGGACACGCTTCCCATCAGCCACCGCGGCCCGAGCAGGGAAAATGAAGGCGGCCATATTGTGTTAACGGTACACGGCGAAAGAAAGGGGGTACAAACGCGGCAAGGGAGAGCGAAAGCAGCTTAAGGCAGCACAAAGGAAAGAATACAAGGAGCTTTAGATAATCGGCCATCCCAGGAGTCCGGACCCTACGAGAGGCGCCATGAGCGGGGGGACCCCTTACATCGGCAGTAAGATCAGTCTGATCTCCAAGGCGGAGATTCGTTACGAAGGGATATTATACACCATCGACACCGAGAACTCCACTGTCGCCCTCGCAAAAGGTGAAGATGCTGTTTATCTGCGGATGTGTGATGTAAAGGATCAGAGGGTATAAAGTAGCATTCTGCGGGGTTTTCACTTCTGCTTAACCTGGTCCCATCGCTGCCTTCATTTGGCAGTTATTGTCCGGTTCTAACGCGCTGTTAAGGCAGATACAACTGTCTAGCTAAATACTTATCTCGAATGGCAAGGAAGCAAGCTAAATCAAAGTTATGCAGTTATTTTAACATCGTAATTATATTTGATGTTTTTGGCAAAGTTGATTTTCTTTTGTTCAGCTAGCTTAAGCGATTATACATGGTTCGGTGACATCTGGTGAAATATACAGGCCTGTCGCCCGACATAAAGATTGATACGCAACACTAACATGCAGTATACGTTAAATTGCACGAACTAGTTTATTTAGCATTGTATGTAGATATTCCATTGTACATTGCAACTTGGCTAGGTCTAAATGCTTGGTGTATTTGCATACTAAGATCGAATGCTGAAATATGACGTTGACGAAGCTAGTGTGGCAGAGAGATTGTATGAAAATGTCTTTTTTACCTTGGAAGACAGGTTATCCTTCGCTTAGATTACGTGCTTTAGATGATGTTGGTGTGAAGCTATAAATGCTCCCTCGAATCCAGCCAGGTTTAGAAATTTCTTTAGACACTTTTTTTTAGTGGCTCGGATATAGCCGAATAGCAGAATAAACATTGTCCTTAAGGTATTGCAGCAGGACAGTCTTCTGATACTGAACTTAGTCTTTTACATCTTAAAATCTAATTTTCTTTGTCAGAACGGTGTGTGTGTGTTCTCTTTTTCTCTTCGTCTGTTGTTAATTTGTGTGTTTGCTGTAGGGAAAATTAGGAAATCACACTGGCATTTATTTGCTTTAATTCTCCATCTAAATTTTTTGATGAAGACCGTTTAATCATTTCCCCCATTGTTAGCTGAAGTGAATCTTTCCCCAGAATGATTTTCTGCATTTATACAGCAGTCAAGTGTTTTTAAGAGTAGAGTACACATTAGTACACTACCTGGGACCTGACCTTCAGGTGCCTGTGTGTATAGGCATCATGCTCCCTCGTGTGCTGAATTAAGGAGTTACTGGTTATGCATTGAAAGTCAATGGGTTTTCCCTCTTGCTCTCACGTGGTTCCTTGATGTCTTTCTGAGATAGAGTGTCTAGCTGCACTATCCATTTTTCTTCTTACAGCTTCCTGGTGATTTATTTCTTGAACAGGCGAGTGTGTTTCCACATTGGTTTTTTTTTCTTTTTTAGTCTCGAGGACAATCACAAGTTCATAAGTTAGGGAAATTTAACTCAATAATATGTAACTCTGTATGCACTGGCTTGCTGGGTTTAGATACTACAGTTGAAATGAACTCCATAATTAAATTGTTAGATTTTACATTTTCTGTATTATATGCATTCATAGAATAAAATCTCATTGATAGGTGATGTGATGAAAGTGATGTGCAAGTGAGAAAGACTAAATATAAGGTGTATTTTGTGAACATTGCAAGATTTATTTGGTGTCCCCTGAAATTCAGTTAGTGCCTTCCATTTTGTTTTCTAAAGAGATTCATCTTCTGACATCAACAAGGCATTTTTGTTTTAGTTTACATTGGAGGTCAATGGTAAATGTGCTTTTATGCTCTGCCTCTCTTAATCTGAGTGCCCACCCTTACTGTATGCATGGTTCTAATCAGTTTATTGCTTGGTCAGAATGGAGGTTGTATCTGTCGAGTGGCACCCCCACTGTGGTCTGGAGGCTAAATGACAAACTTGACTGTTTTATTTGCAAAACTTATTTGCCAAACTTAATTTCATGCTGTAGTATTTTTTTAATGGACATTTTATTTATTTGGGCAGTGGTGTTCTAATGGTTAGGGAAGCACACTTGTAATTGAAAGATTGCTGGTTCGAATACCCAACCACCAAGGCACCTCTGAGGTACCCTGAGCAAGGTACCGCCCCCAAGCACTGCTCCCCGGGCACTGAATTAGCTGCCCCCTGCTATGTCACGATGTCACATATGGGTTAAATGTAGAGGACACATTTCGTAGTCGTGTGCTGTGGTGTTTCAACAATGACCACTGATCACCAAATTCTAAATATAGCAAGTGCACACAATTCAAAAATATGCAGTTGACGCTATGAAGTCATTATTGTTAATTTCACCATCTTTAAAAAAAAAAAAAATTGACTGTGAACATGTACGGTTTTGGGTTGTCAAAAGTCACTTGCACACACGATCTACTGTTCGTTTTCCTGATGTTTTAAAGATAGGGCAGGCATGTCAAATTCAGACATCATAGAATGGTGTGATGCTCTGTTTGATAACAGCTGCATAAATCACTGAATACAGATGAAGGTTGTATTATGAATGTCATCCCTGACCAGTTTTATTCTAATGGAATATTCTGAGTGATCTTTCATGTGAATTAAGTATGGTTTTTGTATTTGTATTTCCTTATTTTGCAAACTGGGGCCCTATGATTTCAGTGATGTGAAAAACGCAGACAGAATCCAGACATGAAAAATGGTATTTACTCAAACGTGGAATTGCGCGGAATACGCTGATATTGTGTTGACTTTTTAAACCTATGGATTTTTTTTTTTTGCAATTTGTCCAGATAGTTTGAAATACCTTTGCAGTAGGCATAGTTGCAGATTTTTTAATAGGAAGGACTCTGCCATAGCCAGATCTGGCCAATTGAGCGCGAGGATGCTGCCTGGCAGGCAGACCATGTGGCCTGTCCGCACTGCAGGAACCCTGCGCACTTCCCTGGGGGCTCTAACATTTGCAGGAATAGCTGCTCGGAGACGCAAAAGGCCCTTATAGCCTTCAGCATCTCCGTCGTCATGTAGGAACCAGTGATGCACAGATCCATTCACGAGAGGCCCAAACCCTGATGGTTTTATTCAACCCGACTGCGATTCAAGCTGCTTATATTAATAAAGACAAAATGATGCCCAACCTGCTTAATATGCCTAAATTGATACGCCCACCCACAATTGACCCTGATATCCCAGAACCAGGGCTAAGTTTTTGAAAACTGCTGAACTGAAAAATGAGCCTTTAAGCAGACAAAAGTGGATCTAGGCAATAGAGTTGGAGTACATTGTGTCATAACCTGAAACTTTTCTCCTAAGACTTTTCTTTCCTTTTTTTTTTGGTTCGGCACCGTATAAAACCTTAACATCTGAGACAGATCAAAATAAATCTGATAAAATGTATATAATGGAATTTGAGGGGAAAAAAATAAGATTTCATTGGGCCTTAGACGACAAAGTGTGAAAGCAGCTTTCGTAGAAACTGGGGTGTAAGAGACTGAAAACTTGAAGCCGAGTGTGTCTGCATTTTTGTTAATCATTCTTGACTATACTTTCATGCTAACTGGATTATGATCAGTTTTAGTATGTGACTCCTGATCAGTGCTGATTAAATGTCTTCATCCCACCCTCCAGTGCGCTCCTTTGGTACTGAGGACCGGCCTACTGACAGGCCCATCCTACCCAGAGATGAGGTTTTCGAGTACATCATCTTCCGTGGCAGCGATATCAAAGACCTTACGGTCTGTGAGCCGCCAAAGCCCACCTGCTCGCTCCCCCAGGACCCAGCTATCGTCCAGGTATGCAGCCTCCAGTGTGACGATGAGGGTTGTGATTAGCCAGCATTACTGACAGCACAGTGTGTAAACCTTATAAATGGTGTCTCATTCTCTGACGGTTTAGTGTTTGCTCAGTGGACACTGTACCATGAACACAAACATCGTACTTGTGGTCTTGGCAAGACCTGTCTTGCCAACTTGCCTCCCAAGAACGAACTTGGGGCGCAATGAATCATGGGATTGGTCTCGTTTGGCGAAGATGCAACTGATGTACCCTTGAACAACATCTGGGGATTTTTACTGTCTTTTGTGCTTGTGTTCTTGAGTATTGGAACTGGTCTTGGGCAATGGAAGATGGCATGAAACGGGTATACAGGAACACAAGTATGGTCAAGTACGCATATTGAGAAGCACCTTGTGTCTGTCCATTTTTATTTTCTAGTCATCCCTGGGATCCACCCCTTCTGCTACATCATTTCAACCCATGGCCTCCTACAGGTCATGTGGCCAGCCCCCTGCTGCCCCCTACAGCCAGTTCAACTCCAACCCCCTGGTAAACCAGCAGTTTGGGAACATCGGTAGGTTTCCCGCACTGGGCTCTTTTTATTCACCTTATGGTTGATGGATCATAGACACTAAGTAGGTATATTTATTTGTACAAATAACTTTCAAGTACAGATAGCTTGGGGTTCGAGAACAGGGCCAGCCAAGGGGCCTTCCTCAAGCAGTGATACGTTTACTTTGCCAACTATGGGATTCGAACCCATGACATTGTAGTTAAAGATTTTGACACTAGGTTCTTATGGCAGAAAAGGGCACCTTTCTCTCGTGTAGGTATGACGCTATGTGATGTTTTCTGTGTGAGCTTCACAATTGTGACCTTAGCCTTTTGCGTTCCCTTGTGCGTACAGGAAGTACAGCGCCCTCCTTTGGCAGTGATGCAAGCGGTGCCACCGCCCCCCCATTGCCCCAGAGCAGCGGCTTGGGGTCTGCTTTCCCCCCAGAGTTGCGCTTGCAGACCGCACGCCTGACAGAAGGTAACGAGCTTGCGAGCTAGACGCTCTGTCGAGACTGACAGAGTCGTGGCTGACTTCCAGGACCATAAACGTGCAGAATTGGTTCGTCATCTCCCTAGGCACCGTGCCGCTGAAGAGGGAGCCAGAACAGTTATACTCTAATAAAGTGTAACTGATATTAAATAAAACATGCCCTTGTGCTGGAGACGTGCGTTTAAGGGCTGGGAAGAGTTTGTGGCACATACTTTACACCTAATCACATTTGCGATGTTTAGCCATTGCTGGAATAGTGGAGGTTTTTAAGATGTTTTATGCGGGACTTCATGAGTTTGCCTCTGAAGACAACGAGCAGTGACACATAGCAATGTCTGGGCACCTTATGGTGCTTTTCCACCGCCAGGTTCTGTACTTTTGGTATTAAGATTCAATGCTTTCTCTCTCTCTGATTTCCGGTCAGGTTCCAGTACCAATCATACCAAACTGGCTGGGGTCCTTTTTTGGTGCTTTGGGGTGTTTATTGTCGATTTGGTTATGCAAATAACCTGCTTCACCAACATGAAATGCATCCAGGATGCTGAAAGTGCATAGTTACGATCTCAGAAAATGATCATTTTAAAAAAAGTAATATTAATGGATGTGTAGACAATTGAAGAGATCCAAGCAATTGGTCGGAGTAACAGATTCAACAAGACGTGGATGGCATGATGAGAAACAAGACCGTTTTCTTTGAAATACTAGGGCTGACGATATTGGAAAATTTTCAGATACCGCAATGTGATTTTGTTGCAATAAATATTGGTATATTTGTATAGCAAAAAAACAAGTTCAAAATTTCTTAAAAACCCATTCCGGATTGATTTTAAATGGCAAGGATGAAAAAGATTATGATTGTCTCAAAGAACGCATGCAGCGTTCATGCCAAAGTGGCAGAGGTAAATTTTACTGATTTTTAATTGTATTGAAAAGGAATAATTATTAAAATTGCCAAGCTTGCTAATTTTCGTTTCATATGACACAATAAAAAGGTTTTAGCAGAACTTAACCCCCCCCACCCCCGACGTGTAATGATTTTCAGACAGTATGAAAAAGCCTGATCTCAACCCAGCTGACTGTTGTGGTCCTTGCGATGTGAGAATTGCATTTGCGTAAAATGCAATGTTGGTATTAATATCACACATAGTCCAGCCCTATATGCTACAGCCGTCAGGGTCAGGGTGAGACAACCCCTGGGCTCGCGTTGTGGTGTCATGAGAACATCTTGTGGTGTCAAGTGACATGAGAAGTGCGGTGGTTTCGGTACTTTACTGAAGTACCAAATGCATGGTTCCTGGTTCTCAGGGAAAAGCACCCTTAGATTCCGCTTGACGCTGCCGCGCCTCGACGTGTCTCCAGTATCTCTATAACCGCGTGTTTTCTCGGCGTCAGGTCGCTCTAGTCCACAGATGGACCCACTGCGAAAGAGTCCCGCCCTGGAGCAGGCCGTGCCGGCAGCTCCCGCATCCGGCCCTGTCCACGCTGCCCCTGCACCCCTCAGCCGGAGGAGTCCGGCTCGGCCCTCCACCACCAGTGGGCAGAAGCCCATGGAAGTCCAGGAGCTGCGGAGGGGTGAGACTGACTTTTGGCGCCGCCCTGCTGGTGAATCACAGCATGGTGTTGGAGGGGCAGTCTGTGCTGATGTTAGCCACCCATGATAGAGTTATCGAGTGTAATCCCAACCACCCATCATATTTCTACTTCTGTGATTTTAGGTGTAGAAAAGAGGTATAGAAAAGGATTAAGGTGTATGGGCACTTGTCTGTTTATTTTTTTATTTTATTAAAGTATGTTGTTTTGTAGGTACCGATGTGCAGAAACCACAGCGGCCTGACCCTGAACCGGGCCGCGCTGAAAATAGGGACGGCAGTAAAAAGCAAGCAGGTAGGACAATGTCACAAGCTGTGCTTCGGGAAAGTTTCCAGGGTTACGGTCCCTTTCCTGAACCCCACGAGGTGTGGCGTCCTCCCCCATGTGGCTGTGGGGTCTCGTCGGGGGCACCTGAAACATATTCCACATTAAAAATGGAATATGTTAACATCACGTTTAATAGACAATAGAAACAAGCCTAAACAGACAGTGCATGAATAAAGTCCTGCTGATTTTAATTTATCGAAAATAAGCATCAGGACCCTGAATATGGAAAATTTAAATAATTATGCACTCTGGGATCATTATGCTGTAGGGACCTGATTCCCCCCCCCAGATGGAAAGTAGCAGCCCTAGCAGGGGAACCCAAGGTGACATTTTGTCAGGGGTGCATATTTCCCTCCCTTCTGCAGTCAGGTGGGCTGCTCTGAACTTCCCATGTCGTGCCGTCGATGGTGTATTTGACGGTGATGCTGTCCCACAGGTGCGTCCCAGCCCCGGCGTGGCCGCGGTGGGGGCGGGGGGACAGGTGGCCATCGCGGCAGGGGCCGTTTCACCGTGCGCAGGGACGGCCCCGTCAAGTTCGAGAAGGACTTCGATTTCGAGAGCGCCAACGCCCAGTTCAACAAGGAGGAGATCGACAGAGAATTCCACAGCAAGCTGAAGCTGAAAGGTTCGCCCGTCGCAGGCTGCTGCATTAACCGGACACAGGACCAAGGGCCCGGTCCAACACAGCGGGCCAGCTTGCATTTCGGCACATGCCTGCCGTGTTTGGTACAGGTGTGCCTTGTATGGCGTTTGGGGTGATACACTGTTAATTGTGGCGATTCAGGTTCACTGCATGTAGTTGGTTTTATTTCCCCCACCACTATGATTATGAATATATTTAACCTGGCAGGCTGTGTTGCGTATTTCCTGCTACTGTGATTGTCTCCCGTTTCTGCAGGCAATAGGGTTGAGTGTCAGTGTCTAACACACTTTGTCAAATGCCTTTCGGTACCGATAACGTGGATTGTTGCCATGACTTTGGGGTACGGTCCTCTGGAGGGGGGGGGTTAGGCTTGCAGCCTTTGCTTCGTGTTCATTTGCCCTGATGCCGTCTTGTTCCTGCCCCCCTGGCCCGTGCAGACGAGCGCCCTGAGAAGGCACTGAATGGCGAGGATAAGGGCGACTCGGGGGTGGACACGCAGAACAGTGAGGAGAACGCCGGGGAGGACGACCCCCTGGGACCCAACTGCTATTACGACAAGTCGAAGAGCTTCTTCGACAACATCTCGTGTGACGACAGCAGGTATGGGCCCACACTGATGAGAAACTGGCAAGCAGTTTGTGGGCTGGGCATCTGGGTGGCATCATGTTAAGGGTAGGTGGTCGATGACCTAGAGATGGCATAACTTCACATTCAGTAGTATCTTGGATATTCTGTTTTAAGTTGGATGTTTAGGATAGTCTGCATTAAGTTTTGAAACTTTTGGGTACGGTGTGTGGCGCAGGGTGTTAAGATGCTGTTATTGGAAGGTTGCTGGTTCAAATCCTGGTGTTGGCAGAGTGATTTTACTGTTGGACCCCTAAGCAAGGTCCTTGGTACCTGGAGCAAATGGGGGGGGTTGTCTCCCTCTGATTTCTCAAAAAAAAGCAAAAGCATTGCTTTGTATGGAAGAGCCTACTCAGGTTTGATGGTGTATTATGGAGGCTTTTTATCAGGTTTTCCCAACCTCAAGCAGGCTGTAGTGGACCGTGGATCTACATTAGGCAGTCGCTGTTTGGTCTGTAATGAGCCACTGCTGGGACCCGAAATTTACCAAGGGGCCCCTCCACCCCGCGGTAGCTCACTGACTGCCCGGCCTCCTCGGTGGAAAGGTTGCCTGCTTTACACTGTGCATGCAGCAGTAGTATTGCTGGGAAAAAAGAGGTATTTTTATATCATTTTCTTGTTGCATTCCCCCCCTTCAGGAAAGCAGCTGAAAAGTCTGGCGGATCAGTGTTTCCCAGGTATGTCATGCCGGCTTGCTGCATAGTAGCTCGATGCTGGGTACTTGTGAGATACAGCCTTAGGTTTGCGGGGCGTCCTGTGTTTGGGGGTTTCTGGTGTCCCCGCATAGTCAGTGAAAGCCCAAGGGCTCGTGCTCATGCATGCGCATCCCACTGACGCCGAGTGCCGACAGGGAGCGGAAGCAGACCTGGGCTGAGGAACGCCGCATGAACGCTGAGACCTTTGGGATCCCGTTGCGCCAGAGTCGCACCCGCGGTGGCTTCCGGGGCCGGGGCGGCGCTGGTTACCGTGGCTACAGAGGCCGGGGAGCCAGCCGAGGGTCCTTCGGTCCGCCTCGTGGGGGCGGTGACGGCAACAGTGGCAACATCAGGGGTGGCTTCAGAGGAGGACGTGGCGGGAGGGCAGTCTCAGACCTGGAGTTCAGGGTCAGTCATCTTCGTGTGTGTCATTTTGGGAGCCGTAGAAGCACCTAGCATTTTGATGATGACTTTTTTTTTTTCCCCCCTCTTGTCCTGTCAGAAGGAGGATAAAGTGACTGCATGATGCACCTGAAACTGCACCCAGGAAACATCTCCTCGAAGTCCAAAAACAAGTTTTCAGCTCTTATAATAAAAAAGGAAAACGAAGAATCAAACTTGATGTATAACTGTCACCAGCACTGGGGTAGACCGCTTCTCTTCAGAGTGTAAATGCAGTTTGTTTGTTTTTTTTTTTTTTTTACGAAAAGTATTGCAGTCTTTGAAAATGTTTCAGCTGTTTAAAATATCTCATAAATACCGTATTTCAGTGAAACTTCAGTATTTTTGCATCTCTTTTTCTCCTGAAATGTATTTGATAATGTTCTGTTAGGTGTACGGTATGTATGGAGGAGCCCGCAGATACTGTGAGATCTTATCACTAAAATAGCTTTATTTTTTATATATATATTCTGTATGGTACCTTTAGAAGCAACAAAATTGTGTATATAGTCTGTTGGTTCAAGTTGAGGCTTTTTACCTTTTTACCTTAATTTGTTTTGTACTTCACACATACTGACAGTCAGTTCTCCCACCTTTGTACTGCCTGCTGTGACTTGCAGATTGTTCTCATCAGAGTTACTCTGTGTGCGTGTGCGCGTGTGTGTGTGCGCGTGGTGAAATGGCTGCATGGGCCATGCTAGTAGTTACTTCTACAAAATACCAAGCTGTTAGCGGCAGCTAGCTGTCGGCGCTGCCCCAGCCCAGGTGACTCTTCTCAGACCAGGTGGTTTTGGTCCTCCACAAGGACCCGTTTTTGCACGGAGTGCAATGGGCTTCTCTCTAAAAGCCGACAGACAGATGCCGTCCAGAGGCCAAGCATGGCTGGAATGTATTTGCCTCCCATCAACGCTCTTCTGGGTTTCTGGTTCTCAGAGGGAAGTCGTGGTGCCAGCCTCGTTACGCTTTTGTGGAATGTGCTTCATCGGAAAATTTTAGAAGCCCCTGCTTAGTTTTGATGGCTGCTGCTGAAGGCGACCGCTGCCATTAAGCTGTATGAAAACCTACAGTAGTTTGTCCAGTCGGGGGCGGTAGACGCAGGGATGAGTAGCATAGGATGTTCGTTGCCTCTTAGTTTTTCTGTTCTGTGACGTCAATGGGCAGGAGTGTGATAGTATTTAGGTGGTAGGAAGGAAATGGGTTCCTAAAGGATGAGGTTGAATCTTGAGAAAAATGTACTCTACTTGCACTTTACTTAATCCTGGTCAGCTGTTATAATTCAGAAACAACTTTGTGTAGCTCTGGTTCTGCAGCAGGTGCTTTGTTCTGTGATTGGTCCTTGGAGGTTGTAGTTCGATGGTGCTTTGAGTTTGTGTTCCGCTTTGCGTTCTAAATATTTGAACTGCAGGGGGGGCAGTTTTGTTTTTTTTTATATTTTACTTTTTAAATATCTCCAAGAACAACTGTATATTCGTATATTCAAGTAGTGGGTTGTCTTCAGGGGTCCAGCCTATATGCTTGATTGTTGCACAGTGTTATAGGATGTAATATGCGCC
>JAODJU010000007.1:12975354-12991140 GCA_026776725.1 Gnathonemus echidnorhynchus | reverse complement strand
CGCCCCCCCCCCCCCAAAAAAAAAAAGAAAAAAAATTATTTTCAAGTAGCCATATGCATTAGAGCTCTGAAAATGCGGAGAGGAATTGTTCATATCTAAGCTAGACAGGGCACCCTAACCAGGCTCTTTCTGGCATCTACTATGCTGTGGGAATAGTATTGTGTTTTATGGAATTTTAAGTGTAAATGTTCTAGATATTTACCATGTACTGGTACATAGGATTTATGAGAGCTGTTTAAATCTAAAATGGGACAGAATTAGTTCTTTATGGGTATATCTGATTGGTCTGTCACTGCAGAAATGGTCGGTCAAGCCAGGGAGCTATATTGCCTACTTCAGACTTTGAAGCACTACAGATTGATCTGACAGTCGGGCCACTGGATCTAATGGATTCAAGTGGTGGAAATGTGGGTGTGGTGAGCACATGTGTCACTGCATGGGTGCCATACCTTGCTAGAAGTTCTAAAAATCATGAGAATGAAAAAACAAATGTTCTTGAGGTGATTAGGTCCATTAAAAATGATGAAATGTCCCATTAAACAATGTCTACATGCTACATGTTGTGAAGTATTGGTTGATCCTGAAACCAGATGTTTTGTCCTTCAGTTTACTGGCATGGCATCCTTTCCCAGTGCCTCTTGACTGTGGGGTTTTTATTGGAATTGAGAAATAAACCGTTGTTCCATAGCTGTCTTTGTCAGCACTTTGATTTGAACCTTCATCACCTTGGAGTTGTGTTGCTTTCAGACAGGATTAATTGCATTAGTGTTAGCTGCTTAAATGACTCCTGAATTTTCATTTGATATGAAAGGGTGAAGCTTTGAGAATCTAACATAATTGAATGAGTCTTCAATGCTAGTGGTAAATGCCAGAGACATGGTGCAGTGGTCTGGTATGCTTTATACTCCAGCAATGGTGCAGTGGTCTGGTATGCTTTATAACTCCAGCAATGAGTCCATGTTCTGTGGTGTCAGAATGCGATCCAACTTCAGATCGAATTGTTTGCATTTAACATGACAGCCCGACATTGTTCTTTTCTGATCTGTGTTTGCTGTTGAACCCTACTCTTAGTGGTACTTGTACAGGAATTTGCCTCCAGTATGCTTGGCAGTTTTCAAATGCATGCATCCACACCATTGTACTAATTCAAAAAATTCAGCTTGCTATGGACACAAGCCAATCCACTTGCACTTATTTATCAGTAGCAGAAAATAGGTTCCTGTTTTTCCATATACCTAGAACCTTTTACTTGATCTAGTACAAGGCTTTGGCCCTAGCCAAGACCTAACACACATTGTTTTTTTTTTTTTGTTTTTTTTTTTTGTCTCCCTTGTGCTGAAGCCAAATGGCTTATTTTCATTTGTTTTCACAGTTTTGTCAAACTTATACCCAAATAAAGTAACCATTCCATTCTCACATCTCTGGGTCATGTTATGTTCAGCCTCTTGACCGTAGAAAGTCTTAGTCAGATAAGACCTCTTTCCAGTGCCACCAGGGGATCCCCTAAGTTCCCAAGCCAGCGGGGAGATTCAATCCCAGCAGTCTGTCCTACGTCTGCCCCTTGGCCTCAACCAGGTTGGACATACCCGGAAGATCTCCCTTGGTAGCTAGTAAGGTGGCATCATCATGCCCATATCACTTTATCTGACTCTTCTGTCCATTACGTAGGTAAGGAGCTCCTTAGAATGTTCCTTCCACTGTTCAAGTTGGTCAGCACATACTCATTGCTAGTAAATGTAACCTGATTAAGGTCCTATCTCCCTCCAAAGGCATCAGCCAACATCTTTTTGGTCACCCAATAGCCTATGTCCATGGCTTCCATAAATTTCTCCAGAGCACAAGCTTTCATTTCCACAACTACTGCGGTCCTTCAGCCCAGCCCATACCTGCATTACAGGCCTCCTTTTCATCCGAACAATTTCTCTTTACAAATTCTCTGTCCAACAAAAGGTATCTCTGTTGGTGCCCATGTGTGAATTGAATTTACTCACAAGCTGACAAGTCAGAGGGTTTCCTTTCTGCATCTCACGGTCACATAGAGGCAGTACCAGTCATCAAGTGACTGCCAAAATTACACTTCATGAACCATTTGATGACCCCACTAGATGGTGTTCTTGGTTTACTTTGGAGCATGCTTTGAGTATTTTTTTGAACAGAGAGCACCATCTAGTGGGCTCAGAAAGTACAGTAAATGGTTCATAATGCATAGACTTAGCAAGCCAATTTCATGTTATTTCAGACAGGGGGCGCCACATGGGCTTCAACCAACACTGCACAGAGGCAACCCTCTTATTCACTGGGAAGAAAAACTGCACAGCCCTCATCCTAGAACTTGTAAGCATCCTCACACCCACCTAAGTCTTTCACCATACCAAACACCAAAGTAGGAGAAACCCAATCCCTAATAATTGCAGACTCAGTTCCCCCACACCTGCTCAGGGTTTGTCTGCAACAGAGAAGTGTAATGTTCAAACTCCTCAAAGCCAACTTCTGTTGTCAATGCCTGATCTGTCTGGGTCATGGCACATGTTTGCAGGTGATGAGTGCACAAGCTCCTCCATCAAACCATTTGTGTGTGTGTGTGTGTGAGAGAGAGAGAGAGACAGCTCTGGAAAAAAATTAAGAGATTACAGCAAAATTTTTAGTTTCACTCATTTCTCAATTTATGGGTATGCTTCTGTGTAAAATATACATTTTTATACCCCCACCTGGCCCTTCTCTGTTTCTCATCGATGAAGGGACTTCAGTCCTGCTTCTATGAGCCTGTTATGAATTGTCCTAGCAGCGCACTTCACACCACTTAACGTTTCCAATTCTTTTTGCAGGTCACTTGCGGTCATCCTCCGATTTATGAGGCACTGCTATATTAGTTGACGGTATTGTTGTCTTAGAAATTCTGATCAGCCTGTCCCGCAGTGAAGCCTTCCGCCAGCAGAACCACGTTTAAACCAGGGTTTAAAAATGCAGATTTATTTAAAAATATAAAGTGGCCTCTTAATTTTTTCACGGCTGCAGTGTATATATAACGCAAAGTGGAAACACAAATATATTAATCTAATTACACGTTTTCTAAATTTATTTATTTAACAAAATTAATTTGTGTAGTTTACTTTTGTTGTGCCACTCTTGTTGATGCTAAAATTTAATAATTCGACCAAGGACGGGATTTTTCCTATCTGAAAAGCGTTTCTAATTTGGTGAGCAGCACTGCGTTCTTTTTGGACACAGACACGCAACACTTCCGGTGGATAAATGGCGGCTATTTACATGTTGTACAGCTCTGCTTCGCAGAGACACTAGTTAAGTCCTGCCTTTTCAGTGGTGCCTCTTAGACTTTTATTTGTTTGTTTTTTTCCTCTGTATATATGTAAGATAAGATGTCTGTTGTTTTCGTTCCGAAGAAGCAGCGGGGGAAAGCACAGATCAACCAGGAAACAATACAAAGGGTAAATTCTGCTTATGAAACTTGTTGTGTAAACCCAAGTTTCGGAGTCTTGCTTCGAGTTTTGCAAATACTTGTAGTTGACAACATTTTGCTGGAGCTTTGTGGCGTAGGAACTTTCGGTCGCACTTGTTCGCCGTGTAGCTGTAATATATTTTGTGGTCGCTGAAACAACGAGGATAGTAGAGCTTCAGATACGTGTTTATAGGTGTGCCAAAGGTGCATGGCTCCCTCAGAATCAGATTAATAACTGGCACCTTCAGATAGGGCTGGGCAATTAATCGAAAATTAATCAAAAACGACATTCATTTAATCGACGTGATCTTCCACAAGTCGGTTACTTCGGTTTTTTTATATTCTGTTAATATTTAAAAATATATGTATGCTAATACTTTCCCCAGTGTGTTCATGTACAGTCCCCTTAAAAACATACTACCGCGTGTGTTGTCACGTGACTCCGCCCCGTCCAGTCTGCGAGCAGCATGGAGGCGAACTCAAACGCGGAGCTATTTCATTTCAGCAGCTTGTATCAAAGAAAAATGCCGTGTCCGTCGTTTGGACATATTGTGCCTTTAGTGAAGATAACACCGAACAAAAAGAGTTCAAATATAAACACTGCGGGAAAACTGTTTCGGCTACCAATCGGTTTAAATACTAGCAATATTTAAAATACTGTGGAAACCGCATATAGTGATCATGGTTATAGTGATCAGCCGCTTAAACGGATCAAAAAGCTTGGGACACAATAATTCCTGTACGAATACTGTTTAAATAATTCGTTTATAAGTAGTCCGCTTACAGTGTTCATTTTGGGGGTTTTATACATCACGTATGAAAAAAGATTAAATTAATAGTTAATTCTTTTCGTGTCTTTTGTCTTGCGGTAACCCATCTTTTGGTTAGCTACCTGAGGCTAATGCTGCGAGCACACTTAACATCACGTTGAAAGGGTATTTTTTTCTCAATTACAAATATAGTATACTGCCAAAAACGAGCCAACTACAATAAGCTATATATTATATACAGTACTGTACTGTATTATAGCGTAATTGAATTACACGTTCACAGATAGTAATTTAATTTGTGCAGTACTGTAATTTGAAGTGTTTTAAACAGCTGTATTCTATTTTGAGAGTGAATAAAATTCAGTAAATAGTGACATTGTCCAGTTTATTACCTTATATACATGTAATACATATACAAATTACACTTAGATGTAGATCTGCCTGACTGATTTTACGTTAAAACTAAAATGTGACCTTTTCCATAATTATTTCAAGCGATTGTTTAAAATATTCAATAAATAACCATGAATGGTTCAACTGTGTGTTTCCTTCAGTTATTTTAAAATCATAAAGATATGCAGTCATTAGAAAAGTACAAACCTTGTTAGTGAAGTGAGAGCAGACAAAAACAAAATAATTGTTCATTAATCGCAATCGAGGAAAAAATGTTGGATTAATCGTGATATTGATTTTAGGTCATATTGCCCAGCCCTACCTTTAGATTAATAACCGGCAGCCTCTGGTGGAAGTCGGTACATCACTGTGGCATGGCTGCGGGGCTTGTCCCAGATGGGCAGTTTAGGATTAGGACTACTATAGTATATAACGCTGTTTATATGCAAAAGTCCTTTGTTGATGTGTATGTGGCTATAGAGCGTAGGCTATGTATTATCGCGGTGTGTACCGCAGTGTTAAATCGTGGGCGCTCTTTATTTTTATGCCCCTTATGTTTGCAATATGTAACGGTCAGTCAAATACAAGACGGCTTTTAAAATGCACAGATAAACTGCCATGATCGCCAAAAGATTAAATTCTTTTCTTGTACTTGTATGTAGTTACTGGATGAGAATGACCAGTTGGTACGATGTATTACGGAATACATGCAGAAAGGAAGAGCTGCCGAATGTGTCCAGTAAGTGAGTTATTCATATTTATTTAACATCACATATAATACCTGTCTATCATCAGCGGCATCCTTGCCTTTTGGCATATAATACAATAATGAAACTAAAATAACAATAAAACACCTTTGAGCTATACTATACTTATTCGTGATACACACCAGCACAGTATCACACTGCAATACATACAGTAATATTGTCCAGAATCGTATATTTTTGAATAAAAGTTGAAATTAACATTGAATTGTCATTCCATCTTTAGATATCAACAGATATTGCACCGTAACATAATATATTTGGGAACTATTGCTGATGCAAGTCCCGATCTACCGACTGACTCTGTAAGTTCAACACTACTTTAAAATTAGATAAAATGCTTTCTGTCAGTTTTAGTCAACAAAATAACCTGGCATTAATATAGCTTTTATTACGAATATTATTATTGGTTTGCTCAATGTTATACCGTAAGGTAAAATATAAATAAAAAGCACGTGTATACACTTTGTTTTTAGGCGCCGTGTGACAGCGGAGAGAACTCGTCATGAACATATCCGGAACTGTGACCTGAAGGACACTAATGCTTGTATGTTAAATAAATAAAACAAGTGTGTTATGATGATACTTATGAATTGTATTATATTACCTATTGTTGATTTTTGAAGGATGTCCTGTAATTTATATTTCCATTAAACGTAAGAAGCCATTTCCGTTTCGCGATTGCTTTTAACATATGTGGTTGCCTTACTTTGTGCTGTCCTGAGTTCTTTTTGGGTGTCTGTCACTGATTTTACATATTTTTTTGAAATTCGAAACCTTTTTGTAAATGTACAAATATCGCTAGAAATATCTTTATGCAAAGTGACTAAGCTACACACTTCACTGAGACCTCAAATGCTTGATGTTTTGAGGTGATGTGGGTTTTTTTTAAAGGTGAACTTAATTCTTAAAGTCATTCGCACCGGGGGTTGAAACCAGGGGGCTGTGGGGATGCCAGTCCTTCACAGGCAAATTCACTCAGGTAGATTCATACAGGCAAACACAGTCCCCCAGCTCTTGACTTTGAGGCTTTTGGGTGTACTTATCCGTACAACTTAGTTTTGTCGGTTGGTCTGTCTGGGTTTGCACACTCATCCCAAGCATGGAAAGTTTTATTCAAAGAACCATAAGTGTTGCTTTTTTAATCCTGTAGGGGGCACCACTGTTTTTGAAGTTTCCTTCAGTTTACCTACTGCAGTAACTTTTTTTTAAAATTAGATTTTAACATTCTTGAAAAAGTCACTTGTTTCTAGACTACATGTTTTTTCCCCCCATTTTACAGAAGAGTTGGTATTTACAAAAGTAAATATATAAAAATTCAGTTCCAAGTAAAATTGAAATACTGTAACTAAGGATCATTGTCCTCCAACATTTGGGCATTGGATTAGGTTATGTGTCACATTCATCTAGAGAAGATAAGATATACCGTTGGTGGGTCTGTTGAGAAGTTCTATGCTACCTGGCAACCATTCATGTCCTTTGTCGAAAACATGGTAGCAACCAACATAACTACATAATTATGGCTGTAGCTTATAGGTAAGCTATTTTTATTTTATTTTTTCCAGCATTATGGGGAGGGTAGGAATGGTTCTATTGTGTTTTTTTTCTTACTGTTCTGTACTGGTTAAATTGTGAAATAATAATAAAAAGACTGCAAAGAAAAAAAAATTGAAACAACTCAGACAAGTCTCTATAGCAAGTAAACTGCAGCTGTCTAATCCTATCAGCACTCGAGCTGCTGAGAAGAATGAATGCTCTTGATAGTCTTGTACTGAGTGTGCTGAGCAGGGAACACGCCCACCAGCATGCGGGATTTCTTCTAAAGAAACCATTTGACACATCGTTCATCCAAGGCACTTAGAAAAGTCAATCCCCAGAACTAGAGTATAAGCCGTATGTTTTTGTAGAACACAACACGGGGTAAATCATAAAAAAAAAAAATCACCATGCCATAAGGATTGTTCCAAACTGCTAGTAATTATTTTTTATTTATTTTTTTTTGCATTGCTGGAACAAAATGGAAGATTCAGTTACCAGCTGAAGAGAACAGCAAGCAACATAAGCCAAGCATTCCTGCCCCTTCATATTTCTTACTATCAGGGGGACGTTTTCGCTTTAAGGAGAAGCAACTGGTGAACCGTGTGACACAGCTGAGAAATGCTAACAGTTACAGTTCAAGGTCTTTGAGGATTTTTATACATACGTACATACATACATGTTCATATAAACATTTCGTGGAAACATCGGAGAGATTAACACAGACAAAAGCAACGAACCCTACATCTGATTGTGCAAAGCACAGAACTATAAAAAGTTATATACAGCAAACAATTCTCTGTAAACATGGTAAGTATGTTAGTTTTCTGAAAACATGTTGTCATCATAAATACAGGCAACACTGGCATCTGCAAACCTCACAAAAAATTGACATTCTGGGCATATAAATACAGCCCATCACCATAGAAACTGAAGAAATATGGGCTCAAAAACACCCCAATATTACAATAATGTTTTAGTGTTTATAATGGCATATTTTTGGTAATCTTTAAAGATACAATGTAGTTAAACTCTGTAGAAAGGAAAATGTGCTTTTCATTACCGTAACTGGGAGACTGGATAATCAGTCACTAATGTGACTATAGTACATTAACAAACGTACAGCAATGGTATATGACAACATAAACATGTACAGTAATGGTATAAGATTTAGGAAAATACAAAAATAAGATTAATACTGTCAATAATTTGTACAAGAAAATATTGTATTGATTTTTTTTGTCACTGTCATTCAGAAACAACCTGTCAAACAGAAAATGCAAACTTAAATATCTGACCATATAGTTCCCCCCCCCCACCCCAAAATGCTGCTAGATTCTAGTGTAGTGAAGTATAATTTACTGATGATTAATATCTCCTTTTTTTTTAATATGTATATATATTCTGAAGCACCATTCATCCACCAAACAACGCTTTGGTTGAAAACTAAGATTATGAATGTGTTATAAATATCAACATGGCACAAGTTACTGCTGAATCTCCAAGTGTATGGAGAAAAGAAAAAAAGTAGTGTATGTTTTTTCATATTACACATCTGCAATGATTATATTTCTGCTGAGCCAGCTCAAAGCCTCTTTAATAAAAAGAATGATATATATAATTTTATATATATATATATATATATATTTTCAGTTTAAGTAACCTCTAAGCTATGGAACAGTAAGTGTGAGCTGTAGTCTGGTCTGTCCTGCGTGATACAAACACAAGATTTGGCAGTTACAAGTTCATGACACACAGTATAGTTGAACAGTAGTGGGGGGGGGATATTGGTCTTGCAAAGAGGTCCTTCTCCCCCCCCAACCACGTCCAAGCCGTGGCAGCTCAACAAATGTATGTCAGAAGAAACACCGGCCGCGACGGCAGAGCGCGCTCTCATCGGTGGGGGCGGAGCCTCGGCTACCTCATCCGGCGCTATGCGGATCTCGCAGTCTGCTGCCAGTGCTACAGAGAGGGAGGCTTTGTGGAGCTTTCGTGGAATGGGACAGATGAACACTCCCGTTCACTCTCTACAATGCAGTTGGTCTAAAAAATAATAATGACAATAAACTATGTATAAAGACCTTCCTTCCATTATACGGGTTTTAGATTTAAAAAAAAAAAAATGATGCAAATGAAAATTAATAGTCACAACTAGCTTAGTAGAAGGGGGAAGAGCATTAGGAAAGCACTACAAGTATCCAACAGGCCTATATACACATCGGCAAAAGATCCCCAAGTGGCACGTTTGATACAGGATGCCGTTTGCCTGGCCATAGGACACACTAACAGCAGCAGGTGCGGCACCTGTGATCAGTACTGAGGCAGGTAGGAGGGCCTGTGCTCGTGCTTGAGCGGGAAGGATTTGAAGCCCTTGTTGATGGGTTTGTGCTGAGAAACCTGTTGCTGCTGCTGCTGTTGCTGCTGCTGCTGCACTGTGGTTGGCTGCTGCTGCTGCTGCGTAGCGAATGGGAAGGCAGAAGAGAGGCCCACGGAGGCGGGGCAGTCGCCCGCCGTGGACCACACCTGCGACTGCAGCATCTGCATGGAGTCGTTCCATTGGCTGGAGGGGATGGTCATCTGGTACAAGGAAGAGCTCAGATTGGGCAGTGTGTTGGTGTGAGGGGAGGAGTGTTGCCAGGGGGCTTTGGGTGGCCAGGTTTTCGTCTTGCAGTCCTGTGGAGGCAGAGTTGGACCTTCACACAGGGCCCTCTCTCCAGTACTTCAAAGACACCACCACTGAGCAGCACAGCTCCTTACCTGGCCGCCGTCATCCCCAGGGTGATGGATCGGCGGTGAAGGGAGGGTGCATGCTTCAGGTTCAGCACAGCTGTGTTTTCTGCATAAAGACAAAAAAAAAAGATCGTTCGCTGAACATCTTGACTGATTTCCCCCAATGAGGTCAGTGTGCAAGTTTCTTTCAGGCTGGAAGGCTGAGTAAAGCCAGAGACAGACCGAGCAAACGACCTGGACCTGACAAGGAGGAACAGTCACTGGCCATTCTCCGCATACCCCAAAAATATCATCCCATTTTAGTGTTTTTTTTGAAGCATTCCGCTTTAACATCTAAATTGTTCTGTAGCAATTCTTAAACAACAATTTGTGAACGGAGAAATAAAAACATATTACTTGTGAGAAAAGGTCAATGATGTGGAGGAGACCGCCTATATTGAGACCAAGTCAAGACCAAGACCTTAACAAGTAGAGTCCAAGTCAAGACCAAGACCTGAACAAGTAGAGTCCAAGTCAAGACCAAGATTTTGGGGGAGTCCACACTACGTCAAGACTGAGTAGAAATGCTTTCAATTCCAAGACAAGACTGAGTAAGTGGAAATAGTGGTTTTGAGACCAGTCTTGGACTTCTGTGTCAGTCGTTAACATACACCAGTGTTAAGTCCAACCTTCTTTGTTTGACCGCAGCTACAAGGTCAGGTCCTGAGAACATGGAGAAGAGGCTGTCCCCATTGGCCGAGGAGGTCTCATCACTGGAGCTGGCTGAATCCCCTTGATTGGCTGACCAGCTGCCACTCATGGAGTCCCTGTACATAATAGCATAGGCTCAATAGGAGGCTTGGCTGTCCAGTCAGCTTAACATACTACTCATATTCAGCAGAGTGTAAACACAGCAGTTTAGCCATGGAGCATTCGGGAACATGAAAATGATCCCTTAATCTCACTGTTAGAGACTCACCCTTCTGTGTAGTACTCTGGGTGCGGCCAAGTTCTGTGAGGCTCATCCGTGATTGGCCAGTTGGCGCGGGCGTTGCTCGGGCGACGCAGATGCTGCGCCTGCCGTTTCTGCTGCATGGCATGGTTGACTCCAGCGACGTAGCGGGCAAATTCGGGGTCGGAGCCGACTGCACATGGGGGGGGGGTAGGGAAGAGGGAGGGCATCGTCAGATTGTGACAGACTCAGCTGTTCTGAGGCCATTCAGCTCCAGCACCGAGCACAACAAACCCGACTGTCTACGGTGGCAGAAAAGACACAATGGCTTGTGTTCATACGAAACGGAGTCCTCTCCACGACAGAAATGACGACTCATCCAAACCGCTAATCAATTCATACACAAACAGTAAAACACCACTGTGTACAGAAAAATATCAGACTCCTACAAAAAAAAGAAATGAAAAAGAAAAAATTGATTGCGGCAGTCGTGCTATCTGCTGCCATGTCACATACACAGCACTCGTGCTCACGGACATGTGACCCCCATGATAGACCTTCCAGGACCAGCGCATATACTAACGTGTGTCACCTAAGCTTGGCTGATGCATGACTTCCACAAAACAATGAAAAGGTTAAAAAAAGCCAGAGATGGACTGAAGATCAACACTGTGGGGGGTTTTCACAGTTTAAGTCACATGTTTGGCCTCTAACACTTTATATTATTGGTATTAAATCACTGAATGGCAAAAAGACAACGTAACAAGACTTGCTTAAAAGCTGTTAATCAAATGAAGCAGTTTTTATGAGCCCTCTGATTACACCCTCCGGATTTCAGAGTTGAGTGCACCCACCACTCAGGGCTCCAGCCAACAATTCAGACTTGGTGTTATTTTGGGATGTAGCCTTCGCACCTCCAGGGCTGCAGGTTCGAATCGCACACCTGCTCAGTCTGTGCAGTTTGCATTCAATTCAATTTTATTTGTATAGCGCATTTTCACAACATTAAATTGTCTCAAAGTGCTTTACATTATCTGTGCCCGAAGCCCCCAGTGAGCAAAGCCAGAGGCGATAATGGAGAGGAAAAACTCCCTAGAATGTCCTCCCTGTGTTGTGCTGGTTTCTTCTGGGTGTGGATGTTCCCCACAAAAATATGAATAGAAATGTGTGTGTGTGTGTAAGCCCTGCCACAGACTTCTGTCCCACACAGTGTGTTTGATGCAACTCTAATCCAGGCTAGCTGCTTACCAGTGAGCTGACTATACGTCATTGTCAATGTCAGTCATCCAATTACCACTAAGCGGCACCACTAAGTAATCAGGCACGAGTACAATCCAGAGCTTTGTTTACACCCGTTAATACTGATGCTGCCTCTGATACAAATTTGAATGTGTCAAACGGAATAGACTCTTTTACAGGGTGTCCCGCACTGTCAAATAACAGATTCAGGCAGCAGTCAGAGCTGTGCTGTCTTTAGCTAGCTAAGCAAATTACTCCGACTCTGTTCACCACATGCTAGGTGACAAAATTAAAGATGAAATCATCTACTCTCTTTCTCCTTTCTGAGTAACCTTGCTTTGACTAAATCAATGATTGTTGGGTTTTTTTTTTTTTATTCTAAAAACATTAAAGTAAGGAGAATAAAAAAACTGTGTCACACAGAGATATTAATCTTGACAGTCTGGGCATGCCAGTAATGATATGATGAAATATATTCCATTACAGGTTAACAGCCAAATGCCAAAAATACCTGAAATGCGGGGAAAGGATCTGATAACGGACGTGAAACAGGACTATGACAAGCTGTGCACCAACTCACATATTTCTGAGGCTAAATGAGACACACTTGCCATTGTTTACCAGCGTAGGGCCTGTCAATCCCACGTGTAACTATGGGGCCAAAAGCAAAGGGTCTAACTGTACAGCACTCAGGTTCATTTCATGTAAAAATACATTTATTTTAATTAAATTACATTTTGGCTACTTCTGTAAAGCAGGACAACTCCAAATTATAATTTACGAACATGTCCATCTTTCAGTTTGATAAGTAGAATAAAGTGTAAAAATACAGGTAACATTTCTAGCTCTTCAATGGTCGACCCTCTACTGACTGTATTGTCAAGGTGACGGGGTGTGGTGTTGGATATACATTTTCTTTTAATCAGAGAATACTGCAGTCTTTGTTGTGACTTGGCAGTCAGCTGAGCTCGGAATCCTACGCCAAGCACACGAAGCGTTAGGAAGCCCTGACTGTCTGCCCTGTGTTTGCCATACAGCTGGATTTCCTTGACAAATATGCCCTACCTCGACTGAACCAGTTACATACGCGAGGCATTGTGGTCTCCACCGCCAGAGGGGGAGCTGTTGAGGCTGGCCTAGGCGGGATGCTTCACCCAGCACACAGAAAATCAGTCTGATTCATTCACAAAGGGTCCTTGTGCCCCAAGCGCCGCTTAATGAGAGGTCATAAAGTCACACTTAGAAACCTCAATAAACAAGCCCTCTTGCAGGCAGCTGAACATTAGCGTCCGCTTAACAGATACACTGTATACAGATACGCTGCACACAGTCACAGCTAAAAGAAATTTGTCCGCATAGGTCAAGTGATATTGTCAAATCAGTTTTATATCAAAAAAGTAGCAACATAATAATTCGGAAATGGGCGATTTGCTTTGTGTGCGTTTTTGGTTAGCTGCTGGTGGAAATGCTCAAATGAAAACTGACGGTGACAGCACAAAGGACCGAAATGGTCCATTTCGCAAAATCCTGAATGCCTAGATGTGGTCTACAGTATCTGGGATACTGTCAGCCATCACAATTAGCCAAGCAGCTAATAGCAGCTAACGGTGACGCAGTCCCCTCCAGCAGTGGCGGCTGGCCCATAGGGGGCGCTCAGGCGCCGCCCTCCCAGATGTGGGGGGAATATAAAATATATAGAAATAAAAAAAAAATATATATATATTTTTTTTATCAATGTCAGTTTTACTTAATAGTGTGTGCCTACATGCAATCTGAATTATTTAAACATTTCCACCAACTGACTCTCATTCAACAGTGAATTTCCACCGACAGATTTTCACCAATCATTTCTCTTCTTGGACGCTCATCAAAGTGCCCCAGACGTGCAGCAAAATAGCCAATCGTGTATGGTTGCTAGGCGAAAATAATAAAGATTTGGCCTATCAGCATCGCCGAATTAAATGGTTTTGGGGCCCCTGCTACAGAAATTGCGGGAAAGTTTTGGATTGCTCTCAGGTCAGTCAGTCAGAGAGAGATGATGGTGACGACAACAGTTGAGGGGCAGCTTCCACCAAATTTGGTGAGATCGTTATTGAATTACCCTTTTGCGAGAAGGACGATGGTGGAAAAAATCCACGTTAAGGAGCTGGGACTCGACAAGCCCGAAATAACTGTAGCTGTAAATTGTTAATTTACTTTATCTGTGAAACTGCTGATTTTGAGAAGGAAATTGTTGTCATTTTCTGACTGTTCATTTGAATGCTTATACTGGACTAGGAAGGGAAATCTATTGGTACGTCAGCCCCACCAAGAATTTTTTTCACCAGCTGCCACTGCCCTCCAGTCACCATCAGATCAGGTCTTCCAAGCGTGGTGTCAAATGGACACAAGTACCCCTAAAGACATTCACCCCCCCCCCCCCCAGAGTATCCAGGTTTTAATGTCAAGTCTGTCATACAGAAACGTCTTAGTATACTCCTTCCTCTCAGCGGCTAAACACTTCTTGGCAAATAAAACAAAAATAAAATAGACTGACTAAATTTAATCAGAAATAATATTTCTTTTCATTATTATTAACAATAATAAAAAATGCTAATAATAATAATAACAACAATAAAATAACAACTCATACTTTTTTTCATGGTAACAATGCCCAGACCAAAAGTAGCAGTTAGTTTGGAACAGAAAAAAACCTGCCATAACGTTTTCTGTTTTAAGGCCAGGCCCTATCAGATTCACATCCACCCACACGTAAACAACCTGAAATGTATACAGCGTCGCTGGGAATTTTAAATGAGGAGATGTCATTTTGTGAGGCAGACATAACGTCGAAAATGTGTGTGTATCTGAATATGTGAAATCTGTGACCGCATCAAATGAATCCCTAATACCTGAATGTGCGTGATGATTTTGTAAACAAAATTTGCATAAATAATTTTAGATTCATGATTACCAAAGTATGTTCAGAGTAAAAATCACACACCTCACACCCCTTACTAATGGAAGACCCTTTAGGGCAGTGTTTGTCAACTGGAGGGTCGTAACCCAAAAGTGGGTCACGGGATTATTTTTATTAATGATTTTTTTTTGTTTTTTAACAGTGCATAAAGACATTGTGCCACTGTTACTGTTCTATTTACTATTACTGTGCTATTTTTTCATGAAATAGGTTCAAATTTTTAAAAATTTCAGTGGTGACTTAATGACCAAGGAAATAAGTGGGTCCTGAGGCTAAACCGGTTAAAAAGTGCTGCTTCACTGCTTTAGAGCGTCCTGCCAGGTCTGAGAGGACCCACTGAGAAGCACTGCTTCACTGCTTTAGAGCGTCCTGCCAGGTCTGAGAGGACACACTGAGAAGCACTGCTTCACTGCTTTAGAGCGTCCTGCCAGGTCTGAGAGGACCCACTTTGAGGCACTGCTTCACTGCTTTAGAGCATCCTGCCAGGTTTGAGAGGTCCCACTCACCAGCGGGGTCAAAGGGCAGCACATCTCCCAGCATGCCGAATGTCCCATCGGTCTGCTCGCGGTTGGGCCAGGTGTTGTTCCGCGGCCCCTGTGGCTTGTGGCCCAGCATCTCGGACATGATGCTGTCCATATAGCTGCTGACCAGACCCAGGCTGTACAAGTCGGAGCTGAGGTCTGGCAGCCCCGGAGACGACCACTGGCTCAGAGGCCCGATGGGGGAGAGGCCGGCTGGAGGGCCGGGCGCAGCGTGCTGTCCTGGGCTGCCTAGCCACTTGGACGGCACCCTCTGCTGTTGAAGCTGTGGGGGCGGGGGCTGCTGATGTTGGCCAATAGGTTGCAGGAGGTGCTGGTAGAACTGCAAAGCTTGCTGGGAAGGTGGCTGCTGGCCCGGATGGCTCTGCTGCTGTTGCTGCTGCTGCTGTTGCGGTTGCTGCTGGGGTTGCATGACCTGCGGTGGTGCTTGCAGTTCCCCGTGGGGGGGGCCGGGGGGGGGGGGCGCTG
>JAODJU010000007.1:12938619-12962028 GCA_026776725.1 Gnathonemus echidnorhynchus | reverse complement strand
TATATAAAGTTACAGGTTTTTATCATATTGTGGGGAAATCTAGTCCCCACAATGTAAAAGTTACAATAACGCACGCGGCACTTACACACAGCAAACCAGAACACTGTTTCTCAGTGGGCTCAGTGTGTTAGTCTCACTGTAAAACGGTGAGCATGAGTGTGAAACGAAATGTCCATTAATTAACATTTGCACAAGGTTCACTGGAAGGCTTCTTTTCAGATACACAGATGTATATGTATAGTTAAGGTTGAGGCATAGGGTTAAGCCCTTTAACTAGTGTCTCAGGAGTATTTTTGGGAGGCTAAGGGCCTTGCTCAGGGATCTACCGCCAAGGCCAGGGCTCAGATCTGCAACCTGCCCATGTGCGAGGTAGCCCGACCCCAGAGATGGTACCCACTGAGCATGTGCGAGGTAGCCCGACCCCAGAGATGGTACCCACTCGATCATCCTGCTGTTGGAACAACAGGGCTGTTGTGTTGGGGTGAATCACACAATGCAGCCATTGAAAAGCCCGCAGGGAAACGTTTGTGTCTCCGCCTTCTGTGGCCTGTTGTCACCATGTAAGTCTGCGCCACTCATTTGCATGTTGGGGAGGGGGTGAGATTCCGTCACTTAACGCAGTCAGCCACTTAGTCCTGATATCTAATGGCACTTAAGCTGGCTCTCATCACCAAAACGCATTAACAAACTTGTCTGGATCAACTTGTAACTAAATTGTAACTAAATGTGTTAAAAATACACTGTTTGGGCAGAGAGCATGACCCCCGTAAATCAAGCAGGAGTTGAACTTTGACCGGCCTTGACACGGTTAGGTGTAAAAACAGCACGACGGATCACGCCGGAGGACTGGGAGGAGGCCGGGCGCAACGTTTCGGGAACGGCTTTAAATCACTGCCTTGGGCTGGGGAGTTTTTCCATTTATGTACGAGGGATGGTCGCCATAGCAACGGCGCGTGGCAGGGGGCGTGAACCAGCGGCGTGCACCGGCGTAAGCCTAGGGCACACAGTGACCTGTAGAAGCCCTTCACCTCAGGGACAGTGTTCCAGCCACCTTCAAACCTGCCTCCTTCCCCCATCGGAACAGATGCCCGAACAGGAACGGCGCATTTGTGGGTTATTACCATGTAATATAGTGCCATATAACCTCAAGAATATTTTTCTTGTAAATATAGTTAGGCAAATGAAAAACAACGCAAGCGTATTTATTTTTCAATAAGGAAAAATCATATAAAATATCATAAATTAGAAATTTATGAAGGTTTCCAGGAACTGGTTCCTATTCAAGTGAGACGCAAACCTGGCTGGTGTTTTTCTCCAAGCGCAGATGAGCGGCGCCCTGCTGTCCAGGTAGAGCAGAGCTCTGCTGGCAAGATGGCTTGGCACTGGACACGAGGGGGCGCCCAGGGAATCCACTCACCACTGCCGAAAGGCCGGCAATGAGGAACTCTCATACTTAATCGAACTTGCCATAACACAGGCCATTTATGCCGGCGATCAGGAGGACCCCGAAACTGCTGAGCAACAGGAACAGGAACGGGAACAGAAAGGGCAAGACTGCAATTAACTTTCCACTTTAGCAAAGCTGAGCTACCCCCCCCCCCCCCCCTTCGAGACAGTCAGCATATTTGATTTGACATTTCACAAGGAGGGGAAATTCAAGATGTGTAAACAAAAATTAATTTAGAAAACTTTTCCTAGGATATACTAAATAGTCAAAAAAAGAAGATACACTGAAAATTCCACTCTTTAAATTACACTAGCTGTCATAACAAACAGTCAAGAACCCTTGAATTATAGTCATATTGTACCCTAATTCTCAGCAATAAAACATTAGTCTTAATTAATTCAGCGTTTAAGACTTGCTGAGGTTAGCAGTGTAAAGAGGGCTTTCTAAAGAATGGTTTCATTTACAAACAGAATGCACAAGCTACACCCTCTGAAGATCTCAGTACAGCTGTCTGAACCCAAGGCCAGGATGTGAGATCATCTCACTGTGCTCATGTGACGGATTCAAAAGCAGAGGATCATTTCCCACAATCTGAACATGTTATTCTGATGGGGGAGAGACTGCAAACCAGGCCCTGTGCAGCTCACCTTATACACCAAACTTCCAGCAACAGGCTCCAGGCCACAACTGCCTGGAGAAACAACTCAAACGCAACGTCACAAACTCACCACGTTCAGTGTTACGGACTTCACCACACTACAGCCTTACTAAAGTAACTACAGCTCACTGCCAGTGTCACCGTCTCGCTGGCACTCAGCGCTATGCTGTCCCTGTGTTACCTAATTATACAGATTCACATTTAACCACAGACATCCAGGTTAAAGGCCCCTTGGCCAGACCTCTCCTGAGACTCGAACCTCTGGGTTATGACTCCATGTCTTTAAATACTAAGATGCTGCCCCACATTTGCTCATTTATGGAGCAGGGATGCACTGAGAGCACATAGCCCACCTGCCTGCGGTTACCACTTGGACAGTAGCCATATTGGAGCAAGGGTGGATGTTCTACCCTTATAATCAATCACCTATCTGGCACTTCCATAATTTTTTCACCCAATTAGACCACTGAAGAGAGTCAGCTTAAGTTCCTGCTATATGGTACAAGAGTTGAACTTAAAGGAACTGACTGACCTTCGGATATGAAGCCATAGCTTGCCTGCTAACGCCACAACATCAGACAGGTGACCTCATGACCTAAATTAGAGAGCCCACCCCCCAGGGACATCCATTAACACCAAGACATCCCGTGGCTCAGTTCCACCAGCAACGGACACAAGGGAGCGTCTGAAAATTACACCTCGGGTGAACTGTGATTCTCCTCACGCAGGCAAACAGCTGTTGTGGTTTATTTTGAAAGGAGTCAAAGTTCAGTTCGAAAGAAAAGCTCTCAACATCTGGTGGCAGTAAAAACACAAGCCCGTATCTTTCCAGAGTTAGGAAAAAGGCCCAAAAGTGGCCGTGCTTTTTGCGCCACTTTGACCCCTTAAAACAGAGTACAGAGAGAGACTAAATCGAGGTGAACAGCACGGAGTTATACGATCAATATCGAGAGAGGAGACTCAGCAATCAGCGCAACATCACTGCAGTTTCTCAAGGCGTCTTCAGCTTTCCTATAAGGAATGACAGTGCTGAGGGCTGAAATATTTGGGATGTTTCACCTTTAAGACACTGATACTCAAACATAACGAACAAAACGGCACATCAAAGGCAAGGACACGCCCACCTGGCCTGTGTCCAGCACACCAGTACACTAGCGTCAAAGTCACACATTGTCCGGTTTAGCAACTTAACGCCATGTGATTTTATTTTATTTTTTTACACCGTAATAGATACATGATTAAAACAGCACGATGGGTGCAAACCGCAGACAAAACTGACACGCTGTGCTCTGCTCTGCACTCACTGACATCTCAGACGTTGTAAATTCACTGCTACGTCTGACAAACGCCTCGTACAGCTACAGTCACCACCATAAGCCTACACAGTCAGCAGTCTCGTACAAGCTACAGTCATTCTACAGTTAGTGGTCCTGTAAACGTGACAGTGGTCTTTGTGAAAGGTCAGCCCAGCAACTGCTCTGGAGACAAACAGATACAGGACTGAGCACAAGGACCCAGAGAAAACAATGTCCGGCAGTAAATATGTACCTGTAAGTGTTACTTATCGATAGGTTTCCGAGTGGCTAGAACAGCAGCTTTAATTCCCTAAACTCTCCTAGATGCAGCTCAGCCAATGCGTGTAACTGCTACGTTTTACCATCTTGCTTGATTAGTTAATTAATGTCATGAGGTATTGATTAGCCAAACAAGGTGTCTTAGTGGAGTTACCACCCAAAAAAACTCATGCAAATAAAGGGGTGACTTGTGTAGCGTTTTGATACGGCTAAGCTGCTAAACACACAACTTGTATGTTGCTTCAGACAAATAGCATCTCCTGAATCAGTGTTTCCCCTCGGGGACCCCCAGACAGTGCAGAGACTACATGGTTTCGCTCCCTCCCAGCTCTTGGGTTGATAAACATGGTACTTCATCTCCATTCATCACATACCTCTTCAAGCTCTCCATGACGGTCACAGATATGCATATACAGGTGAGAAAATGGTGCGGGGAGCAGGATCACCAAATGAATTTGTTACTAAAGGAATCGAGCCACAGGGATCGAACCCACAACCTTCCGGACATGGGCGCAGATCCATGAGCCGCTCAGCTCGAGCTCGTTGGCATGGGGGGCAGCACACAAAACTGGGACCACAGGGAGCTGGCAGACACATCCTGCTCATTCAATCTCGATGTTTACTCTATTTTGTCGACTGAATCTGTCAATGATGGCAAGCTCTGCCGCTGTGTGACCTCATTACACAGCAACCCCCAGTAAGATCCAAGCCTGTGCTCCTCATATTAAACCAGCTCACGAGCCTGAATAACAGAACGATGCTTTGGTGCTGTTACACACTGTAACTCGATACATTACCAATCAAGTTCACAAGCTGCAATTTCAACTTTTATTCTCTTTTTAGTTCTTTTTAATTAGAGCTAATAAAAAACTAGTAACACACTTCTTAGGCTCGCAAACGCTTCTCGAAAGCCAGTGCGACACAATCCCCCCCCCCCCCCCCCAAAAAAATAAAAAATAAACACCCAACAGCCTCACTTTGCAAATGAGGACCCGGGGCCTTTAAATGTGGCACAGAATTAAATTTTCGCTACCCAACAACAAATAAAGAGGTTTGAAATCAAAACAGCGAGTTAAAGAAAGATGAGCCCAGCTGTCACGAAGGCTTCCACTGTTTTCCTGTCCAGGAGGTCAGGAGTCTGCATAGCAAACAGCAGTGGACAATTCATCATAACCTGCAACACAATTTTAGCTTTCAATACCACCCACGCTCCAAAGTATTAATATCTCAATTACTTGCAATGCCAGAAAAACGCAAAAGACTTGCATGTGACTCCATCACGCACAATGAGAAAACCAACTGTAATATTCAGCAGTTTCAGGGACAGGCCAACCTTTGTTGCAATTCATTTCACACTCGTTTATCTAATACTTGGATAATTGAAACCAATTAGTGATTCAGCTGCATGGCTTATAATTCATAATGCAAAAGCCCAAGGGGTAAAGAGCTTTGTCAGGTCTTAAAGTCCTAAAAACTCTGAATGTCAGTAGCACACAAGCGCGGCAGCTCAAGGCCTGCCCTCGAACCTAAGGCCGGGGGATCGATTCCCACCGGCAGCTCTGCATTTAAGGGGTTTGCGCCTCACGTCTCCCCGTGTCTGCAAATGGTTCCTCCCGCAGCCCAGAAACATGTGGTGAGGTGGATGGGTGTTTCTAAGCTGCCTGAAGCACGTCAGGGTGTCTCCCGCACCTCATGCCCAGCGATTCCTGGGATGGGCTCCAGCTTCCCTCTGACACCCCACTGGATAAGCAGTTATAGATGATTGATGGACGCAATACAAACACTCCTCATGCACAGTGTGAAGGCGGAGATTTCTTGTGGAGCCTCATTTTCTGCCAAGTTCTCTCTCTTCATGGAGAAATGATGCAAACCCAGCAATTATATGATGTGACACAAATACACAATAACATTAGAATAAAAACAATAATAAAACGACTATGTAAACAGAATGTTATATGATTAATCACAAGCACAGTAAAGTACTTAATTATTAAACGAATAGCTAAAGTAGAATAACAAAGCAAAAGCTATTTAACAGCTGAAAGCCAGTTTTTCAGGATTTCTCATACTTTGTTCTTATGACTAATTAATAAATACAAAAAAATTAATAACTTTAAATTAGAAATGTCATGTTAAGACAATTCAACTTCACAACATTCTCGATTTTTTTTTAAATACTCTTAAAATTATTCTGTATGTGTTTTGACTAAACCAATAAACAAATCTCTCGTGGCGATAACTTTGTAGACACAACCATATTGAACATTTCACATCTATGTTTCTTTATTGAGCAGATACGTTTTAAGGGGCAGCCTTGGCCAGAGTCGACGTCACTTCGCTCACTGTGGGATCTGAACCGGTGACCTTCCGATCACAGACACAAACTCTTAACCAACAGAGCCGCACGCCACCCCACACACCGGAAAATAATGATCGATGCCCATGTTCCACATGGGAAATCTGATGGAGAGAAACAAGTGGCATGCAGGCATTGAGCTGGTTTCCAAGGAAACCCAGTCTGGAGCAGCAGTTTTGCCCCTTTGCCACATTGCCGCTTCCTTGGCGGAGAAGATCCTCCTTCTGTCTAACGCCAGTGCAAGACTCCAGCCTTCATTCACAGCAGATAATGTCTTCCTCCATACAGCCCAGTCCTGTATCATGCCATACTGGTATAGGACCACTGTGGCATTTTTTCCAATCATGCCTTTTCTGTGGGACGCCATACTGGTATCTCTAATGCACTACAGTCAGCCACTGCTCTCCATCTTACAACTGCTACAAGTCAGCTACACTGCTTTCATTTCCAGGTCATTTCTGCAGGTATGGGAGTCCACCCATCAATGACTGCAGCCCAGTATGACACACATATGGGAACAAATAAATTGCCCAGGTCTAACCAGAGAATCATGTTACTAAGTTATTTTGTTTCACGACTATTGTATTAAATGCATAATCATGTTAAACATCAAATAACACTAACTCTGCCTTTTATAAGCTATCTATACCCTAAACAGGCAAATAGGTGTGTGGCATATTGACATAGCTCTTAATAATGCAGGATATTATTTTGTTTTATAATGATCTCAGCATAACGGTAAACTGAGCAGGTCAGCTCTGCTGCGTAATAGTGGAGAATGTGAGGAGTCCTGTGTGAAGCAGTAGTGAGTCTTATGACGGCACGTACAGCCATGTCAGGCCTCTGGCTAGATCAGTGTTTCCCAACCCGATCCTTGGAGACCCACAGACGGTCCACGTTTTTGCTCCCTCCGAGCTCAGTCAACATTTGTACTCCCTACCGGTAGGGAGCAAAAATGTGGACTGAGCTGGGAGGGAGCAAAAATGTGGACTGTCTGCAGGTTCCTGGGAACTGGAATGGGAAACACTGGGCTAGATTACCGTCCAAGGCTCTGGCTCGTATTACTAAAATGTATCTGGTATGACTGCGCCAAGAACAAAAACGCAACAAAAACCGGTCCAGAGGAGGCCAGTGGCAGCACAGATACGCCACAAAAATTCCACAAATTTACATTCCAATCCGGCCGCTTCCAAGGTACAATTCCACTGAACACAGTGATCTCCAAAGTAGCGGTTTGGCAGGAGTAACCATCATGGCATTTCTGGTAAATGTTTATAACCAGAAAGTCCAAAAGATGCGCCTTTAGTGGTCATGTCCGGTGATAACGGGAGTGTGAATGGATACCGACTATAGAGCAAACCGTAAGACATAAAGGTGGGTTTTGATCACACACACGGCAACCTCAACATCTCAAAATACAGGGTCAACAAAAAACTGGGGCCTTTCAGCTTTTTTTTGGAACTACAAAACTTAGAGAAAACTTGTTTGCCTATTTTTCCGCTGGGAGGATAAATAGGCACATCAGCCTTTGCCCTCACCTCCATGAAAAGGCTTGCTCCATCCATCCATCCATCCATCCCCTAATTACAATTGAAGCCAGCACAGCACATAAGGCAGGGAAACACCTTCTCCAAGATTCTAGGCCGGGGTGGAGAGCTGGTGTCGGTGCAGGTTTTTGGGATGGCCTTTCCATCAGCCAATAACAGTGGGTCTCCAGGACTGGAGTTGAGACAACTGCCATATAACTGGCTGACTGAGAGGCCATCCCAAAAACCCGCACCGGCTCTCCGTGGATCAGGTTCCTCACCCCTGTTCTAGGCCATGGCAGGGAACACAAACACACACATATTCATGCATCACACTCAGGATAGTTTACAGATGCCAGCGAACCAAACTGCAGGAGGAATCCCACACTAAACGGGGAGAACATGCACAAACGAAAAAAGTGAGGCGGGCTTCAAACGGACATCACTGGAGCTGTCGGGCTACAGAGCTATCAGTGAGTCCTCATGCCTCAAATCACGTTACAGTGACAGCATTACGTTGGATTTTATTCTTGAATTACAATTACAAATAAATAAAACAAGTCCTAACATGTCTGGTTTAAACTTGTGTCGAAAGTTGGGAAAAGGACCTGTAAACAAGTTAACACCCTAGAATAACCACATAATCGATAGTCAATCTTTTTTAGCAACACTCGCCAGTGAAGTGGACAGGAAAACAACTCGGAGTGTTTGAACAACAGGCAGATCCTCGCCGTTATCTACTCCAAGCAGCTTGACGGGCCCACAAAGGTGTGAAAGGAGATCTTCTGTTGTGCCACGGCTCTCCGGGGAGACACTGCCTCAGAGGCCTGGCAGGTAGGCCCTCTGGCATCTCCGGGTCTTCATATGCACCTGAGATACGCTGGTACCCAATGGAGCAGACCGGAGGCGGTCAAGTGGGTGGTGATGACAGCAGCCATCACTAACACCAGACCCCCACTCCCAAATTAGCTTATACTTAATTTATTTCAGTGCCGGACAAAATGCTGAAAACAAAAACCACTCAGCATTAGCCTTTGCATATTTCCACTCAAGTATCACTTAGCGACACGATCCAAGTGTGATACACAGAGCAGTTAACGAAAAACAAGAAGAGAAATATGACACATGAGTTTCATACAACTTAAACCGTCAAGCAGTTTTACAAACATTAAGTCATAAAAACAGGGTATTCTTTACCTGCCAGTGAACAGGGATTTTAAAACTGGTTTTACTTCGTTTGGAAACAGGCACCAAAACACCTAATTGTTTGCTTACCTTCAGACTTCAATTCTACACTTCTTCCAGAACCAATATCCCAAAGCCAAACAGGATGGCGGCAGAGACAAATGCAGGACAGACACAGAACCAAGATCTTCTCATGACAAACAAATCCGAAGACAGACCTTTCCGTTAAACTCGCCACATAAATTCCAAAGTCCCATTCTACCACTGAGCAATCCTCTATTCCACAGAACTTCTAGCAAGGTTTCCCAGGAGGAACCCCACAACAAACTCGCAAGTCCCACAACTATGTGATACCTCAAAAAAAAAAAACTTTTTTCGCAACTCCTGCAGCTGTAGATGTCAGAGAACAAGAGCTACTGTCTTATGGCTGGTATTAAAATCCAGCGAGACTCAATGAAATGACCTCAACCACTATCAATAGGGTCTAAATGAGGATTCGCATCTTGGAACATGACAAACACATTAAACTGACCGAGCTGGAATGAGATGGGATAGAGCTTTTTGGAGATCAGCTGAAAGGAGGACTGGACCACATATACCAAAGTGATTCTTTAGTATGGACGAGATGGAGCAAGATGAGACAGAAGACTGACCGACCCAACGTTGCATCACAGGAGTCCCACAACAAAACGTGGACAGAGGGGAGTTTCGAATGGCCAAACACAGCAGGATACTTCCTGTATGGAGGCTGCTCGTGATATCAAGGTAATGGCCATTAATGAAACAAGTGCCATTTGACGATGGAGACTCCAGAAACAGAACGATTTCTGACATTTCACCTGCCTCTCTTACAACTGTCACGAGAAGAATGGCCAAAAACACAAGAAAGCAGTGTCCTACCCACATGAAGGACACCCTGAACAGCAACACCTTAATAACATGGTTTCATTATAACAGCCTTTTCTCCAGTTTCTTCTGAGTGAAATCACACTGAACTACCTTGGGTCACATATAGCACTTTTGAGGTTATCACGCAATAGTAGCCCCAGTTCAATTCTGTAAGGTACCAGTGATACCACACAATTTTATGGATATTTTCCTCCCTGGGCCTGACTCACTAATCCTTCAGCAAAGCTGTGTTGACACAGCACAACATTATCACACTACCTCATTATGCAAGCGTCACTCACCTCAGGGAAGTGCATCCTCCAGAGTGGCACTGTGCCAACCCACCAGGTACAGGTTGTCAACAGGTGATTCCAGAGCACAGGGCTGAACGTATCTACCATCTCCCACTGTCCTTTTCAGTCAGCAAGCCCCAATCTCAGCAATATCTAAAGGAACGTCTAAAGAGGCGCCTACAAGCAGCTTAGAGCTCACTGACACAGAGCATAGACTGAATTCCTTGTGGCAAAATGGTGCCAAATTTCTGCCAAATGGTCAAAAACAGTGACAGGAAGCACTGCCTGCATCTGTCTGCCTACAAGCACGCAATACGCAGCTGGTATTTTTTAGCCCAACACCTATGTAGGTGCTATTATATTTGTAACAAAACAGCTGCTGAACTCAAAATCAAAACAGAGAGAAATACTACAGCACTACTTCACGTGAGAATGGCTTTACAAAACCAAGACCAAGGCTACCCCCCCCCCCCCCCAAAAAAAAAAAGTTCTTCACTGTATTTCAACAATAAATTTGCATGAATATTTAAGAAATATTAAACTGGCTCATTTATCAGTGCATATTACACATGAAAACACATGCTACACAAGCCAGAGACTGCACATCTAATCAAACAACAGAAGCCTTGTGAACACGGGCTGTAATATAACACTTGGCAGAATTACATTTAAAGTGGCCAAAAGCGCATTCCTGACAGTATTCAGAACCGCTCTGCCACGGGTTAGAGCGCACAACCCAAGGCAATAAATAACCAGCCCAGTATAACTTCTGCTCAGGCACCCAACATACCCACTCTGACCGGCAATCGTCTGTCAACTTGTGGCTAACAAAATAGATCCCTTTTATATATTCATTACCGTCTCGGGCTTTTTCCCTGAACGCTAATTGAGTGGTAAGATACGAAGCAACCGGCCATATTTCCCCAACATTTCCGAGCATCGGCGACCCAAACAGGAAGCACATTCCACACGACCTCAGTGCAGGCAGACCGAGTCCTTTTCGCCAAAAAGCTCCATGTCCACACCGCAAAATACTAATAAAGTAGTGAATAACCTTAATAATACACTCAAAAGGAACAAACGTGCGTGCGGACACATACAGAAAACACGCCGATCTTTAAGAAGATTAATATTAATGCTGAAAGACATTAACATCCTCGGTGAAATGAGGAAGACACTTGATTAAATGGGCGTACATTAGCACCTCCTGTCAAAGGCTATCTAAGGAGCACTGCAAATACCAGTATAATTAGGTCATGGGCTCGCAAGAATAGGGATTATCCGCGAGGAATGCGCCCCATTGAGGCGATTCCCTTACACGGTCACCGGCGCTGCGGACCGAACGCGCCCCCAAACTTTTTCTCAGGTCCGAACTAGATGCAGTAATTCGAGTTACTGGGTAAATCAGGCAGCCGCCTTAATTACTCCCCGTGCAAAAAACATGCCATGAAATCCCTTTGAACTGAAAATTCTCGTTCCCCGGGCTGCATCAGAAATAATCACATAAACATGACAAAAGTTGCATGCCGATTCTAATTGCTGCCGAACATCTTGTCATTCTGGTTTAGAAACGTACAGTAACCCATATAATCCGTAGCTTTTAATTCGGTACACTAAATACGGTTCATTCACAATTGTTTACCAATAATACACTTTCGATTGACCATCTGATTCGGTGGTTAATTAAGTGTACTTTCCACCTTCCAGTTTAATAACGTACCATCTGGCGTCTCATCCAACTCGAAAACGGCACGTAATTCATATACAGTATTTGGTAGCCGGTGGCGGACAAAACAGCCCACGATCGCCCTCCACTAACTTTTATAATACGTGAGAGGGAATTGGCGCATGGAGTAAAAGCCAGGTTAAATCGCATCCACTTGCATTCTTACCTGTCAGTCGGTGATTTATGCCAGCCTGCTGACCGCATAGCTAATTCAGATCGTTAGACACCACAGCCTCGCAGTTTAGTTAGCTAGCTCACTAGCTGGTAAATACCATATCTAGCAGGAAAAACAGACACTGGGTTGCTGGCAGTGAATCACTATTTCGCAGGAAGGTGTGCCGGAGTCCCCGCAAGCGCAGTGTGCCAGTTTCACCGAAACTCGCACAGCCCTTCTCCGGGGGACACTTTGTGGCAGAGTTCTGTTTGTATGGCATTTTTAAAGGCACAGAAACACACACAGGCACACCAGCGAGGGATCGCCTCGCTTATTCCGAACTCGGGGCGAAGCAACAGATCAGCACGGCGTAATGCGCACCGTGCAATGGGGAAGGCGGACATCGGAATCGCCGCGTAACTGCGCCCGATCGCACCCTGTCTGTCAAGTTTAAACCAGTCGGATACAAAAACAAAAAAACACAGACGGGGCAGAGGAATACTGGAGTTATTCGCAGCACAGAAGCACTCCACTAACCGGGTACACTGAAACAGTAAGCCCGTCAGAATCCCCGTCTCCTCCCCGATTCCCCATGCAGACCCCTACCACCATGTATAATGTTGAGAAATAAAGAAATCCTTGCAAGTGTTACGTGGCTGAGCACCGCGCAGCCCCCCGATCAAGCCTGCACGGCGCATTCCGAATGCACTGCACCATGGCCGGGGCTGGCGGGCGTTTCAGATCCCCTAGCTATTTTGCGACACGGTTTTTCGTGCCTGTACCAAAAACACGCGAAGCGCCCCAAGCCACCACCCACACCCCTCCATATAAATAGTCTGTGGTGTAAAAACGCGGAAAGATTACCTCCCGGTAGGAAATTCGTCGTTGGCAAAGCTTGACGAAGCCCCTCTAGAATGGAGCAGGCAGCCGCATCCCTGGGCAGCTACGCATCCCACCCTCCTGACAGCGAATCCCTGTCTGTGTACACCGGAACTGACGTCACTGCACAGCAGCCGAGCCCGACTCGAGGTGGCCGAAAAGGGAGTTTCCCTGGATTCGAGTGGGAGGCGATTTTGCTACAGTCTATTAACTTTGCTGGTTATTTTCTCTTCCTCTGGTTTACATTTGTTGCTTCGGTCACGATCACTTAATAGCAATTTTTACAATTTCAAACACAGACAATAATACAATTATTGACTTTAATTATTAACTCAATAATACAATTTTAATCACAAAACACATTAAGGGCTGTATACCAGTAAAAATAAACACAGAGTGAACGTGGGTGGCTCAGTGGCTTAGGACTTTGTGTCTCTGATTGGAAGGTCGCGCTGGGTCAAAATCGACAGAATGATTTCACTTTTGGGCCCTTAACCCCGAGGTACAGGGACTGGCTGATCCGGCATGTCGCTTTGGCCAAAAAGTTAAAATAAGCAAAATTCACAATAAAATACGTTTTCAGGGGTGGATCTACAAAATATGTTGCCACCCCACATCAACAAATGTGGCCAATCGATCGATTTTTATCGTCTGCATACCTTCCCCCCCTCCGGTCGGAAGTTCATACCCCTGGCCAGCCCCGTAAACACATCTAGTCCCTGATGGGCTTCCCAATCGAAATTTTCTGCGGGCGCCACTGAACAGTTCCAAAATACATTTATAGTAATGTTTACTCTTGAAAATGTTACATTTAGTAATAAAATTATACACAAATACCTTAATCAATGCTCAATTTTAATTGATAAATAGGCCTGCCTAAATTATCTTAAACTTACATGTAAAATATCGTGTTTGAATTGAACAAAATCACATTAAGGTTATCATAACTACACTACAAAAATATAAAGTCAAAAGCCCGGGTAGACCGCAAAATCAAGGGTGCATAATTAGGAAGAAAAGTAGCCAAACCTCAAGATGACTAAGGCCGTAGGAAGTTTTGTTGCACGGCGATTACAGTAAGACTTGTGATATAACGTTGCCACCTAGTGGACATATTAAGTGCTAATCATAGTGACTTTGTTTAGCAGAGAAAAGCACGAGGTCACGGAGAAGTTTGAGCCAGCATTCCTAGAGCAGGTGGGGCTGAAGGCCCAGCGATGATACGAATATTCCACTCACCACAGGATTCAAACCCACAACCCAATGCATATGGATCCAAAACCCCCAACCTACAAACGGCCTGCTTATATGAGCAGACCTTTCTCCTATGAGTTTGGCACCACAGATCTCTTTATGTGAGTGATTCATTTTGAACAGAATCGAAACTTTCATAATTATCAAACAACAAAAGTTTCTGATGAAATTATGTTTCATGTTATGTAATTGTGCAAGATAGAAAGTACCTTTTAGTCTAATTTAAGGCACTGAAATGGACTTTGAGGAACATCCCCAAGGTACGAACAACATTCAAGTACCCCTAATGATACAAAATGATACAAAAATATTACTCATAGTCCATTTTTGTATCTACCTACAGCTAGGGTACAATTGACATACTCTACACTGGGGTATAAGCAAAGGTACAAATTGATACTTTTTCTGACAGTGTACTGTAGCACAATTTGCTGAAAACATTAATGCTGGCTATGATAGAAAGGTTTCAGAACACACAGTGCATAGCAGTTTGCTGCGTATGGAGTTGCATTCCCGCAGATCAGTCAGAGTGTCTATATTGACCTTTGTCTACTGCTGAAAACACTTACAATGGGTATATGAGCATCAAACATGGACCATGGAGCAGTGGAAGAAGGTGGCCTGGTCTGATGAGTCACATTTTGTGTTACATCATGTGGAGGGCTGTGCATTGTTAACCTGGGGAAGAGATGGCACCAGGATGGGGAAGAAGGCAAGCTGGTGGAGGCAGTGTGATGCTCTGGCCAATGTTCTGCTGGGAAACCTTGGGTCCTGGCATTCGTGTGGGTGTGACATTGACACTGTCACCTACCTAAACATTGTTGCAGACCAAGTGCACCCCTCCATGGCAACAGTATTCCCTGATCACATTGACCTCTTTCAGCAGGATAATGTGGCCTTCCACGCACAAGAATTGTTCAGGAATGGTTGGAGGAACATGAAAAGGAGTTCAAGGTCTTGACATGGCCTCCAAATTCCCCAGATCTTAATCCGATTGACCATCTGTGGAATGCGGTGGACACTTCGAGCTACTTCAGGTTTTACAGACTACTTTAGAATGGAAAGGTTCCTGTTCTTGGCTGAATTGTTCAATTCTTCTTGTGTTTTGACTGGTTTGTTTCATTGATTGAAAGACTCATCCAGCTGTTGCACATTAACATTAGTGACACATGCATGATTATAGGAGACTGATCAATCAGCACGCAGCAAGGACTCAGTGCTAAAGTGAAATCCAGGTCCTTTTAATTGAAATGGTAGATTGCAAATCCTGTCCTATCTCAGTGTCTTTCCTCACATAGATTGGGTAGTAGCCATAGTCTAATGTCTATGCACAGTTGCTGTACATCGCAGTGATCAATGATAATATTCAGTCATGTTTAATTACTCACTTAAACCACAACCGAAACAGACCTACAACCAAGGCCATAACTTTGGGTTGAGCATTGGAGGGGTTGAGGTCACCACCCATTTAAGGGTGTCTACAGGGGTTGTATTGGTTGGTTTTGATTATTGCAGGGGTGGGGGTTATAACCCCTTCACCCCCATAATTAACCCCCATGCCTACAACCTAATACCTGGACAGCTTGCCCCTCCATTAAAATCGTGTTTCGCTGAAGTACACTTATAATTTTTTTTAAAAAGGTGATTGGGTATTTGATCGTAAGTTATCAAAGGGGTTACTTCCCTTTGGTAAATTTTGACGTGGGCCCCTTGCCGTGATGGGCCGTGAGCCGCTCCGCTACTGGTACCAGTCCAAATTTCAAACTCTGTCCTACACCACTGAGTTGAATAATGAGGAAAAACGAGACATTACATTGCTAAAAGGACTATAACGATTTTTCTTCAGCTTTTTAATCAATAACTTAATGCTATAATGTGTTCTGAAACTGAAAAACTGAGAAAAAGAAAGATTTAAAAACTGAAGGAATATACTTCATGTGCTGTTAGTTGTCACCCATGTGTTACAAAAATTCCTCTTTTCTTGAGATAAGATAGGGAAAGCTTCCCAAAGTAGCACTGGTTTGCAAAATCAACAAGTTTTACCAGAGCAATGTAATCAGTCTAATGTTCGGCAAGTACACATCATTGCATGTTTAGCTGAAATGTTAATGTTCTTGAAAATTAGATCAGTTTTCGGAGACGTGGGAACACGTGGTCCAATTGCAAAATTAAACTTATAGTTTGACCTAGCTCCGACAAAAAAAAAAAAAAATTCGGACGTGCTATTCTATCCAAATTTGCATGGGTGTTGCATGCAGCTGGGATCCAACTTTTTACAGCCCTACCGAGGTGTTCTTTGGAAATTATGAGAAATGTAGGTTAGATGTATTTGAACACATGTTGATAACAGGTTCTTATACTTTACAAGTATGTATCTGAACAGATCGTGCAGGCATTTTATTTAAAGCAATAGGATTCTTTCAGTGACTATATCACAAGATAAAACAGCTTGTATTTCTTAATAATGAAAATAATAAAAATCACGTTCAACTTAAGAATAAACCGTATATCGTATCTCAACGTGACACGCTCCTGATTGCACTTTGCCTTTAAATCTGAATTCACTTGGACTTGGACGTCACTGTAGGCGTGGAAGGTGGTCAAGATGTGATTGGAGTAAAATGATCAAATGACTTCCTGCTGGTAGATCACGGCGCTGTCCTTCATCTTCCAGATACAGATACGCTGACATTCCGTCGCAGTTCGGCCGTTTAAGCAGTATTGCTACGAACATCTCACTTCGACATGGGACTCACAAGCGACCCAGTGTACCAGACCCTGGAGCAATGGTACAAATCCAGTGCTGGGAATCTCAACATGAGGCAGATGTTTGATGCCGATAAGGAACGATTCAGCAAATTCAGGTAAATACAGGACAAACTGTTCTGTGGTTGAGCAATAACGTATATGAAAACGCACACTTTGGTGTATTTTTTATTTGTAAACTAATTAATTAGGCCAGATGAACAGTAATTAGCATGTGCGTTTAGGCATAGTAAATTTCAAACTTAAGTTAAAAAGAATCTAACATCCGGTGGAAGTATATGTTTTATGTGCATGTCTGATAATAAATTTTCCAGTGTAATATTTGTTATTCCGCTAATTTGTTACGTCGTGTCAAGTTCACGTGCGTCCATCAGCGCTGCGCTGACGTGTGGGCGGAGCCTGCGCTTCGACCTGTTAAAATGGTTTTAGAAATGCATCTCAAAATCATTCTAACAGTCCGCATTAGGATGATTACGCTTGCTACTTTCCAGGGTTTGTGGATTAAATTTAATTTAACAAACGGGGAGGAGGGGATTTGTAAATACCGGAGTGTGGGTTCCGTTTTTCTAAACAAGTCCGTGATTAAAATAATATTTGACGCTGCGTATATTGTCAGTCATGTTTGCAAATTTATAGCAAGAAGATAATAAATGCTTCAAAAACGCCGGCTTCCTGTCAAAGTGGGGGAAACGGGGGCGTTTGCGTAAGACGCGCAGCCTTATTTGTTAGATTCCTGGCACGTACTCCAGACTCGTCTTCGTAAAAATCGGTCAATAAGCAAACTGCAAACACCGAGGGCATTGTTTCTCCGCCCTATTCCCAATGAGGACATTTAACGAGTGGATGCGCATTCGCCACGCGAGAATGAGTTTATCCAATGTGTTTATGAAGCGAAGAATAAGGCCGTTATCCGCGGGCGCCATTGCGCAGGTACCAAGCGCGTCATCGCCGATTCATCCTGTGCTACGTGCGGCTCGGCACAACGGCGGCGGCGCGGAGCGGGAACGCGCACGGGGCCCCAAAACCCCACTCTACCTCCATATTACAACATATACTTAGAAACTCTAGTTTGTCAAAGTAAAGGTTTTAATGAATTTATGCAATGTTTCGAGCATCGTACATGCATGAGCGTTATATGATGCTTCATTTCATGGTTAATAATTGGCCAATAACGAATCAATGTCCACTGTCTACTACTGATATACAATTTCCTCTGTATGAGCAGTACCACTCTTGAGACTGACGATGGTGACATCCTGCTGGATTACTCCAAGAACCTTATCAATGAGCAAGTCATGAAGATGTTGCTGGAGATGGTAATAAACTCATTTCACAGACACCGTATTGTTGCACGTACCAGTGTGACTCTGGTATAGCGAATCATTCTAGTGATCGAGTCTGGGAAAAAATGCACGGCTTTAATGAAATGCCGAGACCCTGGCAATACTGAGCGATTAAACGGTGATTAAACTGTCATTCTCTATTAATCTAAATCCTCTCTTTGTCAGCGCTCCCACAGCAGTTTAGTCCTCTTCAGCATATCCATTTGGTAACCTGATGAACAGAAACGCTTTGAACCATAAAGATCCTGAAATAATTCAGTGTTATTTCCTGTGCTTTGAGTGGTCTATTGTGAACACTGGTTATTTGGTGATAAAACTCAGAAAGGAGGGGCTTGCTGTCAAGCCCATAAAAACAGACATTGTGCACATATCTAGTTTACAGTTTTAAGGCAGGGATCCCCATTTCTGGTTCTGGCGGTCCAGTCTGCAACACAGTTTACAGATTTCCCCGTTAAACACACCTGCTAAACCTGGCAGTTAACTGGTGAGCTGAATAAGGTGCTTTTGAGCAAGGAAATCTGCAAATTGTGTTGCAGGCTGGCTCCCCAGGACCGAAATTGAGGAATCCTAAACTAAATTATCCCTTTTTATATCACTTGGTCCCACGCACGTCCCCCCAACCTTTGAAAGATGACTGGCAAAGGTATTGTCTGATATGAGGCCAAGCTGCCTGGACCACAATCATTAAAGGTCTACAGTGACACATTTTCAGGCTACAAGGGATGTTCTTCACGAGCCAAATGCCTCCTCATTTGCCCGAGTTCTGTCAGAGGGTCCAGTTTGGTTAGATATTAGTCCTGTGCCTCATTGAAACTTTTAATATGAAAAGTAATTTTCTTCTTCCCTGATTATCTTGTTCTATTTCTATACAGGCAAAGTCCAGAGGTGTGGAGGCAGCCCGGGAGAAGATGTTCACCGGCGAGAAGATCAACTTTACTGAGGTACCTGGAGAGATAAGCCTGGTTTTAAACATTATTAATGGCCTCTTTATGATGCAAGGGTAAATATTTAGTCACTTTAATTCTACTTTCTGTGTTGATCATACCACTTTCTCTTTTGTTTTGAGCCTTCAACTCAGGCTTCTGTTGGCACTTTTATCGGTCTGTCTTTTCACGTGTAAAACACAGGTTGTGCAGTTGTATGCGTATTTTGCAAATCCAGATTACATGCGAAGGGAGAGCCTTGCAAATGCGTCGGAGCATTACATTTGCTTATGTAACGTGCAGCAGAAAAAAAGCAAGTCGCATTTAAAATCCTAGATTTGTTTTTCTCAAAAGCGTCATAAAATAGGCGCCTCTCCTAGTGACCATTTGATAAGTCGTGATGCTGTGCAGAGTAGAATTGATTATATTCACCCGCAAAGTCATAACTGGACTGATGTCTTCAATAATACCAGTCATCTAGGACAGTGTTTCCCAGTCCAATCCTTGGGGACCCACGGTTTTCGCTCCTCCTTATCTCCCTGCCAGACAGTCAAAAATAGACTATCTGTGGGTCCCTGAGAACCGGACTGAGAAACCCTGGTATAGCATATAAATTGACTAATTGTGAGACGTCTGTAACCCGGCCTGTACCTCAACTTCCTCCTGTTCCTTTCCTGGATAGGGCCGTGCCGTCCTTCATATTGCCCTGAGGAACCGCTCCAACACCCCTATTCATGTTGGTGGGAAAGATGTCATGCCTGACGTCAACAGGGTCTTGGACAAGATGAAGGGTTTTTGCCATGTAAGTAATTTTTTTTTGCCAATTGATCTCAAAGTTGGATACCATTGTACTGAAGGTTTAACAGATGTCTATTTTGCTAAATGTTGGCGTGCTCTTCCAGCTCATCTGTTGCATCAGGCAACGGTGTTGAAATATACTCTGAAAAGTACCAAATATACTCTGAAAAGTACCACACTGCTGACTTGTGATGGTGGAGCTTCTAACCTTTGGTTTAGTTTTAGTGGTGACCTTGAAGGGAACCTGTTTGCAAGGAGAACTTATAGTGGATAATAAGAATGGAAGATGAATCCAGATAAAGATTTGGAAGCACTAGCTGTTGAACTTAAGTTTTCTTCTGTATCTTATTCACAACACAGAAAGTACGCAGCGGGCAGTGGAAGGGCTTCTCCGGGAAGTCAATCACTGACGTCGTTAATATTGGAATCGGGGGATCTGACCTGGTGAGGTTCCGTGTGCTCTGTTTGGGGTCTGCCTTTGGCAGGCCTGCTCATGTTTACCCCGTCCTGAGATTCCGTTTGGTGATGGTGTGCTTCTCCCTTAGGGCCCCCTGATGGTCACAGAGGCTCTGAAGCCCTACTCTAAGGGTGGACCACGTGTGTGGTTTGTCTCCAACATTGATGGGACTCACATCGCTAAGACTCTGGCTGAGCTCAATGCTGAAACCACCCTCTTCATCGTGGCATCCAAGGTATTGTACCATCTTTTAGTTTTTCTATATGGGGATGCACTCAACTGTTACGCAAGTACACATTCTCCTTTAAAAGCGATACGTGCAGCAATCGATTGTTGTAACAATGCAAATGCATCTGTATTTTATGTGCATTTGTGCTCATATGACAAGAAATTACTGTGCATTTTTACTTTTATATGCTAATTCATGATTGATTTGGGATATAAAGGTTAAAATGTATGGTAATTTGTCATAACGGCACAAATGCACATGATACGTCCACATTAGCGTCGTTAAAACGATCAATTTCCAAACGTAGCTTTTAAAGCTGAATGCATACTTACGTACCAGTTATATGCTTATATATACATTGTTTATATATAAGGACAAATATATCAGTGCTAACTAAGCTTGGCTGCACATTAAATCTATCACAGAAGCCAAGAGGTTCATCCATCCTTTAGGATTCATCTCAGTGTTGGCAAGTGTAAATATAGACATTGGTTTGGATTAATTTAGCATATTACACTGTACTTTTTTAAGTAGCTGTAAAGCAAATATTTGAGTTGTGAAGCTGAGAATTATGCTTATAATGCAGCTCAATACAGACACATATAGCAGTATTTCTCAAACCACTCCTTAGGGACTTGTAGATGGCACGCATTTTTTTTCCCTGGGAGCTGGGAGGGAGCAAAAACATAGACGGTTTCGGGGTCCCCGAAGACTAGTTTGAGAAATACTGCCCTAGATGTCTTTATGTTCAGCTGCTTTGCATGAGCGTATTTAGAGTATCGATTTCTAAATGTTTTGCTAATGGCATAAAATGGGGGCGCGGCGGCGCTGAGTGTGAGGGGTCAGACTGTTGTTAATTTTGGTCTGGACCATCCATCAGCTTGGTGTCCTTGGAACTTTTTGCTTTGGAGTGCGAGGGCATATTGACCGTTTCCTCTTCACAACATGGCCCCGCATGCGGTGAACGGCGTTCCCCCTAGTGGCCGTGCATGATAAAGCAAGTGGGCCAGGCAGGAGGAATAGTGAGACTCCGCTTTCCAGAGCGCCTGGGGCCTTCACCACAAAGTTGGATTTTGGGTTAGCAAGATGACTTGTTGGATTTTAGGTGCCCCAGTTTAAATGGACTTTATCTTTGTTCACTTACGTTTAACCCAGATTAGCTTAAATCCCGTAATCTGGCTAACAAATGTAAATTTTGATGCCGGCCCAGTTCAGCACGATTTGCCCAGCAGTAGTGTTGCTTTATTTTGTAATTTTAGTCAACAAGCTACTTGTAAAAGCAGAAGTGTAGGAAATTGCTTAATGCCCAATATAAAATGAAGCTGCACCCCCCCCCCCCCCATGTGTCTCACTGGGTTCTGGAAGTCAGGAAGACTTGAAAGCAGACAGTCTGAAGAGAGTTGTGGGGACATCTGACCCTGTCATGTTTCCACTAAGTGGGGAAATTGACACTTGCATCCATCCATCCATCCCATACCCATATCTGCTCAAATGCCCATGAATTTCCGCTAATTTTTGGAGCTGGAAGTGGAATTTGTATGTTTGGGTCCTGTGGAATAGAATCCGCCTCCACGCAGCTCAAGTTTCTACAGCGTACTAGTGCAGTGGCTGGCTGCCAAATCCAAACCAGCGGCACATGCAGGAATCATTCCCTGAGTCAGTGTGACTCAGCTTCCCCCCATGAGGAAACTGGCTGCCCCGAATTTAGTTATTCTTTAATAAAGGGATGTGGCCCTGTAATGAATCAGGGTCGCCTTATCAGGCCCTGCTTTTCTGCATGTTTCAGCCAATAGTTACTGTATCTACCCTCGTCTTACTGAATCTGCTGGATTCTTATCTTTTCAGTTTTATTTATTGCTTCTGTTATCTGTTTGAGATGTTTGTGGCGACTGTGAAACATTACATATCTTCCTCCATGTGCTGTTTCAGTTGCATGTAGACGGATCCTTTATCGTCACTGCATATCAGTGCACAGTGAAATTCAGTTTGGAGAAAACCGACGAACTTGGCAGTTTAAAATGGCATAAAGTCCATATGAGAACAGAACTAGCAAAATGCAAATTACATCACATCTTTAAAGTGCATGTCAATAATTATGAAATCCATATCAGTGACATAATGCATCAGATCTTAAAGGTCAATGTCTTGCTCATCCCTCCTTTCTTTGCACCATGTTTTATTGGTGTATTATGTCACTATATCAGTGCCTCAGTGTAACGTGAATCTCCGCCCCCCGTTCCCAACAACTTTAAATTGCCTTTTGTGGCCTAACCTGTTTCTGATATTGGTAATTGTCTGCATTTCCATTGCTGTGCGTGTGAGAAAGCGGGCATGTGGGCATGCAGACCTGCTCTACGGCGTCAGCTGTTGCCTGACTAGTCTCTTGTGTTTTTCCCAGACATTCACCACTCAGGAGACCATCACGAATGCGGAGTCTGCCAAGGAGTGGCTGCTCCAGTCTGCTAATGATGTGAGTGATCTGGCCTGGGGATAGGAGGAGGGGTGTCCCAGTACAAAACAAACACGCTGTAATTAATTTCCCCCCCCTGTCCACAGCCTTCTGCTGTCGCCAAGCACTTTGTGGCACTGTCCACCAATGCGGTGAGTGTTGAGCTGCTCCTCTCTATTCATAAACCCATCAGAACATAATCTTCCATTTGGGTGATCTTGCTGCTCTGTGTGGTTCATCCTGGTTTTGTTCCTCCTCTTTCAGCCCAAAGTGAAGGACTTTGGGATCGACACAAACAACATGTTCGAGTTCTGGGATGTAAGTGGCCTGTGCTTTTACTCCTCCGTCACGCAGAAACATTATCATCTCCATTTTTTTATGAGGCATCAAGGAGGTAACAGGTTGGATAGCTGTCTGAGGCCTTAATCTGTGACCAAATAAGTACTATTTTAAGTCCCAGGAAGTGATGGTGAAAGACAGACAGATAGAGAGGCTAAGAGGGAG
>JAODJU010000007.1:12919378-12938609 GCA_026776725.1 Gnathonemus echidnorhynchus | reverse complement strand
AAAAACACCCCCCCCCCCCCCCCCCCCGATAGACATCAGCTGGAATGTATGACCGAGGCATAGTTGTGATATACTTGTGACTCAATGCTACATTTAGTTAATGGAACTGAACTGCAAGATTCATATCAATTGTTATTCGTATAATAGAGCATGCTGATTTATCCTGCGCCTCTATGAAAACATTCCTATTATTGCTACTTTGTATGTATATTATTATGACTGCAGTTGTTACTGTAGCTGTCCCCTTTTGACACTGCATTTTTTCCCCTCCAGTGGGTTGGTGGACGTTATTCACTGTGGTCTGCGATTGGGCTGTCCATTGCCTTGCACATTGGTACGTTACTAATTGTTAAACATCATTATCACTGAAGAAACCCCCCACAGGGAGATTTTGGATAGACAATGACTGAAACACTGGATTATTCCCTTGTTTTGACCTTGCTTTTCAAGATGAAGAACGTTTATATATTTTTTTTATCTGAGTGTTTCTTTTGATGGATATTTTAATATTCCTCATGTAGGTGTGTTTGTTCCGTAGCTAAAAGTCCTTGTTTCGCTGGCCTGTGTAGATACTTTATCAGAGGTCTTTGTCTTTTCTTCATTCTCCAAAGGCTTTGAGAACTTTGAGCAGCTGCTTTGTGGAGCTCACTGGATGGTAGGTACCTATGTTTAAGTCCCGAAGGATCCACCATGTCATGTAATTTTCACCCTTGTCCTACTCGTAAACAGAGAGATCTGCTTCGCTTTCCGAAACCTTTTCCATAATAATCAATGACTGTCAGAAATCCACCATCCACTTAAAAAACCAAAATTTCCTGGATATTTAATGACGGCAAAGATTAACATACCCGGTGTATGGGGGGGTACAAACAACAATTTGGCACCCCCAACTGAAAGGACTCCTACTATTTACTTTGAAACTGGTGAAAGAAGAGAGGCTGTGTATCGGAGGAGGGGGCAGTGAAGGGTTCCATTTCTCTAGCGGAAATCTGACTGAGGTCCCCCCCCCTCCCCCGCAGGATAACCACTTCCGCAGCGCCCCCCTGGAGAGCAACGTCCCTGTGCTGCTGGCCCTGCTGGGCATCTGGTACATCAACTTCTTCCAGGCGGAGACTCACGCCCTGCTGCCCTATGACCAGTACATGCACCGCTTCGCCGCCTACTTCCAGCAGGTCAGAGGCCCCGCGCAGCGATGGGGACGTTGCAGTGTTGGTATGGGTGCGAGCTGTGAGGTGGCACGCTTAAATGGGACTGCTAGACGTGACCATGTCCTACGGGTCCCTCGCACACCTGCAGTTTACACCATGAGAGAGAAAAGTCCAAGGAACAATTTGGTTTTGCTTTATTGGCCTTAGCTGAGACCATGTGTAGCCTAGCTATGTGTATAAAGAGTGATCATTCGCAGTGTGTGTTCTGCAGGGAGACATGGAGTCCAATGGCAAGTATATCACCAACCAGGGCACGCGTGTGAGCCACCACACCGGACCCATCGTGTGGGGGGAGCCCGGGACCAATGGGCAACACGCCTTCTATCAGCTCATCCACCAGGGTAAGCCGCCAGCAGGGGGCGCTCACGCTTCACCGACCAGAGCATGCATGCAGTGGTGTCTGATCCCGTATTCGGGTAACTGTACTGTACCTGTTATGGATCTGGCGGTGCCACCCGATGGACAGTTAGTCCAGCTCCTAGGCTGCTGTCGTGTCCTGAGTAAAGTGCTTTACTTCAGCTTAAGGTGTGTAAAGCAAGAAATCTGTATGCTGTGTGTTTCCTTTGAATGACACTGCAAAGCATCTCTGCTTAACTTTCCTTAAGTCAGGCAGTCGAATTACATTTCCTTTTTATTACACTGTGACAATGACAGCTTTTTTTTTTTTTTTTTTTTTGAGTAAATTGACACTGATTTGGCCCATTGACCCCTTTCAGGAACACGCATGATCCCGGCCGACTTCCTCATGCCGGCCCAGAGCCATCACCCAATCAGGGACAACCTGCACCACAAGGTGAGCGCATGCCAGTCGGGTCTGAGCAGCCGCACCATCTCCATGGAAACGGAAAACATTCAGCCGCAGCAGGACAAGTCTGAGTTCAGAAATAGCGCAGGGTCTGTACTCGGAATCCATTTGGAACCGAGACAGTGGTAATTAGGCACCACCGCTGTCAAACTAAGGTGAAAGTTTTTCTGTAGTACCTACTGAAGCTTATTTATCATGCTTATCCAATGTAATTGAAATGTGGACCTCTGCCTAAATCAATGTGGTCACTTTGATGGAATTGTCAATACACATTACAGGACTCTTTACGTGCTGATACAATTAAATCTGGTCCTTTAAATAACCTTTACCTTTAACGATTTCCCCCCTGCCGTTTCTAAGGAAATAAGGCAAGGTTTACTATTTTTGTACGACTCGCACATTATTAGCACAGTTCTGTACTTGTTGAGCTACAGAAGCTATTAATCTGCGTGTGAGATTTAACTCTGCTAATAGCTGTAGCGTAGAGCCCTTTGTGATGAACAGCGCCATGTCGCCACGGTGCTCTGGCCGGCTGGCATCTGCAGTAGGTGTTTTTGGGTGACGTGGGCGTACAGTGCAGCCGCACTGGGGCCCACAAACGGGGGGGCCGCACAGAGGGCCGATGGGCCCCTTCTCAGGGAGGATCAGGAGGCCACCATTGGGCTCAGCAGCTAGCGCAGTAAGTTAAACATGGTCTTCATGACCGAGCTGACTTTCTAACACGCTGTCTTCCATTGGTTCTACAGATCCTGATCGCCAACTTCCTGGCCCAGACGGAGGCCCTGATGAAGGGCAAGACTGCAGAAGAGGCCAGGAAGGAGCTGGAGGGAAGTGGCATGAGTGGAGAACCTCTGGAGAAGCTCCTGCCCCACAAAGTGAGTGGCTTATGGGACACTGCAGCAGGACAGTGAGCAGGCGGTGCTGGTTAGTGCAGTGTGATCTGCTGCTCTGTGAGCAGCAGCCTTATGGTTGAGAAACTGGGTTTATGACAGTTTGTAGGATCTTAGGAGGCCAATCTACTGGTGTAGCTTTGATATGCCAGAACTCATAAGTGCTGCTGTGAAATATTCAGCTGTGTACATGGATTAATGGAAAAATAAATCCTGGATTTGTTCTTGAGAGACATTGAAGATCACTTAAAATGAGAGTGTGATGTCTCAGGGTAATATATGGGTTTTCACTCTGTGAATCTGTACTTTAAGGTTTTCGAAGGAAACAAGCCTACCAACTCCATAGTGTTTAGGAAGCTGTCACCCTATATCCTGGGGGCACTTGTTGGTAAGTGTGGGTACAAAATATTAGGTGTGGGGGGTGCTGGGTTTACTAATTTGGATATCTGGTTCTGCATCCATACACATTCAGTGTTGTAGTTTTACTACTGCAGGGGTGGGTGATCTTATCCACAAAGGGCCGGTGTGTATGCAGGTTTTAGGGGTTACCTTTAGGTCAGCTGTTCAAAGCCAGGTGTGAGGACTCTTCAGCCAATCAGTCCCCTAATTAGTAATCTAATTATGGAGCTGCAGCAAAAACCTGCAAAAATCTGGATAAGACTGGCCACCCCTGAAGTACTGACTCTATTTAAGTAATTGTTAAAATTGCATGTCCACATAGCTATGACTTTACAGTGTGTTTGTTTTTTTTTTTTTCTTTTGCACAAATAAAAACCTGAAATGTTTCCTCACAGCCATGTATGAGCACAAGATTTTCGTGCAGGGAGTTATGTGGGAGATCAACAGTTATGACCAGTGGGGGTGAGTTTGAACTCTGTACAAAAGTTCATTTTCCAAAGAAACCTTGAGGCTTGCTTTCATAAAGACCTTCGGTGTGGGGGGGAAAAAAAAAGCGTAATTTCACTGGTCGCCGTCGGCGGTACCTCCTCGCTTCTAGGGTCGAGCTGGGAAAGCAGCTAGCGAAGAAGATCGAACCCGAGCTGCAGGACACGGCGGAGGTCCACACGCACGACTGCTCCACCAACGGGCTCATCAGCTTCTTCAAGAAGAACTATGCTTAAGCTCCACCCCCCTCCAGACACCAGGGCCCAGTCAGCCAATGAGAATCAGTGCTTTGACACCTTATCCAGCACCGCCCAGTAGTGTAACTGAGGAAGAGCACTTTAATAGTCTGTGTCTGTGTATTGTGAGTCCTCACTGTACTTGTAAGTGATAAGGAAGAAGCCATTGTCACCTTTGTAGGTGTAACGTTAAAATGTCTCCCCATTTTCTTGTACCACTGGCTCCATAGTAACATTATGACCGACCACAGTAAATGTTTACATGCTTGAAAATCCTGCTGTGTTGTGATATTTTTTTTTTTTCCATCATCGTCAGTAACTGAACTCTGCTGCTCCCTGCAGCTGCTCAATTTATTCATCTAGACCCTCTGAATCATGGGTCACACTATTGACTTTGAGCCCTTAAAACATAGGGCTGCAGCCCCTCTGCTCGCCACTAGGTGGGGCGACGCACTAGGATATTGGCAGGGGTGGTCCAGGATTAGGACCTTGCAGGTGGGAACTGGTCCCTCCCTCTAGCTTATACGAACCTGTATGGACTGTTTCTGGAGTAGGATAAAAAGAATAGAAAATCTTACATCAGCAAATTAGGGGGTAGTTCTGAAGCACTACAAAATATGCTGATCTAGTGTATATTCACTTTTTATACATATAAATACAATAAAAAGATGCACATAAGTTACTAATTTCACTTTATCATACTTCAGTACTTGAACTGTCTTGAACACATGATTAACCATAATATTTAGTCTTTCTTTAACCAAATGCCAGATACTGGTGCCTGAACATTCCAGTTTATCAGATAAGCATCAGTGTTCCTGGAAATTAGTCACAGGAAGTCACATACTTCCATCTAAATATAATAAAAAATGCAGTGTTGTTAAAATTAAATGGGAGTTAAAATAGTGCAGCTTGTGTTGGGATCAAACCCGGATCCCTGGTGGGGTCCTTCAGTTATACCTCTGAGCAGCCGCCTGCTGCTGTCAGAAATTCTAGCTGCATAAAAGCTATGAATACATCTCTGAAAGGAATCTACCTTTGAAGAATCACCCGAAGAACTAAAATCAGAATGAATCCGAGGAAGTGTGACATACAGTTTTAGTGTTATTTTTGGAGGTCATGCTAGAGGAGGCTGTGGCAAAGCGAAATGTGTGGTTTCCTTCAGGTCGAATCTGCTCGCCGCTGAGGTAAATCGGGCCCCTGCGATCCCCGGACCGCATTTGTTCTGTCTCTCTTGGTGTCCCTGTGGACGGAACGGGCTGGTGGCCAAGACATTTCAGGGTGATTCCCACGATCCGCTGCTGGTATCGCCGCCATGTCAAACGGCCGTGCTCATGTTACAGCTTCGTCGTAATGCCCTATTTTAGGCGCCAGAGAGAAGCGGGGATTACGCGCCAGAAGCCGTTCGATTTGCTGGGAGTGGAGCGGGCACAGCGCCCACTCAAAGGCAGCCTCGGAACGGGCATGGCTAAGGGTTTCGGATAAGGTTACCGTTTTGACACTGGATACTTTGATGGCGGAACTGGTTTTGTGCAGCCTGAAGAGCATAAAACCATCCCCTGAGAAGTGTGCAGTGACTGAACGCTCAAAGTGCCAAACCTCACGTCCTCTGTGCCAATCATTCACTCTGCAACATTCGGCCTGACATGACGCCATGAAGTGTTTACACAGCGTCATGCTGTGAGGACATGAAGAGTAATTAACACTTGCCAAAGCAGTGGATGGTAATCGCTTCAGAAAACTTAAAAACAAAAACCAGGCCACAACCTGAAAGTGATACAGAGAATAAATACGGTCAGACGGCCTTAATCCAGTTTCAGCCAACACGCATTTTGGAAACTGTGAATCAATAAGTAGTATTCTTTTTAAGGAGACTGAGAGGCAACAGTCTTTGAACTATCCTGCGTGTGATTGGGCACGTGTGTCATGTGACAGACTGGCATCCCTTGAAGGGTGTTCCCCTACTTTGTGCTCAGTGCATTCTGGGATAAGTCCTGAGCTCACCATGACCTTGCACTGGATAAGCAGTTACAGAAAATGCATAGTGGAAGGAAAGGCAGATGGCTTCTATATTTATTTCACATATAACTTCACACACAGTTAATTTTAGTTCAACAGCACGTCTTGCCAATCACTGCCGGGAAATGATTTAACTGTCTAATCCGAAACAACCAATTTTATTTTACATTAATTTGATGAGAGAATTTCAAAGGATCTGAAACACGTGTCCAAACAGGACCTTAAGATTCACAACCTTGAATCGCAGTACGCAGGTAATGCCACCACAGTGCTGTAATTAAGGACCATTCAGGATTTCTGTCTGCCTGCCTGTACTTCTGCAGAACCAAGAAAACAAGTAACCTCAAACAGCGGTGATGGACTAGACAACCTTGTTGCCTGGCAACTACACATTAGTCCAAACAAGTTATCCTTTGTTATTCCCTGCTCTGGAGGGTGAAACAAGAAAACATGAGTTTGCGTTATTCAAAGGGTGGGTAATTTTGAAAGCGGAAACTCTTCCCAGGGGATTTGCTGATGATCGCAGTGCAGCTGTAAGGAAAGGCAAGTTGCAACTGGAGACAAACATTTGTGACACGTAACTGGTTTCTATTAAGCGACGCTTTTGGTGGCTGCAGCGTTACAGTACAAAGTGCAAGATATCACCAGAGGTGGAAAGTTCAGGTCCAGAAAGTACAAATCCAGACCAAGATTTTGTTCCAACCAACCAGTGTAAAGGGTCATAGTCACAGAGTACACAACTAGTTGGTTGGAACAAAATCTTGGTCTGGATTTGTACTTTCTGGACCTGAACTTTCCACCTCTAGATATCACAGAGGAATGTTTAATACAAATCAGCTTCAGATCTTATCGCTCATACAACTGGCCTGTATACTGGAGCTTTTCAGGTTAAACGTGATCATGACGTGGCTGTTGGCGGCTTCTTATTGGCTGCTTCAACAGAAACCTTCCTTCATTGCGCTAAGCTGTCATGATGGCCATAAACAATACCTTATATTCTGTATCAAATTAAAATATCTAGAGAAAAAGTACTTGGAAAAAATATTTGTACAGGTATACAAAAAAAGTTATTCTGGGATCGACACCTATTTGTTTGCGTAATTCAGTAGGTTACTTCAGTTAGCAAACAGCAAACATTAGTCATCAGGGTTAATAAAGGCTGATAATCCTCCACAATTAAGTCATTAGCCGGTTGGATGGAAACAGCGTGTCTCTGTACAGACCAACAGCCCTTAGAGTGTTTTCAATTCATTTATTCCTGGATAAAAAAAGACTGAAAGTCTGTACTGGAGAATTCCAATGTGCACATTGTCAGCTTGTCATTAAGCTCCCCCTCTGGTCGAAAGGCTCCACTGTGGGTTTGCCGCATTCACTGTAGCAACCTGCCTGAAGTCTGAGCTGAGGAGTACAGGTGTTCCCTCCACACACTGAGTGAGCTTTGGGGTCCTTGGGAGGCTCCCAGGTTCACCAGAGGCGTCTGAGCGGATGCTGGGAGCCCCATGGTCGGGGGGGGGGGGGTTCCACCCTCTATTGTCTATGTTTGTGCCAGCGCCCCTTGACTGCTGACAAAAATATCCATCCATCCATTTTTCATATCCACTTGTCCTGTGCAGGGTTGTGGGGGGTCCAGAGCCTATCCTGGAGACTACAGGTGCAAGGCAGGGAACAACCCAGGATGGGGCACCAACCCATCGCAGGGCACATACACATACATTCACACCTATGGAAAATTCTAGCAACTGTAAAATGTAGCACCAGTCCTATATATATATATGTGTGTGTATGTATATATATATATATATATGTGTGTGTGTGTATATATATGTGTATATTTATATATTCAATCTACATCAGAAGCAGTTTTGCAAACAGGAAGTCACTCTGACCAAAAAATTAAGACCCCAGACCATTCAAGATTTAAGATTCCAGCTATTTGTTGTTGTACGTGTGGTGTTTCCACAATGAAATTCTTAGTTTGCTCCTCCAGATGCTGCAAAAAAGAATGAAAAACAAAATAGAACAGCAAAATAGATATGCTCATAAAATATACATATCCACCTTAGAGGAAAATATGAAAAAGGGAAAAAGTAGCTGAAAATGTAAAATATGGATCTGAAAAAATACATACAGTGTAAATATCTATATATTTTTAGATTTTCTAAGTATATTTATGTATGTACACAATATGGACAATAGCCTGGCCATTACATCTACAGGAACTCTTATGGTATCCCATTCTAAACCCATAGGCATCCATATGGAGCTGGTCCCCCCAGTGCAGCTATAACAGCTGCCACTCTTCTGGGGAGGCTTTCCACATGATGTTGGAGTGTGTCTGTGGGAATTTTTGCCTATTCATCCAGAAGAGCATTTGTGAGGTCAGGCACTGATGTTGGACATGAAGGCCTGGCTTGTGATCTCCATTGTAGTTCATCCCAAAGGTGTTTGATGGGTTTGAGGTCAGGGTTCTGTGTGGGCCAGTCAAGTTCTTCCGCACCAAGCTCACCCAACCATGTCTTTATGGACCTTGTTTTGTGCATTGGGGCACAGTCATGCTGGAACAGAAAAGGGCCTTCCTCAAACTGTTCCCACAAAATTCGAAGCATAGAATTATCAAAAATGTCTTGGTATGCTGAAGCATTAAGAGTTCCCTTCACTGGAACTAAGGGGCCAAGCCCAACTCCTGAAAAACAACCCCATATCTTTCACAAATGTTTGTAAACCTGACTCCATGGCAAGGTGCTTTTTTATACACTTGTGGTAATGGGTCTGTAAGAAACACCCAAATTCAGTGATTAAGAGGTGTGTCCCAGTGCCTTTGTCCATATAGTGTATATGCATATATATTTCTATATACAGCCATGTGTCACTTAACACATCCTGAGAAATGCATCGCTAGGGAATTTCGTCATTGTGCAAACATCATGGAGTGTTCTTACACAAACCTACATATGGTAGCCTACTATACACCTAGGCCACAGTAAACGTTTTATTTACAATTAGAAAGTAGAAAAAATACACTCTAAAATAATGATAAAAAGTACAGTATAGTAAATACATAAATGAATAACAAAGTCATTTATTATCGTTATGAAGTATTATGCACTGTACCTGATTGCATGTGCTGTACTTCTATGTGACTGGCAGCAGAGTTGTTTAGTTTACACCAGCATCACCACGTGAGTCATGCGTCATTCAGTGAAATCACTAGCCTATAGGAATTTTTCAGCTCTATTGTAATCTTCTGGGACCACCGTTGTATATGAGGTCTGTCATTCAGCAAAATGTCGTTTTGCAGTGCACGACTGCATAGTTAAAGGAAATGCAGCAGGTTAATTTAGTGATTAATCTGACAATTTTTAAATTTTATTCTTTTTAAACTGACTTATTTGAAGAAGGACACTACCAGCACGAATGACAGACCATCAGGGCGAAATACTAACAGTAGCGGTCACTGCGAATTGCGCGGCCTGGAGGTATAGCACAGCTTGATGTCACGGTAACTCATTCACAGTCACGCCTGCGGTGCCTCAAAGCTTTCTATTGTAATGAAGGGAAAAAAACACCCGGACAAACAAAAACAAAGTTCATTGGGATGTTTAACAGGGCTGCTGGTTGGGAAGGCCGTGCTTAGAGGCCCCGACGAGCCGCAGCGCCTGCATAGCTGAACCTTTGAACCACACAGGCTTTCATTTTGTTAACTCATAAAGCAAGGAACAAAATGTCAAATGTCATTCGACTCCCATAATGCATCAGAGACAAACACCACTGTCCAGGCCTCTGATGCTTTGTGGTCATTCCCTCCCCCCCTCCCTGCTATTTTTCATGTAAAATTCCTGAGTTTCCAGATTTTTCTGCATTCCACATAAACAGAACTGGGACCCTATAGGTCGCAGAACAGGCCCCCCGAGTCAAACTGTGCACCACTTTCCCATGACTGCTGAAGTTATATAAAGGTTAGTGTGAATTGCTGCGAGGGGGGAGTCGTGCGGCCCTGGGGGAGGAGCCACTGCTGCTGTGGGTGGTCCTCGGCCCATGATGGCGCTGACCTTGTCAGGACCGTCTTTGGCTAGGTCAACCCAGGGCCATGACCTTCGCCACAATCAGGCCTTTCAGGCAAGGTGACCACCGCTATATAACGGACCAGGCGGACAGAGGTAGCTGCCTTTGGCCTTTTGGTTTGATTTGTCAGCTTTACAAGAAAAACAGTGTTTGTTGGATTGTGCTTTTTGTGCAGTCATTTTTCTAACAGCCGGTGCAGGCCCACCTCCATCTCGCTTCACGACAGCCAGACATGATTAGTTTTTGTTTTTATATCAAAACTCTCCCTGATCGCACCCTTTGGCTAATTAATCATTTCAGGGGGGGTGGCCTCTTCCCTGCATCATGTTCCATGACTCTCCCCATACATAGGCTACAGCTCTGGCACCTCCCCAAGATACTGACCAATCGTTTCTGTCCATATATCTTCTTCCAATCAGTTACCTTATGTGACTTTCCTGTAAAAGTTCTGCTGGCGTCATGCATCGTTGAGATTTACCTACCTGGGTGGGATCAACCAACCAGGTCACAAAGTGCCACCCGTGTGCTGTGGAGAAATTATGAGTCGGGGGGGAGGGGGTGGCAGTGATCATACAACTAAACAAATAGGGCTTTTAATTTAATGGCTACAAGGGTGAAAGGGCTCAGGACACAATTTATTCTAAGCATCTTAAAGTAGTGTTTCACGCATCTCCAAATAATTGATAGAGCAGTGGATAGCATGTTGCTGGAAGAAACTGCCTGTATCACAAGGGGGTTGCTGGTTCTCAGAAAATCCATCAAAGTTCTTTCAAGTGAAGCACCAGTATTGTTCCAATAAAAAATATTCAGTAGTTTAAGTGGCTCGAACTTTATGCAAGCTTCTTACTGTAATATATTATAACATCATTTCTGGCTTGCACTAAATCCAGTGGGATGAGGGCTTGCAGACATCGCTTCCATGGCAACCAGTGCAATCGAACTGCGTAAAGATCAGCAACCGTCGTTCAGCTTTGGTTGGAACGCCTGCCTGGTATCACAGAGCATCGCTACACCACTAACAGCTGGATGGCACAGCTGCAGCTGTGATCCAAGGCTTACACTCAAAGACAGAACTCTATGCATCTAATCTGATTCCCGCTTTTCTAATATGTCAAGCAGATTATGGCATTATAGCACTGAGGGCCTGCCAGCGGTCATTGGCTGAGATCTTCGCCTCTGGACTTGCAGATGTTGTAGCTCTTTGCAGAGCTGGACTGGCCATTTGGCATACCGGGAATTTTCCGGGTGGGCTGAGGGGTATGTGGGCCTGCAGAATTCATCGTGGGGGACCCCAAGTTCCAGAGTCGATTTTTAATCCCAATGCAGCCCTGGCTCACTCTATAGATCAGTGTTTCCCAATCCGGTCCTCAGGGAGTCACAGCCAGTCCATGTTTTTGCTCCCTCTGAGCTCCCTGCCTACCGGTCTATTATTGTGAGGGAGCAAAAACCTGGACTGTCTGTGGGTCCCCGAAGACCAGACTGGGAAACACTGGTCTAAACCAAAAAACAACGCATCTATAGAGAAAGGCCACTAAATTAATGCCAATTGGAAAGTACTTCAGTTGAGGACCAAAGTGCTCATTCTGACTGCAAGCCTACATGTATTGAAGGTCTAACTGATTGCAGTTTCTTGCCACATAGTGCTGAATCAGGAATGATCGGGTGTGGGTGATTGCTTTGAATGAGAAGATTTAATTAATGAAAAGGCCCCCCCTCTAGGCTACTGCAAAACACCCCAGAGCTGAATTCTCTCTCCATCTCTCTATATCCATTCCATATGTAGAACAGCAGCGGGTCTCTACTGCACTGACGCACTAAATAATGCAAAATATGATGCAATGCTGGGTCAGCCAGCTTAACACACAATACATACTAAATTCCTGCTTGGAGAGAAAGCTGAAATATGAAAATTGAAGTATGAATGCAGAGTTATGTCCATAATGCACCTGAATTTAATCATGTGTTCAAATTTAAATCCCCCTTTTCAGTCTGTTCGAACTCTGTGGATGTCATTAAGGGCTACTGGTCAGGTTGTTTCAGGCAGGTATACTTATTTTAGAATTTCATGACACTTAAACCTCACATGGAACCATTAATGCTTGCTGTCTTGTCCCTATTTGATAGCTAATTTCAAATCAGATTGGCTCTGATAGCTTCCTGTAGGCATTTATGGATAGACACAGGATATAATGTCTGACATCTCATCTATACATACCTATCCATAAGCATAGCACTGTAATGTTGTAAAAACAAAATGAGTAGCGGAGCACAATGAAGACAACAGCGAATTCCTCACGTTTCATTGCCTTTCAAAGTCTGTTGCCTGCTGTGTGAAAATCTACTGCGCTCCCAGCTGGCTGAAGAGCGAGACCCTTTTCCTGTGAAATGGATCCCAAGTAGTGTAAAATGTTACATTTTCATGCAGCACCTTTCGAAGCCTCTTCCTCTGCACGTTTGAAGTGCTTAAAGAGGTGGAGGTGGAGAGAGAGCAGTTGTGGCACGCAAATTGCACGCATTAAGCTACCGAAACCTGTTAACCTCCTCGCATTCTGCGAAACGAGCGGCTTGCTGCTAATTCAAGCGTAATGAATATTGCGAATAGCACAGAAATTACCGTCTACAAATGACTGAGCGATTATGGAGCAGCATGGAGGGCAATATTTCCCGCTAATATTTGAGTAAAAGCCATCTGGAGGACTTGCGGTTGCCAACCCTCACGCATCTGGTGTGGTACTCGTGCTTTCTGACTCTCACGCTCACGCAAGAAATCTTACAGCAAATCTATTATTCCGTCATAAACCTAGAATTAGCTACGTCAAAAGAGTAGTTTGTAAACCCTACAGAGTAGGTAAGATAAAACTCTAACACACATGTAGATGCGTGTGCAGACTTGTCTCGAATTGAAAATCTCACTCCGACCAACTGAGCAAAGTTGACAACCGAGGTCTTGGGTGGACACAGAATCTGGTTCTTGGTGTCTCCGCCTCACATATAAGCAAAGTTTGCAGCAAAGGGAACAGACTAACTGCTGCTAAAGGCTGTTCATTGAGGAAGCATGCCTTTGGTTTTTAGAGGGCAGTGTGGAGCTCTGCTGAAGCTGCCTTTCCTTTGGTGTGCTTACACACTTACCACCCTCCATGTGGCAGAACCAACCCCAGAACTCAACACGGAAAAGGCCCAGCTGTTGTCTATACATCAAAAAACAAGACATATAGGCACAAGACAGGGAATAATCCAGGATGGGGCACCAACCCATAAATAAATGCAGCCGATTTTGATAACTGCAAATCACCATTGTGTGCTTTTGGACTTGGGGGAGGGGGGGTCAAACCAGAGTTCTCTGAGGAAAGCCCATGACGACAGGGGAGAAGATGCAAGTTCCACACACATGGTGCCAGAGCAGAGACTCAAACTCTGATCCGAGAGGTATGAGGCAACAGTACTAACCATCGACCCACCATGACACTTCCTGTTCCCAACACACTGCAGATTTCTGCCAGTATGATCTATAATAATTAGGCATCTCATTCAGGTTCATCTCATTCATTGCTTCTTGGTTCACAACAATCCTGCATTAGACACACTGCTATGGAAGATGGCTGGACGGACAGATGGAAGGAATGACAACAGTATGACTATAAACCTGAATCTTTTATTTAGTAAGAAACTCAGTGTTACCATATTATCATAGTCAACTGAGAAAATAAAGTTTAAGGTCATAACAATTTTTGAAGTTCATCCATTAAATAGCATTAATTTTCATGGTAAGTATTAGTTTGAATTTTTCAACACACACAGTTCCATGAAACAAATATAGCTAATGAAAGGTAGGCGCAGAAATACCCAGCTACAGAAATGGACATCGTTAACCATCTTCCACAAAGAGATTAAAACTCTTTGTTGATCTCATGCCAATTTAATATGATTGCAGTGTTCCTAGAATTTTAACTCACTGAATGGATGCAATTTAAAATGTTGACATAAGAACCTCCTAACGATCAGTGAATTCCCTACCGACATGAGTTGACTTCTTAAAATAAGCAATGGTAACATTCCAACTGAGTCCACCAGAAAGACTCTCATTGGAAATAGAAGCAGCAACACTCTGTCCAACTCTGATAGCTCCTTATCTCTTACGTTTAATTACAGATATTGTCTCGGATAGCCGTTTCTTTAGGTTAATTACTGACAGCATCTGTCTAGGTTAATTACAAAAATGTTCATGTTGTATTTTGGGGGAAATTTCTATCCTTCAGTATGCAAGTCTCACAGCGCTTTGAGATACGGGAGAACGGTCCTAAGAAAACCTAATTTTTTGGCTTTTTTTTGATAAAAATCACATGTAAACATGTTACCCATGTCAAGGCCCCGTGAACAGATGGTTCTGCATAACCAGACAAGCCTTCAGCGCTCCAGAATCTATTACCGCTTTTGAATTTGGGACCCCCCACCTCTAGCCAATTAGATGGGTAATCCGCAAATCCACCCGTAAATGGTTTAAGGCGGCTTATTTGCGGCACGCCAGTTAGAGGGTCCCATCTTCACATAAACGTGAGCAGACAGTCCATGTGATTCATTTGATAAGCCTTATAGTATTAATCAAATCTAATTACAGGCAGACGACAAAAAGAACATGGGAGGAAAGTGGCCCTTGCACGGATTTTGGTGAATAAGTGACCAGTTTACTGGGAAATATCCACACAAAGCAGGACACGGGGGAAGTGAGGCCTTCAGAGGCTTTGGCGCGTTGAGATTTTGATCTTCCTGAAGTGAAGCCAGGTGAATGCAGAACCACACACACACACACACACACACACACACACACACACACCACTGTCATTTAAATGCCTTTAATGATCCGGATAATTATGGTGATACACTGAAGACCCCAGAAGCGTAAAACATAATTCAGGTTCTGCCACGTTCTGCGTCTTGACTCCATGTGACAAAAGGTGGTCATCGGTCACCAACATGAGATACGAGATGGTGTCGCAAGAAGGCGGCAGCCACTCAGCGTTACGTCCACTTGCGTGCCACGCTGCAATTACCCCCCATACCAAGCCAGGGCTGATGTCTGCTGGATACCATTCCAGGATAATTGCTGTAATCCTTAGGGCCGAGGGGGAATCACCGTACGAGACGTCCGACCGCAAACACGGCAAGTGTTTAAAAGCAGCTCCAGCGGTAAACGGACAAAGGAGAGTAACAGAGAAAATGAATGTGGATTAAGGATAGAAGAAACAGGGTCATTTCCAATTCAACTCATCCAAAACGTCTCAAACACTAGACAAGAAAAACACTCCATTTAACTAGAAAACCAGTTTATTGGGGAAAAAAGCAGGTTCTAACATCTAAGGTTAAATGACACTTTTGACCTTTAAGACATTAAATAGCTTTAGAAATTTATTTAGATAAATAAAATCTACACATTGCATTTCTGTTCCTCGACGAACCAGCTACACAATCGAACACTGAACGATGCTGATGTCTGACACGAACTGGCCGCGGAGGGATCGTGACGAGTTTACATTTGTGATCGAAGACAAAGACTACGATTTCGTACAGATAAGCTACATGTATGGAACACAACAGGGACTCCAAGCGTAACGCACGACTCCCAAACTGAAAGACGTACAGTAGTGTGGCTTTTCTGGTCCTGTTATTTTTCCCAGCCATCTATGACATCATTTGACAGAATCTACAGTTTCAAAGTTATTCTTCAGCATTAAAGTTTTAAGACGTGATGTGCTTTCACCTGTGCTGAAAATGTCAAGAGTAACAGTATGAGTCATAGCTGCACCTCAGTGGGTCTGCAACGTACCAGAAGCATTTCAAAGCATTTAAATGTGATTTTTCTTCTTTTCTTTCTGGCTGAAGACTTTCTTTTCCATCAAAATATATTACCGGTTCCAGAAAAAAAAATTCCTGGAGCAGAGAACACTTAATGCACATCCTGCCTTATCGTTCTTCTGGTCCACACGGTGCTTTTCATACTCAGTAGTACTAATGTGTCCACACGGATGCACACTTTCTGATTGGCCCTCACTGGGCAGCTGCTATTCGTCCTACAGCGGCGGGTGGGGCGGGGCGACACAGGCATGGCCAATAGCTACATGCACACTGAACACTGGGGTTTCCTGCTCCGCAGTGCGAAGTAACCCCCATCCCTAAAACACTACCAGCACCCTCCCCCACCCCTGCCCACCCCTCATACCTGCACCCTGGCTCCATGCCCGTAACACCACCCCGCCCCTATTTAAAAATGTCAGCAGTTTCTTGGTGACTCTCGTAAGTGACTTTACCGTGCACTGCGCGCGCCTGAAGGCGTCGTGTTTCGGTAAAGATGAAGGCATCTGTACAGCACTTTTTTTAAAAAAACAGTTTTCAGCTACAAAAAACCAGTGTCAGAACAAAAATATGGAGGTTCTAACGGTTTGCGAACCACACCTGGACACCAATAACGGGAGATTCTTGAATGTGCCCCCCCCCACCCACTTAAAAAAGGGGGCAATGGACCAATAACATCTTAAGACTGTGTGTCACATACCAATCCTCGAACTCCATTGGACAATGGGCAAATTTAATAAAAAAAATAATAAAAAAAAAATACTATTTTAAATTTTTATGCTTATTCAATATATATAATTTTATAAAAAGAAATTTGTACAGCCTATGTACATCTAAATCATTATGAATATTATAATTAATGACTGCTCATAGATCTTTTAAGATTATATTATGTTAAAAATTGCCAAACGGCCAGGTGAGTGGCAGCTAGCCTCATCAACAAGTCCTCTAACGGTGTGTCACATGACACGGGGGTCCGCTAACGGTGTGTCACATGACACGGGGGATCAGCGCGCGGGTAACAAGCAGGGGAGCCGTTCCTTTGCATAGCCAAGAAGAAAACACAGAAGTGCCATGTGGATCGGAGGGGGGAGCCAGTCACAGGGCAGTCAGCTTAAGTGCAAAGTTCCTAGTGAGGGGCCGGACCAGAGGATCAGACACCCCCCTGCAGGAGAGCTGCGGGTGCAGCTGGCGTTCCGCAGGCTGCATCTTCAGTCGTGGAGGAGGGAGGAGGGAGGAGTCACAAAATCATTTTCACTTTGGCCCTGGAATGCAAAGGGTTGAAGGGCAAAGGGCATGAAATGGGCGCCGGCCCCAAAAAGCAGGAGTGACAGAGCTCCACTTAACACAGCCGAGGGCGGGGCCAGCATAGTGGCCTTGACCTATCACGGTCTTTGACACTTTGATGACCTCACGCGGAGCTGGCTGGGGACACATGAGTGACAGGAGGTGCCCTTGTTGTGACACCGGGTCCCGCTTTTTGCCCCGCTGGGGCTGATGTGCACGTTCCCCCACAGCGTCTGGCCCGTCTCAGGCTCCTGCCTCCTTCCTGCCCCCCCTCTCCCATTCTGGTGTCCGGTCTCGCTCTCAAGTGCCACGCTGGGGGCTTCACAGCTCGGTGACGTGCATGGGGTACCCTTGGGGCAGATGCTGGGGCACTTGCGGCTTGAGCCTGCGCAGGTGGCAGCTGTGGCAGAGCAGGTGACCGTCGAGGGGGTAACAACGGTGTCCCTGCTCATCATTCAGCTGAAGTCCGCAGTCCTGCGTAAATGAGATGAAACAATGACATGAAATGATGAAATGATGAAATGAAATGATCCCTTATTTGCCATTTGCACAAGTACAGCTACACTAAAATGGCTCTTTTTGCAGCCTTTTTTGTTTATTTGTATTATTCGACTTTTGGTAACATAAAAGTGGATCTTGGGATTCGGCCATGTGGCAGAGCCCTGGAGCATTTCAGGGGGTTAAGGGCTTTGCTTAATGGTCCAAGGGGCATGAGACTTTCTAAGCCAGGGTTCAAACTAGCAGCCTACTGATCAGAGGTGGTGAGCCCCCGCCCCCCACAGATGAGTGAGATGAGGGGAGAGGTCTGACTCTGCAGTTTACATTCTGGGGTTAAATGCAGCCACCTGAAGCTCGTTTAAGGCCGGTGATGGAGACTCCCAAACGGCGAGGCACACTGCTGCTGCGGCCACACGCCAGGCGGGGGATGAGGTGTGGGGGGGGGAGCTCGCGGTTAATGAGAGAAGCAACCGGAGCCAGAACAGTCTAAAGGGCGCCAGCTGAGACAGCAGAATGATCCGGGCACCCCTCGGCGTGTGACTCACGCTTGGCTACGTTTTTAACGAGCACAGAAAAATCATGTGTGGTAACCTCCGTTTCCCTCCCCCTTCCTAATTAGGAGAAACTTTATTTTCTTTCATTCGCTTTTGATGACTGTTTAAGGTTCATCTGGGCTCACGGTGACTCAGGGTCTGTCTTTTGTTTCCAGCGGGCACGACCGTTAGCTGGCGTGACGAATGCGACGTGTGACAGCGGCTAAGCTAACAATGGGCCAGATATTGCCCGGGGCGCACGGCACAGTGTGTAAACACTCCGTCACGAGATGCACGCCCCGGCGTACGAACGCTGCCGTCTGATGACGACCCTGCAGAAACACTGGGGATTGCAGAGCCCCTCAAACAGGAAAAAATATTCTGCAAGCTGCCTGCCAGTAGGTGGAGTCCTGTGGGCTGCGTTGGTATAACAACTAGCTGGAACCTCACTCGAACCCGGGCAGGTGCCATCAGCTGGCTTATCCACCCCTGCAAACGTCCCTAAGAGGGCCGCTCGCCTCCGTTTGCTGGAACCCTGCGGAACCGGAACGCTCCATGTCTTTGTTGGAAGTAACGGTGGTGTAAAACCATTAAATGAGCTCGTTATGCAAAAGCAACCACCAAACAGCATGTGGGAAGTGGGGGCAGTCAGTCAATAATGAGGACCACCAGATAAACACACAGACAATAACCAGCAGAGTGTGGTGTTTACCAGGACCAGTCTACCAAACAGCTCAGTTGACCTTAATCAAACCACGCTAACTGTAAACCTACATTGGCTGTTATCTAGACTATAAGCATAGTATTAGATTTTTTCCAGATAGGATTAATAATAATCACTTAGGGACTAAGCCAGGAAATAACCTTATAACCTTTCAAATCAGGCCACTGCTGTTGGGGGAGGGGCAGATCTTTAGTGATTTTATTGTTGGTCGTTTTACCCAGTTTTGGTCAGCTTGTC